>JAPXFQ010000497.1:0-36638 GCA_028564705.1 Apricaphanius iberus | reverse complement strand
TTTAATCTCTGAATGCTGAATTTTAATCTCTGAATGCTAGAATTTAATCTCTGAATGCCAGATTTAATCTCTGAATGCCAGATTTAATCTCTGAATGCTATAATTTAATCTCTGAATGCCAGATTTAATATCTGAATGCCAGATTCAATCTCTGAATGCTAGAGTTAATCTCTGAATGCTATAATTTAATCTCTGAATGCCAGATTTAATCTCTGAATGCTAGATTTAATCTCTGAATGCTGGAATTTAATCTCTGAATGCTGGATTTTAATCTCTGAATGCTAGATGTTATCTCTGAATGCTGGAATTTAATCTCTGAATGCTGGATTTTAATCTCTGAATGCTATAATTTAATCTCTGAATGCCAGATTTAATCTCTGAATGCCAGATTTAATCTCTGAATGCTGGATTTTAATCTCTGAATGCTAGATTTTAATCTTTGAATTAATCCAGATTTTAATATCTGACCGAGGCCAGATTTTAATCTCTGAATGCCAGATTTAATCTCTGAATGTTAGATTTATTCTCTGAATGCTACATTTTAAACTCTGAATGCTACATTTTAATCTCTGAATGCTAGATTTTTATCTCTTAATGATAGATTTTAATCTCTGAATGCTAGATTTAATCTCTGAATGCTAGAATATAATCTCTGAATGCTGGATTTTAATCTCTGAATGCTGGATTTTAATCTTTGAATTAATCCAGATTATAATATCTGACCGAGGCCAGATTTTAATCTCTGAATGCTAGAATTTAATCTCTGAATGCTGGATTTTAATCTCTGAATGCTGGATTTTAATCTCTGAATGCTAGATTTAATGTCAATGAATAGATTAATCACTTTTAATCTCTGAATGCCAAATTTAATCTCTGAATGCTAGAATATAATCTCTGAATGCTATATTTAATTCTGAATGCTAGCAATTTAATCTCTGAATGCTATAATTTAATCTAAAAAAACCACAAAACAACTGAATGCCAACAGATTTAAATCTCTGAATGCCAGAAATTTAATCTCTGAATGATAATAATACTTAATCTTGAATGCTACGAATTAATGCACCCCCCAAACCACCCCATCTGAATGATAGATTTAATCTCTGAATGCCAGATTTAATCTCTGAATGCTATAATTTAATCTCTGAATGCCAGATTAAATCTCTGAATGCCAGATTTAATCTCTGAATGCTATAATTTAATCTCTGAATGCCAGCTTTAATCTCTGAATGCTAGAATTTAATCTCTGAATGCTAGAATTTGATCTCTGAATGCTAGAATTTAATCTCTGAATGTTAGAATTTAATCTCTGAATACTAGATTTAAATCTCTGAATGCTAGATTTAATCTCTGAATGCTAGAATGTAATCTCTACATGCAAGATTTTAATCTGTGAATGCCAGATTTTAATCTCTGAATGCCAGATTTTAATCTCTGAATGCTACATTTTAATCTCTGAATGCTAGATTTTTATCTCTTAATGATAGATTTTAATCTCTGAATGCTAGAATTTAATCTCTGAATGCTGGATTTTAATCTCTGAATCCTAGATTTAATCTCTGAATGCCAGATTTAATCTCTGAATGCCAGATTTAATCTCTGAATGCCAGATTTAATCTCTGAATGCTACATTTTAATCACTGAATGCTACATTTTAATCTGAATGCTAGATGTTATCTCTGAATGCTAGAATTTAATCTCTGAATGCTGGATTTTAATCTCTGAATGCTAGAATTTAATCTCTGAATGCCAGATTTAATCTCTGAATGCCAGATTTAATCTCTGAATGCCAGATTTAATCTCTGAATGCCGGATTTTAATCTCTGAATGCTAGATTTTAATTCAATCCAGATCTTAATATCAGAAACCAGAGGACCAGATTTTAAAATCAAGAATGCCCAGATTCTAATCTCTCAAATGCCAGATTTAATCTCATGAATGCTACAATTTAAATCTCTGAAAGCTACATTTAAATCTCTTAATGCTAGATTTTTATCTCTTAATGATAGATTTTAATCTCTGAATGATAATTTAATCTCTGAATGCTAGAATATAATATCTGAATGCTGGATTTTAATCTCTGAATGCTAGATTTTAATCTTTGAATTAATCCAGATTATAATATCTGACCGAGGCCAGATTTTAATCTCTGAATGCTAGAATTTAATCTCTGAATGCTGGATTTTAATCTCTGAATGCTGGATTTTAATCTCTGAATGCTGGATTTTAATCTCTGAATGCTGGATTTTAATCTCTGAATGCTGGATTTTAATCTCTGAATGCTGGATTTTAATCTCTGAATGATAGATTTAATCTCTGAATGCTAGAATTTAATCTCTGAATGCTAGAATTTAATCTCTGAATGCTAGAATTTAATCTCTGAATGCTAGATTTTAATCTTTGAATTAATCCAGATTATAATATCTGACTGAGGCCAGATTTTAATCTCTGAATGCTAGAATTTAATCTCTGAATGATAGATTTAAGATTTTAATCTTTGAATTAGTCCAGATTATAATATCTGACCGAGGCCAGATTTCAATCTCTGAATGCTAGAATTTAATCTCTGAATGCTAGAATTTAATCTCTGAATGCTAGAATTTAATCTCTGAATGCTAGATTTTAATCTTTGAATTAATCCAGATTATAATATCTGACTGAGGCCAGATTTTAATCTCTGAATGCTAGAATTTAATCTCTGAATGATAGATTTTAATCTTTGAATTAGTCCAGATTATAATATCTGACCGAGGCCAGATTTCAATCTCTGAATGCTAGAATTTATTCTCTGAATGCTGGATTTTAATCTCTGAATGCTAGATTTAATCTCTGAATGCTAGATTTAATCTCTGAATGATAGATTTAATCTCTGAATGCTAGAATTTAATCTCTGAATGCTAGATTTTAATCTTTGAATTAGTCCAGATTATAATATCTGACCGAGGCCAGATTTCAATCTCTGAATGCTAGAATTTAATCTCTGAATGCTAGAATTTAATCTCTGAATGCTGGATTTTAATCTCTGAATGCTAGATTTAATCTCTGAATGATAGATTTAATCTCTGAATGATAGATTTAATCTCTGAATGCCAGAATTTAATCTCTGAATGCTAGAATTTATTCTCTGAATGCTGGATTTTAATCTCTGAATGCTAGATTTAATCTCTGAATGCTAGATTTAATCTCTGAATGATAGATTTAATCTCTGAATGCTATAATTTAATCTCTGAATGCCAGATTTAATATCTGAATGCCAGATTCAATCTCTGAATGCTAGAGTTAATCTCTGAATGCTATAATTTAATCTCTGAATGCCAGATTTAATCTCTGAATGCTAGATTTAATCTCTGAATGCTGGATTTAATCTCTGAATGCTAGAATTTAATCTCTGAATGCTGGATTTTAATCTCTGAATGCTAGATGTTATCTCTGAATGCTATAATTTAATCTCTGAATGCTGGATTTTAATCTCTGAATGCTATAATTTAATCTCTGAATGCCAGATTTAATCTCTGAATGCCAGATTTAATCTCTGAATGCTGGATTTTAATCTCTGAATGCTAGATTTTAATCTTTGAATTAATCCAGATTTTAATATCTGACCGAGGCCAGATTTTAATCTCTGAATGCCAGATTTAATCTCTGAATGCTAGATTTATTCTCTGAATGCTACATTTTAAACTCTGAATGCTACATTTTAATCTCTGAATGCTAGATTTTTATCTCTTAATGATAGATTTTAATCTCAATGAATGCTAGATTTAATCTTGAAAGTAGAAATATAATCTCTGAATGCTGGATTTTAATTCTGAATGTGGATTTTAATCTTTGAATTAATCAGATTATAATATCTGACCGAGGCCAGATTTTAATCTCTGAATGCTAGAATTTAATCTCTGAATGCTGGATTTTAATCTCTGAATGCTGGATTTTAATCTCTGAATGCTAGATTTAATGTCTGAATGATAGATTTAATCTCTGAATGCCAGAATTTAATCTCTGAATGCTATAATTTAATCTCTGAATGCCAGATTTAATCTCTGAATGCTAGAATTTAATCTCTGAATGCTATAATTTAATCTCTGAATGCTGGATTTTAATCTCTGAATGCTATAATTTAATCTCTGAATGCCAGATTTAATCTCTGAATGCCAGATTTAATCTCTGAATGCCAGATTTAATCTCTGAATGCTATAATTTAATCTCTGAATGCTGTATTTTAGCTTCTGCACGTTTAACATTCCTTAGAATGGGATCTTTTCTCAGTTAGTTCCCAGTCCTGGACTTAAACCATGTAAAGTCTCCCAGAGACGAGCATCAGATGGACTCGTATCACTGATCCGTTTCCTGGGAATGATTCTCTGTATATCTGACGTCCCGTTTCAGGATCTGGAGCGCTGCCACAGACCTTCTCCAAACCCAGCCTGCTCCCAGTAAGGAGCCTGAATGAGATCTTTATTGGCGAGTCTCTGTCCTCCAGGTAGTCCTGCTGCATGTCGCTGCATTAACGGCTGCATGTCTGTCTGTCTGTCTGTCCACCACTTACCGGGGAACTCTCTGTCCACCACAGGGAGACGTTCAAACCCTTCAAACCCCATGTCAAACTCTTGCTCCATAGGGCCTCCTACTATGAGATCTCTGTGGACGACGGTCCCTGGGAGAAACAGAAGAGTTCTGGACTCAGCATCTGCACCGGAACCGGCTCCAGGGCCTGGTGAGTACGGCCCGGTTCTGACGGGAGCTGCATGCGTCCACGGGTCACCTGGTTCTGTTCAGAATAGCTGTTCTCACTTTGCAGAATGGAACCATTACTGTGTAGAAAAACTGCTGAGTCAGCAAACTCTGATAAATGGTCTGACAAAAGGTTCTGGATAATTCACCGGGTCAGAACCATCGTCACACAGTAAGCGGAACATTCTGGGGCAGATAAAGAACTTTTCCTCTTTTTATTTTTTATCCTTTTTTAACATGCATTTAATAACTTTTGCTTGTTTTTTATAATTTTTTTACTTTGGTTTTTTTCATTGTTTGATATCCTTTAATAAATGTTCTTCTATTTTTTGTTTTTTTATCATTTTTTTACGTGTTTTTTGTCATATATTTTCTAATTTTTGTTTTCCATAGTTTTTTGTTTTTTGTTTTCTATTTTTCTTGTTTTCTATCATTTTTTGTTTTCTATTTAAAATTTTTTAAACCTTTCTTTCCCTTCTATCGTTTTTTTAATTGTTTCATATGCTTTTTTCTTGTTTTCTATCATTTTACTTATTTTTATTATTTAATCTCTTATTTTTTACTCGTTTTCTGCTCTAATATTACTTTATTAAAATAGTTTTCTGCTCTTTTTCTGCAGCATCAGTTTTTAAACTGATTTATTCCTCGTTTTCTACCTTATTTATGTTGCATCCCGTCTACTTTGACCAGGAGACGTTTTTTTCCTCTCGCTGTCTGCAGGTCGTACAACATCAACAAACTGACTGAGCAGTCGGTGGAGGAGGTTCTAAGAATTGGTACGTACATGCGGTTCTACGTGAAGTCAGGCTTGTTCCAGAAGGTTCTGCTGACACGCTGTTGATGTTCTCCAGGAGCCGCTCAGGCTGGAGTCAAACTGCCGCTCAGCAGGGAGTTCATAGAAAAAGGTGAGTCATGATCCAGCTGAGGTGGATCAGGCGTGTTCTGGTTCTGACGTGTCGTGGTTCTGTTGGGATCAGTAACCGATGAGTACAACGAGTCCCTGGTGTTCAGTCCAGACGAGCGGCGCCTGCTCTACAGCGTCAGGGAACCAATCAGCAACAGAGTGTTCTCCAGCAGCCGGCAGCGAGGCTTCGCCAACAAGTCAGTGTTCTGGTTTCCCCGGCAGAGTCCCTGCAGCGTCCGACCTTTGACCCTGAGCAGCTTCTTCTTCTTCTGTCTCCCTCTGCAGGGTGAGCGTCCGCTCCCGCTGCTGGGACGCCTGCATGGTGGTGGACGGCGGCACTTCCTTCGAGTTCAACGACGGCGCCATCGCCACCGTGAGCCTGAGCGAGGAGGACCGCCTCCGAACCGTCCTCCTGGAAGACTGAGCCAATGGGAAGCTTCCTTTGGCGATGGAGGTGTGGCCAGGATGTAGTGACATCTGATCCAGGATCAGATCGTAGAGAAAACCCATAAGTATGAGGTTCTGATGGATCCAGCCTGGTTCCGTCAGAGCAGATCATGTGACCTGGTGCTGATCTCTGCTCTGATTGGCTCAGGAGGTTAAAGAGGAGCAGACCGAAGTGAAACGTCCAATCGGAGCAGCAGCTTTGAACCCATCACTGGTTTATGTTCCAGTCCCATGTTACCCATGAACAGAACATCCCATAATAAACCAGTTCCACCTGCCTCACTGAATCCTCACAGAACCCAACCGGATCAGACCGAGCCGATCCGAACGCCATCAGGGAGTCACACGTCCAACAACAAACTTTAACGGGTTTCACTGGGAGCGTTATTTTATCTGAACCATCCCATAATCCCCCTGGGTGGAGGCGGAGCCTCTGAGTCTGACATCAGCAGAGCTCCGCCCTGCGTGGGGAGCCATGTGATCGAGGCTCCACCCCTTTTTCCTCCAGGATCGTGCTTCACCTCTGACCTTTAGGAAGAGACGCGTTCCCGCAGCATGATGCTGCCATCGTCATAGTGAGGAGCGCTGCAGATCCGATTTTCAGACTAATATAAATAAAAATATGAATTTTTCCACGTCACAACCTTCTGGTTTCTCTCCTAAAATCCCAGTTTATCCCATAAAGTTTGTTGTTGGCTGCTGATTATTCAGCACGAAAGCGTTTCTACCCATCCACCGCGTTCCCTTAGAGGTTCTGACCCGGTTCTGAGCCGCTCTTTCTGAAGAACGTTTGACGTGTTTTTATTAGTTATAGGTGGAAACTCAGAGGCTCGGGTCCAGTTCAGACGGAACCTCATCAGAACCAAAGTCTGCTCGCTTAGAGGAGGAGACTGCGCCCCCCGCTGGGCTGTTACAAAACCTGCAGAATGTGAAGTTAGCATAAAAAGGCCCTTCATGAACTGGTTTCTAACCAGTAAGACCAGCCAACACTAAGCAGGGCTGTCCTGGAGGGGGAGCGGTTCTGGTGCCGTAGTCCCTCCTGGAAACGGCGAGCGCGTTCTGCTGTTTGTGGAACGATGACGGAGGATGGTTTGTGTTTTAATAAAGATGTTTTACAGCGTCTGGCTGCTTCAGGTTCTTCATTTAGTCCTAAAGCGTGAACACGTTTTAGAAAAACGCATGAACAGCGGTAGAAAAACATGAACAGCGGTAGAAAAACATGAACAGCGGTAGAAAAACACATGAACAGCGGTAGAAAAACACATGAACAGCGGTAGAAAAACGCATGAACAGCGGTAGAAAAACATGAACAGCGGTAGAAAAACGCAAACCAAAAAACAAACACAAAAAACCAAAACAAAAAACAAACAAAAAACCAAAACAAAAACAACAAAAAAAAAACCAAACACAAAAAACCAAACACAAAACAAGCGTAGAAAAACATGAACAGCGGTAAAAAAACGCATGAACAGCGGTAGAAAAACGCATGAACAGCGGTAGAAAAACGCATGAAGAGCGGTAAAAAACATGAACAGGGAAAAAAAAACGCAACACAAAAAACCAAAAAACCAACCAAACACAAAAACAAAAAAACAAAAAACAAACACAAAAAACAACAAAAACACAACCATGAACAGCGGTAGAAAAACGCATGAACAGCATAGAAAAACATGAACACGTAAAAAAACGCATGAACGCGGTAAAAAAACGCATGAACAGCGGTAGAAAAACGCATGAACAGCGGTAGAAAAACGCATGAACAGCGGTAGAAAAACGCATGAACAGCGGTAGAAAAACGCATGAACAGCGGTAGAAAAACGCATGAACAGCGGTAGAAAAACGCATGAAGAGCGGTAGAAAAACATGAACAGGGGAAAAAAAAACGCATGAACAGCGGTAGAAAAACGCATGAACAGCGGTAGAAAAACGCATGAACAGCAGTAGAAAAACATGAACAGCGGTAAAAAAACGCATGAACAGCGGTAGAAAAACGCATGAACAGCGGTAGAAAAACGCATGAACAGCGGTAGAAAAACGCATGAACAGCGGTAGAAAAACGCATGAACAGCGGTAAAAAAACGCATGAACAGCGGTAAAAAAACGCATGAACAGCGGTAGAAAAACGCATGAACAGCGGTAGAAAAACGCATGAACAGCGGTAGAAAAACGCATGAACAGCGGTAAAAAAACGCATGAACAGCGGTAGAAAAACATGAACAGCGGTAAAAAAACACATGAACAGCGGTAGAAAAACATGAACAGCGGTAGAAAAACGCATGAAGAGCAACCAAAACAAACACAAAAAACAAGGTAAAAAAAAACGCATGAACAGCGGTAAAAAAAACGCATGAACAGCGGTAGAAAAACGCATGAACAGCAGTAGAAAAACATGAACAGCGTAAAAAAACCATGAACACGGTAGAAAACCACAACCACACATGAACAGCGGTAGAAAAACGCATGAACAGCGGTAGAAAAACATGAACAGCGGTAGAAAAACGCATGAACAGCGGTAGAAAAACATGAACAGCGGTAAAAAAACACATGAACAGCGGTAGAAAAACATGAACAGCGGTAGAAAAACGCATGAACAGCGGTAGAAAAACGCATGAAGAGCGGTAGAAAAACGCATGAAGAGCGGTAGAAAAACATGAACAGGGGTAAAAAAAAACGCATGAACAGCGGTAGAAAAACGCATGAACAGCGGTAGAAAAACGCATGAACAGCAGTAGAAAAACATGAACAGCGGTAGAAAAACGCATGAACAGCGGTAGAAAAACGCATGAACAGCGGTAGAAAAACGCATGAACAGCGGTAGAAAAACGCATGAACAGCGGTAGAAAAACATGAACAGCGGTAAAAAAACGCATGAACAGCGGTAGAAAAACGCATGAACAGCGGTAGAAAAACGCATAACAGCGGTAGAAAAACATGAACAGCGGTAAAAAAACGCATGAACAGCAGTAGAAAAACATGAACAGCGGTAAAAAAACGCATGAACAGCGGTAGAAAAACGCATGAACAGCGGTAGAAAAACGCATGAACAGCGGTAGAAAAACGCATAACAGCGGTAGAAAAACATGAACAGGGGTAAAAAAAACGCATGAACAGCGGTAGAAAAACATGAACAGCGGTAGAAAAACATGAACAGCGGTAGAAAAACGCATGAACAGCGGTAGAAAAACGCATGAACAGCGGTAGAAAAACACATGAACAGCGGTAGAAAAACATGAACAGCGGTAGAAAAACACATGAACAGCGGTAGAAAAACATGAACAGCGGTAGAAAAACGCATAACAGCGGTAGAAAAACACGAACAGCGTTAAAAAAACGCATGAACAGCGGTAGAAAAACATGAACAGCGGTAAAACAACACATGAACAGCGGTAGAAAAACGCATGAACAGCGGTAGAAAAACATGAACAGCGGTAAAAAAACACATGAACAGTAGAAAAACGCATGAACAGCGGTAAAAAAAATGAACAGCGGTAGAAAAACATGAACAGCGGTAGAAAAACATGAACAGCGGTAGAAAAACATGAACAGCGGTAGAAAAACGCATGAACAGCGGTACGAAAACGCATGAACAGCGGTAGAAAAACATGAACAGCGGTAGAAAGTATCCATTAGTGATAAACGGAACGAGCCGCAGATGGTTCTGATCGGATCTGACCCAAACAGACGCTTCAATACGGAAACAGTTTCTGTTCTGCTTCTGAGCTACAAATTACATGAATTATGTTTCAGAATTAATCTGAAAAGGTTTCATGTTAAAATAGTTTTTTTGGTTACTGTAGATATTTTCTGTTTATAATTTGAATTTAAAACAGTTTGAAAATTATTCAACACCTGAAAATATTTTCCCCACAATTCAGTTTAGAACCTTTTTGAAAAAATGTTTTTATTTATTTTTCTTGTTCATTTTTGTTAATAGATAACATAAGATTCTGGCTGTGAAACCATTGTATTTTTGATCGAATTAATCCAGAGCCGGCCCAAAGCGTAAGTGAACTAAGGGGTTCCTTTGGGCCCCTCATAAATGCTGAAACTGAACAGAGACTACAGATATTAAAATAGATGAAATGTGAATATTATGCGATTTGATTTAGTTTTGTTTAGGTGTAGAATATGTAAAATAATTGTAAACAATTTTAATGTGCAAACTAGGCAAGTTTGTTTGTAACTAATTTTATTTGTTTTAATTAAAATTGTATTTTTATTGCAAAAATACTTAAAGGACTAAAAACCTATTTATTTTTAGAAAACTATAACGTTTTGAATTCAAATATCTAAAAAACGTTTTATTATAGTTGTGTTGCCATGGTTACAATCTGATTGCTTTAGTTTAACCTTTCTACTTTGAGCTTCAGATTGTCTCAGATAATAATAATAATAATTATTATTATTATGATTAACGGCTGCATGGTGGCGCAGTGGTTAGCACTGTTGCCTTGCAGCAAGAAGGTTTTGGGTTTGTATCCCAGCCCAGGGTCTTTCTGCATGGAGTTTGCATGTTCTCCCCGTGCATGCGTGGGTTCCCTCCGGGTACTCCGGCTTCCTCCCACATTCCAAAAAACATGACTGTCAGGTTAATTGATCTCTGTAAATTGTCCTTAGGTGTGAGTGTGTGCATGGTTGTTTGTCCTGCCCTGTGATGGACTGGCGACCTGCCCGTTGACAGCTGGAGATAGGCACCAGCACCCCCGTGACCCATAAAGGATTAAGCGGTTAAGAAAATGGATGGATGGAAGAAAATGGATCTAATGATTAATGCGCATGCGCAGCAATAAAATTCATACTTGATGTATTTTTGTCCTGTGACCTTGGTTAGATAACTCACCTTTGCCTGTGTGACAAGTTATTATAGATCTACAGAATACCTGCCCTGAATTAATATTAATTAAAATTCCTAAATATGACAGAAAAACATTTTCAGTCTAAATTCAATTCAATTTCAATTCAGTTTATTTATATAGCGCCATTTCACAACATCATCTCAAGGCACTTTACAAAAAGAGTTATTACAATACAATAAATAAAGGACAAAACCGGAGAGAAATCCACACATTTACACGTTGCCCTTTTAACCTATATTTTGTTAATTTTATTTTTGGATGTTTCATGTGTATATAGATATTTTTATTTTAGCTGGTTAGTTTGGAAATAATTTTATGGAAACAAGGAAGTGCTACAAGTTAGCCATAATAAAAAAAAAAATATTTTATGTGAGCTTTTTAACAAAACAAAAAAATATAATACATCGTTATGTAAATTAGACATTTTCAATAATATTACACAAAAAGATAGAAATCCTTCCAAAATCTGATTATAAATGTACTTTTCCAAAATTGTTATTGTCCGGTTTGTTATTTTACTGGGTGAAACCTGTGGAGAAGTTTGAAGGATAAATAAGGTCCATACTTTCCTGTTCGCCTCTCATCCATTAACGGTGTTCTCACAAAACAGTAGACTTTGTCAGAGTAGCATACCGTAGCTCAAGTTATCTAACACATTTTAACCAACCCACAAGTTTTATGCCCTAACCCTAAGGTCATAGAAGGACACATATACTTTATTTTTAATGCCTAAACCGAAAATATATCTAATCTAAGTTGATTTGAACAGATTTTAAACACCAAAGGGGAAAGTACGTTTTTTTTAACTGCTGCGCATGCGCATTAACCAAAAGTATGTCAGCACATACATTGGAAACAGCGCCCTCTAGAGTCACAGGAAAAAAGCAGCAAAAATGACGTATCTACTGAAGCTGCCGCGTTTTGCTTGTTTTTAACGTCACTTCCTGTTTCCGTTCTTCTTTGGAGTCTAAAATTATTTATTTTAAACGTTCTGACTCAATATTTCTCCAGCTTCTTGGTTTATTTCAGGGTTTATACCAATCCTGTTCTTTGTACCCGTCACGTGATCTCGTCACCATGGTGACCCTACGCTACTTTAAAGATGGCCGCCACCGACCCAGCAGCAGCGTTAGCCAGAGCTCGGGCGGTTCCGGACGGGTTCTGATAGAATCTCTTGGGTCAGAACTTTGAAGATGTTCGCAGATGAAGCTCTGGAGCCCGTTAGGGTGGAGTCGGTGTGGAGGAAGTCCCAGCAGGGGGGGCAGCAGTCGGTAAGAGTTCTGACTGGTTCGGTCCGTAACGGCCGCTGGCCTGGTTCTGATCCGACGGAACCGGTTCTGTCTCTTCCAGAGAGGCTGTCAGACTCCAGCCGTAACCAGCGGCCATGCTGGGGTCCAGACCGGCTCCAGAAGCTCCAGCTCCACCCAGACGGAACCAGATGAGCAGATTACCCGGCAGGGAGGCTTCAGCGGCCCGGATCCTCCCGGCCTGATGGAGTTCCTGAAGCGGGTGGAGGATCCGCTGATCCGGGAGCTGCAGAACAGCTGCAGGAGTCACGCGTTTGATGGTTTCCATGTCAACTGGGAGGAAAGGAGCCACCATGTAAGGGGAAGAAAACTTTACTGATTAAGAATGGTGGACAAAACAGTTATGGAAGACCTGGAAGGCCAGAAAAAAGGATATTTATTTACACATTTGGCTTTGTTTTAAAAAACAATAGAACATTTCTAAATTGATTCTTTTAAAAATTCTAAAAATAAAATCGATTCACAAGTTTCAAAAATCAGTTTAATTGTTTAATATAATTTTTACATCTAAAATAAGAAGCAAAAATCCAAAGCGCCGTTTTAAGGCTTAGTTTTTCTCCTGGTAAACGGTTCATTTCATTACAGGCATAAAATAACAGCTAAAAAAAACCTGACCCATATCTGTATCAAACTGGATCAGATTAAATCAGATCATAAATGATTTCAACTATGTAGGATTAGAATCAAAACGATTCCTGAAATTCTAATTCCCAGCCATATAATATATAATATAAGTAGACTCCCCTATATCAGGTCGATACCCGTTTAATGTACTGAACTGATACTTAAAATGTGGAAACTGCAATAATATCACAGAAAATGTTTATTTTTCAAATGAAATTTTAATTCTTTTGGTTATCATTGCATTTTTTTGTATAGTAGAAGTATCTGTGTTGGCATTGATAGTCAGATCATAGCATCGGTACGGAATCAGTTTTAGAAAAAATTGGTATCGTTGCATCCCCAATACACAGACTTATTTGTTCTGATAAGGTCCAATCAGAATGTCTCATCAGACTGACAGGATGTGATGTTTGCAGGTTTCCTGTCTGCACAGCCTTGGACTTCCCAGCGCTCAGGAACGAGGTCTCCACGTCAGCGCCGTGTCCTGGAGCTGCACGGGTTCTGTGCTGGTCTGCGCCTACGGTCGGTACGTCCCGACCCGTTTGATCGGCAGGAGGACGCTGCTGTTACCATGGTGACAGAATCACATAAATCTAATTGTAGTTTTTTTTTAATTCAAGAGTTAAAAAGTTATAAATTTAAATCTCGAATGTTGATCCAACAGATGTTCTTTGGATTTTAACCAATAATATCTCTGGATGGATAATCAGGCCCCGCCCCCCTCTTAGCTCCACCCAGCATGATGCTGCCACCACCGTGTTTCTCCTCTTTATTTGTAACATGATGAAACCAGCATTTCTCTACTGTGGTTCTGACCCGGTTCTGGTTAAATGTGTCAGAAAGCCGAGTGGTGTGAAAACCATATGTGGCGAGGTGCACAATGAGAGCCCAGGCGGGATTTGATCCCATAACTCTCACCTGGGAGTCGTTGGATCAAATCCCGCCCGGGCTCTCATTGTGCACCTCGCCACACATAGAAGGAGCAGAAAGTTCTGGAAGCTTCGATATCTTTAAATTCCTCCAACCGGACCCGTTTTTCGTCAGTCATGTTCTAATGTTCTCCGACCAGAACCGACGACGGCGACTGGAGCAACGAGAAGTCCTGCGTCTGTTTGTGGAACCTGGACCGCCGCAGCCTGCGGCCCGAACAGCCGGACCTGGTTCTGGACGTTCCCGCGGCCGTGACGTCGCTGTGCTGCCACCCGAATCAGCCGGCTCTGATCGCAGGTCAGCAGAACCTCAGAACCGCCCCCACACAGGGCCGGCGCCGGATCAGAACCAACCGTGTCTGTCATCCTGCAGGAGGCCTGTACACCGGAGAGGTTCTGCTCTGGGATACCAGCCGGGCCCAGGATCCGGTTCTGGCCCAGACCGGCATGTCAGCAGACAGCCACAGAGAGCCTGTGTATCAGGTAGGGAAGTTCTGGTACCAGTTGGAGGAATTCTAAACGGCGTGAGGAATAATGTGGCGCCGGTCCGTTCTGGTCCGGTTCTGTTCCCAGGTGGTCTGGGTTCCCCTGCAAAGGAAAGGAGACTTTGGAGTGCTGAGCTCCAGTTCTGGAGGAGAGGTTCTGTTGTGGAGCGTGGATCCAGACCCGGGTAGACTGGTTCTGAATGCCGCCTACGCCTTCCTACGACAGCAGCTCCCCCACAGCAGCAGTCTGAAGGTGAGCTCCAGAACCGAACTGGACCTGAACAGAACCCTGAAGCCGCTCTGGTTCTGGTACCAAAACTCCAGGTCCAGATTTCTCTCTGTTGATCAGTTGACTCTGGACTGGGCCCGTACCGACTGGTATCACGGGGTAGAACTGAAAGTTCTGGTGCCGAAGCAGAGAGAACAAGACTTCCAGCTGACAACAGGAAGGCTAGCCTCGCTAATTAAAGCTAACTAGCAGCTAGCCTCGATAATCAGAGCTAACTAGCCTCACTAATCAGAGCTAACTAGCAGCTAGCCTCGCTAATCAGAGCTAATTCACTGCTAGCCTCGCTAATCAGAGCTAATTCACTGCTAGCCTCGATAATCAGAGCTAACTAGCCTCACTAATAAGAGCTAACTAGCCGCACTAATCAGAGCTAACTAGCCTCACTAATAAGAGCTAACTAGCCGCTAGCCTCGATAATCAGAGCTAACTAGCCTCACTAATAAGAGCTAACTAGCCGCTAGCCTCGATAATTAAAGCTAACTAGCCTCGCTAATCACAGCTAACTAGCAGCTAGCCTCGCTAATCAGAGCTAACCAACCAGCTAACCAGTAGCTGTGGGTACCAGCAGAGGTCAGCGGCTGTTAACCCCGTTGTCTCCCTGTAGCTACGCGGCAGCTCCTCCGTGGGCGTCACCACCTTGGCTCAGTCTCCGTGGGACTCAGACACCTTCCTGGTCGGCTCTGAGGGCGGCCTGCTGCTCCGATGCTCCTTCTCCTCCCAGACTCCAGCCGCGGCCCCCGGGGGCCGGAGCGTTCCCTCCAGAGCCCCGGCGGTCTTCTCCTTCAGGCCGTCCGGCGGCCCGGTTCACTCCCTGCACTTCTCGCCGTTCCACAGGTACCGACTCCGCCCACATCGGTCCGACCCATTGGTGAGTTTCTCTCTGACGGCGTCTGGTCTCTGCAGGAACCTGTTCGTTAGCGGCGGAACCGACGGCCTGGTCCACGTTCACTCGCTGCTGCAGGCTGACCCGCTGCTCTCCGTCCGGGTTTCGGACTCCTACCTGTTCCAGGTGCAGTGGTCGCCCAGCAGACCGCTGGTGTTCGCCGCCGCCACCGGAGAAGGTAAGCGGATCAAACCGGCAGGCCAGAGGACAAACCCGACCTCTCCTGACTCTACTCTGTTCTCCAGGTGAGGTCCAGATCTTTGATCTCGCCCGGAAATCCCTCAGAACTGCCGGTACCATCCGGGACGGGAGCGGCGGCGTTCCGGGTCGGACGGCCACCTGCCTGGCCTTCAACGTTCCCAACCCTCGGCTGCTGGCGGTGGGGAAGTCTGACGGGACGGTGGGAGTGTGGCAGCTGAGCTCGGAGCTGACGGAGGAGGGCCCGACGGAGAAGCTGCAGCTGGAGCAGATAGCCAATCAGGTTCCAGCTCTGGACTGAGTGGGAGGAGCAATAAAGCACCAGATTTCCAGTTTAACCAGTAGCGTTTATTGAAGCACACAGTTTAAAAGTTTCACTACAGCAGAAGCAGCAGATAAATACGAGACGCGGCGGTGAGCGGTTCTAGTGTCAGACATGCATCAGCCAGGTGTGTGGAGGGAAACGCGTCCTGATTGGTCCCTGGGAAGGGGGCGGGGTCAGTTGACGAAGAGCGAGCGGGTGAACTCCACGAAGTCGAAGGCGGACGGCAGCTCGCGGCCCTTGCTGTCCAGGTACGGCTTCATGTGCGACAGGCAGTAGTCGGCCTGCTCCTTGGTCAGGTTCTGGAGGAGAGAACGGAACCGTGAGAGCGGCTCGGACAGCAGAACCGGTCCGATCGGACGGCACAAGCTCCACCCACCTGGTACAGCTCCTCCTTGGTGACGTAGGGTTTGTTCTCGGCGCTCAGCGCCCGGAAGGCGCTCTCGATCTCCTCACTGGACTTGACGTTCTCCGTCTCTCGGCTGATCATGAAGGCCATGTACTCCTGCAGCGACACGTTCCCGTCCCTGCAAACAGAACCCATCAGTGGGGTTCTGACCCGGCAGAACCTGTAGAACCCAGCAGAATCCGTCCCCACCTGTTGGGGTCCACGGTGTCCAGGATGGCCTCGAACTCCGGGTCGGGTTCTCCCTCCTCCACCATGGGGAGGTCGTAGCCCAGCGAGCGCAGACACGACTTGAACTCCTGGTGGTTCAGGCGGCCCGACTTCTCCTTGTCGAAGTGCCTGTACGGACAAGGACAGGTTAGAACCGGTCCGGTCCGATTGGGACCAGAACCAGGATGGTGCGTTCTTACTTGAACATCATGCTGAACTCCTTCAGCGCCTCCTCCGTGACTCCGGTCGTGTTTCTGCAACGAGAGGAGAGATCAGCGCTCCCGCCGGGCTCAGACCCGGATCGGATCCAGAACCGGCGCCTACCTGGCCTGGATCTGCTGCTCCAGGTTGTGCTGCATCCTCATGCCCAGCTGGTCCAGTTGGTCCCACTGCTGGGCCAGCCCCACGGTGCTGTGCTCCGTGTACTTGTTGTCCAGGATCAGCGCCTCCTCCATGGCCGCGCCCAGGTCCTCGATCTTCTTCAGCTGGCTGCGCATGGCCCGGATCTCCTGGTGCTTCCTCTGCCGGGACACCGGGTCAGAACCACGTCAGAATTAAGCTCAACTTTATAAACCAGGCCAGAGATTCCAGAACCTGGTCTGGAACACGGCATGATGCTGCCAGCACCGTGCTCTCAGCTGCTTGGACCAAATGAGCAGAATAATGTTTGGAGAAGCACGGTGGTGGCAGCATCATGTTGGTACCTCCAGTCTGGAGCTGGATGACCCAACAGAACCAGTTCTGGTCCGGATCTCTTTCAGTGTTACAATGCTAGCTGCTGTTAGCATGCTTGGAGAGCCTCTTTCAGTACTATGCAATGCTAACAACTGCTAGCATGCTAACAACACTGAATGAGGTGTTAGTATGCTAGCTGCTGCTTACTGTCATTCAGTACTGGTAACATGCTAACAACAGCTAGCATACTAATAGCACTTATTGAGGCGTTAGCACGCTAGCTGCTGCTAAAGGCGTCATTTAGTACTGCTAGCATGCTAACAGCACTGAGGTGTTAGCATGCTAGCAGCGTGGTTGCTAGGAGACGGGTTGAAAGGGTCCTGTTCCCACCTTTGTGGCTTCTAGCTGCGACTCAAGCGTTCCGGATTCTTCCACCATGCAGGACCTGAGGATCCAGAGACAGAACGGATCAGAACCGGCATCAGAACCTCTCCACAAGTTCATGCAGGGTTAGAGCAACAGCACACAGCGGGCGTTAGCGGGTCTGCTTCAGAACCTTCTGGGACCGTCTGGACCAGAACGTCTCCTGTGGCCTCAAGGAGAAGTTCTGGTCTGGACCGGTTCTAAAGGGGGGGGGGGGGGTTAGTGAGCAGGAAGGTGCTGAGGCCCAACATGGTGGTTTTAGACTGAACCCAGCGGGTCAGAACACTGAATAGACCAGAACCTTCCACAGAGATCGTCAGCTACTTGGTACTGATAGACACAGATAACCCGACGGTACGCTATGCTAGCAGAGAGAGGAAGAGGAGGAGGAGGAAGACATCAACACAGAAGCTGAGGAAGAGCATCATCATCATCATCATGAAATATTGATAAAGGAGGAGATATTGACCCGTCCAGAAGATACGTCCTGATTGATGAGGCGGCGCCGGCCGAGGCAGCAGGAGAGAGAGAGAGAGAAAGAAACAGAGAGTTAACAACAGAACCGGGTCAGAACCACAGCATGTGGACCTGATCAGTTCATCTAATCATTCTAATAAACATTAAATCATCGACAGCAGAACCTCTGAGTTCTTCATCCTTCCACAAAAAGCTTCTTTATTATTCTGGTTTCATTTTCTGATTCTGTTCATAAAAACATGAAAAACTGAATAAATCTAGTTTCTATTTCATGACTCAACATTTTATTTATAGAGAAACTAGAAAATCACAAGATTTAAACATGAATCGGCTTTAAATGTATTTAGATGTAAATGTAATGAGTTCCATCTTCAGCCTTTGGTGACATTTAGAACCAACAGTTTTCCTGCTGACCCAAAAGCTGCAGGAACTCAACGGTTCTGGTCCAAAGCTCAGAAACTCTCCGTCTTATTTAGGCTGCTGTCTGTGCAGAACCACGGGTCTCAGTCAGAACCAAGACAAGAGCTGGAAGTGACGTGGTCATCTCTGATGACCTGAAAAGTGTGGCAGGTTTATCATTCTAGCACCCTTTATTCTGATTTGTCACTTCTTTGGCTCATGTGACCAGACTTTTAGAGTAGCCTCCAATGCTAACAGCGCTAAATAGGGAGTTAGCGTGCTAACAGCACCAAATGAGGTGTTAGCGTGCTAACAGCACTAAATAGGAAGATAGCATGCTAACAGCACTAAATAAGGAGTTAGCATGCTAACAGCACTAAATAAGGAGTTAGCATGCTAACAGCACTAAATAAGGAGTTAGCATGCTAACAGCACTAAATAGGAAGATAGCATGCTAACAGCACTAAATAGGAAGATAGCATGCTAACAGCACTAAATAGGAAGATAGCATGCTAACAGCACTAAATAAGGAGTTAGCATGCTAACAGCACTAAATAAGGAGTTAGCATGCTAACAGCACTAAATAGGAAGATAGCATGCTAACAGCACTAAATAAGGAGTAAGCATGCTAACAGCACTAAATAGGAAGATAGCATGCTAACTCCTTATTTAGTGCTGTTAGCATGCTATCTTCCTATTTAGTGCTGTTAGCATGCTAACAGCACTAAATAGAGAGTTAGTCTTGTAACACTGGCTGCAGGAGTATTGCAGCCTTCCATAGTGGTTCTGCAGAACCGCCTGATGGATCCAGAAACCAGCTGTAGAGAACATTAGCACCAGTGGCTCCAGTTTGAACTGGGAGTTCTCCTGTGGTTCTGATGAGGTTGATCCGTATTCACCATCATAACTTCAACAATAGACACCAGAACCCTGGTCCTAAGCGTTCCATCCCTACATCTGATCCGATCCGGGGCCCTGACTGGAACAGAACCGGTCCAGAACCTACCTGGTCTCCTGCAGCCACTGGTGGAAGGCGTTGGCGTGCTGAGCGAACTCCTGACGCAGCTTGTCGTTCTCCTCCTGCCTCCTCTGCTCCTTCTGCAGCTCCAGCTCCCTCTCCTGCAGACAGAACCAGAACAGTCAGCCTGATGCCGACCCGGTGCCTCCAGAACCGGCGGGCCGCGCTCGGACCTTGATGATCTTCTGCAGGTTCCTCCAGGTCTCCTCCAGGGCCTCCATGGTGAACCAGGTGTAGGGGTTGGACGCCACCTGGTAGCTCTTGATCTGCCGGTCCAGCTCGGCCAGCTGGTTGAAGTCCGTTTGGGCCGAGCTCAGCGACGAGCGGAACGCCTCGTGGGCCTCCCGGAGCGCCCGGATCTCCTCCAGGGAGTTGCACCTCACCGGGTCCGTCAGGTCCTCCTCGGCGTTCTCGAACCAGCTGTTGAAGGCCGACGCCTTCTTGGCGAAGGTCAGGAAGAGGTCCTCCACCTGTGGAGACCAGAACCAGCAGGTTAAACCCGGCGGGTCGCCCTGAGGGAGACGTTCCGAGCCCCATCCCAGAACGGACCTTTCGGAAGTGTTCCTGGGCCTCCAGGAGCTTCTTCTTGCGGGCGGCGGAGTTGGACAGCAGCTGGTTCCAGCGCTTGATGAGGGCGGCGTGCCGCGCCTCGATGGCCTTGGACTGGACGTGTTTGGCCGCCAGCAGCTGGTCCTTCAGCGCCGTGATGTTGGTGATTCCTTCCTGCTGGAACGCCTGCAGCCCGGCGTCAAACGTCTCCTACAGAGGGAGGGAGGCGGGTCAGAGGAGATCCACAGGTTCTGCTGGAGATCATCCGGATCAGAACCAACCTGCTTGGTGAGCAGCGTCTGAACCGAGGAAAGGTCTCTGCCGTAGTCGTCCGTCTTCAGGCTGTTCTCCTTCTCACCTGAACACAGACAGACGTTCACACCTTCTGCTCCCCACCAGCCTGATCTACCTGGTTCTGGTTCTGGTTCTCTACCCGGTTACAGGGCTGGGCCATACGTTTTAAAAGTTAAACTTCCCATATTTTTGCTGTGTTTTCTTCAGAAGAAATTGCAATTGATAAAAACTATTATCAAAAACGTGCTTTTATTTTAATGACTCCGTCCCAAAGCCGACCTGAATTCAAAGTCCAACTAAAAACAAGCTGGAAAATGATCCGTTTAAAACAAGATGGCGGCATTACTGAGCTGCAGGAGTCACAGTAATGCTTTGGTATAAAAGAAAAAAACTATCTAAATATTCCAATAATTCAATCTTCATAAACAGAATAACTGATAAAACGCCCAGCTTTACTTATACTCACGGTTTTACTCAGAAGGTGACGGTACCAAACACTAAGCACAGTTTGGACCTCCTACTGTACATTGGTATTAAAACAATAGATAAATAAAAATCTTTATTTACAGAAACAAAAAGTGATGAATCTCCCATCCCTACCAGGAGAAACGGCTAAAGGAGCGCCGAACTGTCCCAATGTAACATAGTGGAGGATTGTGTGTCTGATGACCAGATATCTGCTGATTAGTGCAGAAACTACAGAGCTTAAAGGTAGAAACCAGCCGCCTGCTGGTGCTACAGGATTATTCACCATAAAACAGGTTATTTAGATTCACACTGGGGCTGATGGAAAACAGCTTCAGCCTGGAACCCAAACCATCTGGTTTTATTCCAGCTCCTCCAGCATTGGTTTTATGATTATTGCGTCCTAAAATGCCTCATGTTGTAGCAGCTTTTTTAATTATTTTCTTTTATTTTTCACTTTATTAGTGTTAAGAGGCGACATTGTCACATAACTTTGGCCAAACAAAATGACTTTAAATGTCCTTTTAACAGATGAAAACAGCTCAGATTGGGTTTCCACTAGAAAAACATCTCTGCTTTTATTTTGGCCCCCTTTTAGCCCCTCCTGGATACGGCCCTGCTCAGCATCACTGAATGTTTAGGAATAATCACTTATTAATTATTCTATAAACACAGGAGAGTGAGTTTTTCTCCCTTTGGTGGCAGCGCAGCATTGAGTCTGGAAAGAGATCCTCGATCTGCTGCTGAAGTTACCGTCACACAGCGGAAATAAAAGGAAACTAGACCTGAGGTCCTAAATAAGTCGTTGGATGTAAAAAGTAACAAACTAAAGAGCTTCTATCAGTCACATAAAGACTGATCTACTGAAAACTTGCCGCTCGCTGCTGCTGTAATTATGCGTCACTGTTTAAAGAAATAAAAATCATGTAGTTAACCTATTTTAGATTCAAAATGGTGAATTTTTGGATGGATTTTCATGACTGTAATGAGGAAAGTGTCCCTCATAGCTCCTTCCTTGGTAAAAATACAAACATGTTTTATTCTCCATCCCTCTGCATACGAAACAGGGAGGGAACATGATGTGCAGTAAAATTGTCTAAAAAGGATCAAATTTGCCTTGAAGGAGTCATACCCTAAAATGTTCAGTGAAAACATGTATATTCTGGTTTCATAAAGAGTTTCCACTAGCCGGGAAGCCGATTTTTTTAAATGATAGATTATTTATTCATTGTCTTACATACTGTCAATTATTTCTTGTTAAAAACTGAGAGCTTTCTTCACCAAGATCAGTTAATGAACTAAAACTATTTTTTACTACATTGTTGTATTTTCTTGATTATTTTCTTATTGTAACTGATCATATGTATTCTAATCATATGTAAAGCAACTTGAATTGCCCTGTGTTAAAAGTGTGCTAAACAAATAAAGTTGCCTTGCCTTGCCTAATGATTGGTTTCCTCATACACCAGATCTCAGTTCGTCTCCCGTCTGACCTCAAACCAGGAGGACAGATCATATATGGACAGTGAATAAAACTGAATTCGGATCAGCAGTAGTCTACGGACTGGAAACACGATGAAACGAGGAGCACATATGAGTTGCTCTGTTGTTGACTCCCCAACCAGACCAAGCTACCAGCTACCAGTGGATTAAATCCATTTTTAATAAAAGCGTTCCCACTCCGGTGTAATATAAGACAGCAAGGCGGCTAACTGCTAATGGGGCTATGAGGGACGGCGGGCGCCATGTTGGAAATAGGGCTGAATGATTTTGGAAAATAATCTAATTGCGATTTTTTTTCTTCAATATTGCGATTTAATGTGCAATTATTTTTGTGGGACTTTTGTCATGCATTTTTTAATTAATGCAATGAAAAATATTGTGTATTATAAACAGATTTTATACATAATTTATTCTATTCCATAAGATTATTTACTTATTTTAAGACAAAGGCAAATATTAACAACTTTATCTACTTTTAATCATCACACTCGATGGTCATCATTGTCGTTCTGCAATCAAGGTTTTCTTCCTTTTGATCCCAGTTAATAATTCCCTCCGGCTGCAATGTTTTCCTCCGTGTGGTTATCCAGGAAGTAGGATGCTTGAAGGAACAAGCTCTGATTTTTAATTCTCCATCGATCTAATGCACTTTCAGACTCTGGTATGACTCTGTAGAACGGTTTGTTCTCAGGTCAGTTATTGCGAAATAATCCGCTGTTTTCGGTGCGGCTTTAACTTTCTGTCAGCATTTTTTATACAGCGCAGGTAAAATGTGGCTAAATGTGTTCGTGAGATTGAATCCTAGCTTATTCATCATGGTTAACAAAGCAAACTTTTGGCTATAAAACCTGTTATAGCACGAATTATTTCAGTGTGCCGTTTTTTTATGTTCGTAAAGAGCGATTCTTTCAAACAGCTCGGTCAGCGATCCCTGTCGCCTCGAAGTTTGTTTACTGGACATTTAAACACTGGTGGCGGTCAGTTTAGCCGTACAACTCTCATATATGGTGTTGTGATGTTTTTATGTGTTGATAAAGGTTCGTACTGTAGCCTACCTCGTGAGGCAGCAACAATACCAAGACGGGTTCTGCATAATACCTGTTCGTTGTGCAGCATCAACGTTTTCATAGCCGATATAATTTCTCACAACTGATGTTCTGTTTTCCTCCTTGGTACCAAATATTGTTCAGTGTTGGATTCTGTTAAACTTTAGGTCATTTTATAACGGGTTAAAGTGAAAAGTTTCCTTCTCTCCCTGCGTTGTTTACAAGTCACGTGACTTTAGCAGAAATGTTTACATAAAGTCAAATCGCAGCCTTTGCGATTAGGAAATCGCATTTTACCAAATGAAATTAATCGTTCAGCCCTAGTTGGAAATACTCGTAAACTGCCTTAAAACACACAAAGCTGTCACAGCCGGGTCGGGTTCAGTCAGAACTTCCAGCATTGTGTTACGCTATGATGTCACTTCCTGCTACCAATCAACACGCCCCTCATTATCGTATTTATAACGACCATCTGGTACATGAGACAATACTGCGTATAGAAAAACGGGACAGAAACGCACTATTTCTATTTTTTCCGCTAATTACTAATTATTACCCATACAGACCAATTTATTAGTTGCTATGGCAACACTGCGATGATCTAATCCGAGTCCTCGTAACGGGACGCTCTGGGTCCTAATCTCCGCGTTGCTCAGCGTGTTGCCGTACCGATCCAGGACTCCACCACGTCGGCCTTCCAGTTGAACTGCAGGAAGGCCGAGTTCTCGTCCAGCTTGGCCTTCCTCTGGGCCGCCGCCCGCTCCAGCTCCGACACCTTCCCTCGCAGGGCGGCCATCTTGGCGCTGATGCTGTCCACGTGGTGGTTGTTCTGGCGTGGGAGAAGCAGAGTTTGGGTGTGAGGCGTGGTTCTGGGAGGCGGTCGGTTCCGGCGGTTCTGGACCCACCTTCTTGATGAGCTCGTCTCCGTTGGCGCAGACGTCGCCGACCCGGTCCCGGTGGACCGTGAAGTCCGTCTCGAACGCCTCGTGTTTCTTCAGCAGGCCCTGGTGAGGAGAACAGCGACGCGGTTAGCGGTGGACGGTCTCTGGGGGTTGCCACGGCGACCAGGAACAGGTAGACACCTGGACGGCAGCCAGCGTGTCTCCGTAGTCCTCGCTTCCAACCAGGTTCAGCTTCTCGTTGATCCAGGCTTCCTCCTCCTCCACGTTGGCCACAAACTGCTGGTACTCCAGCGACTCCTCCAGCCTCTTCCCCCTGGAACGCAAACAGACTCCTTCAGAACCACGTTCCCGCCGCAGCGTTCCGGCCTCATCCGGGTCCGGAAGCCGCACCTCGCTCCCGACAGGTCCTTCAGCTCCTTCCAGTGCTCGACGAACTGGGCCAGCCTCTGCTGGATCTCCTCCTGGCCGATGGTGTTGTCGTCGGACAGCTTCTTCCCGGTATCCAGGACGGACTGAGGAGAGACGACGTTCCAGAGTCAGGAAAAGCCGACGTTCCCGGGTCGATCCCAGAGACGGGTCCTACCTGGATGGCCGGCTCGTGCGCTCCCAGCTCGGCTTCCAGCCTCTTGTGCTTCTTCCTCAGGTTCTGAACTCCAGTCAGATCCCGTCCGTAATCCTCCGAGCCCACCAGCAGCTTCTTCTCCCTGGGAGCAAAGGTCAGAGGTCAGCTACAGGCAGACACTGCTTAGGGCCCCAGAAACCACCAGGGGGCGTCCTAGAACCAATAATATTAGAATTATATAAAAAAATCTGGTGATACGATTTATTCTGATACTCGGAGTAAAACTATAAACTCTATAAATATATTCCAATAGTTTGCCGGAAAATGTTAGTTTAGTGAATATTCAATTTATCCTGTTAAAATGTTTGCGTGCCTCAGTTACAACATGCTGATTATTAAATCAAAGAACAATATTGTTGATGATAAATCCAAAGATAAATGTATTTTTTAATAAATCCAGCATTATCAGCATACTTACAACCATTAGAGGGCCATGATGCTACAGACCCACCCTGGGCCCCTCTTTATTAACCTCCTGGATACGGCCCTGCTCTGCAGCAGGAATAATCGATTATTAATCATTCTAATAACTCATAGGATTAGTCTTTTTTTCTTACTTTGGTAGCAGCGCAGCGTTGAGTTTGTTTTCTGTCGGACCAAAAACACGAAACGATTCCTTGATCCACTTCTGAAGTTACCATCCCAAAGGAAACTGGACCGGATGTCGGTTCAAACCGTTTTTAATCCTAAATATCTCTGAAGATTTTAAAAAGTAAACTACACCTTTTATCAGTCACATAAAAACTGTTCTGGAGACTTTTGCGGCGCTAATTACAGCTGATTGTTTCCCCCATTCAGAAACACGTAGTTAACATGTTTTAGATCCAAAACGGCGAATTTCACCAACAGCTGATGGGTTTTCGTGACTGAAATGAGGAAACTGTACCTCATAGAATAACAGATTTATTCTCCATCCCTCACATAAGAAACGGGAAGTGAACATGAAATGGGACGCCTTCAGATATCGGGAGAATTTTGCATCAGA
Organism: Apricaphanius iberus; assembly: GCA_028564705.1. NCBI lineage: Eukaryota > Metazoa > Chordata > Actinopteri > Cyprinodontiformes > Aphaniidae > Apricaphanius > Apricaphanius iberus. The sequence continues at coordinate 10,689 of JAPXFQ010000497.1, read as the reverse complement.
CACACCTGTAGCTCCTGGTAATGACATCACATCTGCTTCAGACGGACCTCAGGTTTCAGGTCGGCTTTAACGCTCCATGGAAACATAACGTAGAACGTTCACTGGATTCTGATTGGTGGAGGGGGCTTATCGCATTTAGGCTAAAAATCGGCTCGGCGCTTATGGCGGTTAGTAAAAAAACGGCGTCTTTAACGAGGGAATATAGAGATTTGGTAGGAAACGTTGATGGAGCCGTGAATAGGTTCAGTACGCAGCAAAATGACACGATAAACTAGTTTTTATCGCGTTTTGGAAAAGAGTTCTTCATATTGTTATTTTTTTTAAATGATCTGCGTTCCAACCCGCCTCAGGCTGAAGGTCTTACTTGATCCAGGACTCCTCGTCGTCCAGGTCCCGGAAGAACTGGTGCAGGCGGTGCGACTCGTTGAGGCGGGCGCGGCGGCCGGCGGCCATGCTCTTGATCTTGGCGAAGCGGGCGTTTACGGCGTCGCGTTTGTCCTTCACCTGCGACGTGTCGAAGGCGTTGCTGGCCATCAGGCTGTCGGCCTGGCCGTTCAGGTCCTTCAGACGGTCCTGTGGGAGGAGAACAAGCACCCAGATCAGACGGCGCTCCCAAACCGATGGGGGGCGGTTCTGGTTCTGGCGTACCTCGTGGGCGGAGATGTCGGCCTCCAGCAGCTGGTGCTTCTTCAGCAGGTTGTTGACTGAAGCCAGATCTTTGCCGTAGTCCTCGGAGGCCAGGAGAGCTTCCACCTGAGGAGCAGCAGGACGGAGGGTCAGGATGTGTTTGGGAACGCCGACCGCGCTCCGCGGCGTTCCGGCTGGGATCAATGCGCCTCACCTCAGACAGCCAGAAGTCAAAGTCCTTGATGCCGGTGTTGAAGTTCTGCTGCTTGTTGGCTTCCTTCAGCTTCTGGCTCTTCTCTGCAGACTTGTTGACCAGAAACTGCCACTGTTCATCCAGAGCGCCGAGCCGGGCCTGCAGGAGGACGCAGCGCTGCGGTTATCATCCCAGCAAACAGCGCCCCCTAGCTGCAGAGGACTCAGTCTGGTTCATCTGACTGCAGCCATCCTGAAGCTCAGAGGAATAATCTAACGTTCTAATAATCCTACAGAGGAACGTTGGTGAAGATCGTCATCAGCGTTTAAACGACGGCAGCTGGACTTTTCTTTTGGTCTAGAAAGCGTTTGTCTTTATTCAGTGAACCACATCATCAGGTTTACTAGAGAAGAAGCTAAAGAAGACGAGCTACGTTTCCACATGGAAGGAGGGTTTATTCATCCCAGTGCAGTGAGGAATGTTCAGAGCTGTACATACGAGAAACTAAGCAGCAAATACACAAAGGATCAACGCACAACAGCAAACTCATCAGACCATGACTCTGAAGGTCAAAGGTCACTCTCTGAAGACAATAATGTCCACATTTCAGACTTCCAGTCTTTCAGACAGAGATGGACGATTAATTGATAAAATCGATTAATCAAACTTTCTATTTATGGACATTTAACTTTTGGAAAATCTAAATGTTTTTTAACGTTGCACTATTTGCTCTCTCAGCTCACAAAGATATAAATCCAGCCAGAACCACCATCTTGTTTCATACGGATACTTTACAGACTTTTTGTAGCTGAACTTCGGATTCAGGTTGGTTACAGTTTTTATTTTTTACTTAGCAAAAGTAGATAAAAATGTTTAAAAGCAAAAAATTAATTCATGAAAAATCTGAGCCGTATCACCCAGCTCTACTTTCAGAAGAGAAGAAGCTTCTTGGATATGAGAGAAAAAGTTTTAAAGACGAGAAGAAACGACCAGTTGCCGCCATTTAAACTCTTCCTGAGGAACGTTTACTCTGGAATTCTGGGAAATGTGGGACCAGAAGACACAGGAATTCTTCTTCACACACCAAATATACCTTAATATGCTTTCATAAACAGCAGAAACGCTTTTAGCTCCACTTTTAGAGGTTCGGCCAATCAGTCATAAGCTGAATGAAAGCAGCTCCTGGATTGGCTGCTTAGCCAACACCGACCAATAAGGTGGAACCTTTAATATTTTCCCCAGTAGGAGGAGCCAAACCAGATAGAACCGGTTACAGCAGCCGGTGAGGCGGCCATGTTTCATATCTGTGCTGAACCTTTTATTCCACAAAGGTTCTGCTTGTCGGGTTCTGTCAGAACCGGCCTCGGGTCAGAACCGGCCTCTGTTACCTTGACGGCGTCCTCGCTGCCGGCGCACGCTCCCCTCTGAATCAGGGCGTTTCCGGTGTCGATGACTCCTTTGATCCGGTCGGCGTTGGCGTGCAGCTCGGCCTCAAACGCCTGGTGCTTCTGGTGTTTGCTCTGACGGAACAGACAAACCGGGTCAGAACCGGGTCAGAACATTCTGATCGGAACGGGTCCGACGCTTACAGCTGGAGTTTTACCGGGACATCGTCATGGTGACGCAGACAGACACAGAGGACAAAACATCCACAGCAGAACCAACGATGGAGCCGAAACACGGAGAGTTCTACTGGGCCAGAACCAACCGGGTTCTACTGGGACAGAACTGGTCCAGAACCAACCGGGTTCTACTGGGCCAGAACCAACCGGGTTCTACTGGGCCAGAACCAACCGGGTTCTACTGGACCAGAACTGGTCCAGAACCAACCGGGTTCTACTGGGACAGAACTGGACCAGAACCAACTGGACCAGAACCAACCCTGTTTACGTCCCGGTTCTGGCTGCACCAATGAGACAAACATTCATCGTCATGACAACAGGGACAACACTGAAATACACATCCTGGTTCAGTTCTGGTTCTGATCCGCGGGTCCATTGGTCTGCAGAACCTCTCTCTGGACCGGGTCCAAACTGAGGAAAGCAGAGAGGAACTCCTGAAGACAATCTGGATCAGAACGGTTCTGAAACTAGGGACCAAACTGGGACCAGAACCAGAACTGAAGACAGAGTTAAAGCAGCAGCTGATGGAGGACAGACGCTGGGTTCTAGACGGGTTCTAGACGGGTTCTACACAGGAAGCCAAACGAGGACAAGGATCTGCTGTTAGTGAGGAACACGACTAGAACTTACCAGCAGCTTGGACAGCTAGAGAGGATAGAAGATAGAGAACGATTCAGATCGGATCATAGGGAGAATTCTAGAGGAACCGTGGGAGCAGAACCGGATCAGAACCGACCTGGATGTTGGTGGGGTCCTTGTAGGACTCGTCGGTGGCCGTCTGCAGCTTCTCGCTGATCCAGGCCTCGATCTCGTCCACATCGCGGCTGAACTGCTGCAGCGTCTGGGACTCCCCGAGCTTGGAGCGCTTCTCGATCATCTGGGCCTTCAGCCGGCGCCACCTGGAGCACAACCAGAACATTACAGCTGAAAGGCTTTTACTGTGAAAGGCTAACATTACAGCTGAAAAGCTTTTACTGTGAAAGGCTAACATTACAGCTGAAAAGCTTTTACTGTGAAAGGCTAACATTACAGCTGAAAGGCTTTTACTGTGAAAGGCTAACATTACAGCTGAAAGGCTTTTACTGTGAAAGGCTAACATTACAGCTAAAAGTTTTACTGAAAGGCTAACATTACAGCTGAAAAGCTTTTACTGTGAAAGGCTAACATTAAGTGAAAGGCTTTTCTGTGAAAGGCTAACATTACAGCTGAAGGCTTTTACTGTGAAAGGCTAACATACAGCTGAAGGCTTTTACTGTGAAAGGCTAACATTATAATACAGCTGAAAGGCTTTTACTGTGAAAGGCTAGCATTACAGCTGAAAGGCTTTTACTGTGAAAGGCTAACATTACAGCTGAAAGGCTTTTCTGTGAAAGGCTAACATTACAGCTGAAAGGCTTTTACTGTGAAAGGCTAACATTACAGCTGAAAGGCTTTTACTGTGAAAGGCTAACATTACAGCTGAAAGGCTTTTACTGTGAAAGGCTAACATTACAGCTGAAAGGCTTTTACTGTGAAAGGCTAACATTACAGCTGAAAGGCTTTTACTGTGAAAGGCTAACATTACAGCTGAAAGGCTTTTACTGTGAAAGGCTAACATTACAGCTGAAAGGCTTTTACTGTGAAAGGCTAACATTATAGAACATTACAGCTGAAAGGCTTTTACTGTGAAAGGCTAACATTACAGCTGAAAAGCTTTTACTGTGAAAGGCTAGCATTACAGCTGAAAAGCTTTTACTGTGAAAGGCTAACATTACAGCTGAAAGGCTTTTACTGTGAAAGGCTAACATTACAGCTGAAAGGCTTTTACTGTGAAAGGCTAACATTACAGCTGAAAGGCTTTTACTGTGAAAGGCTAACATTACAGCTGAAAAGCTTTTACTGTGAAAGGCTAACATTACAGCTGAAAAGCTTTTACTGTGAAAGGCTAACATTACAGCTGAAAGGTTTTACTGTGAAAGGCTAACATTACAGCTGAAAGGCTTTTACTGTGAAAGGCTAACATTACAGCTGAAAAGCTTTTACTGTGAAAGGTCATTACAGTGAAAAGCTTTTACTGTGAAAGGCTAACATTACAGCTGAAAGGCTTTTACTGTGAAAGGCTAACATTACAGCTGAAAGGCTTTTACTGTGAAAGGCTAACATTACAGCTGAAAAGCTTTTACTGTGAAAGGCTAACATTACAGCTGAAAGGCTTTTACTGTGAAAGGCTAACATTACAGCTGAAAGGCTTTTACTGTGAAAGGCTAACATTACAGCTGAAAGGCTTTTACTGTGAAAGGCTAACATTACAGCTGAAAGGCTTTTACTGTGAAAGGCTAACATTACAGCTGAAAGGCTTTTACTGTGAAAGGCTAACATTACAGCTGAAAGGCTTTTACTGTGAAAGGCTAACATTACAGCTGAAAGGCTTTTACTGTGAAAGGCTAACATTACAGCTGAAAGGCTTTTACTGTGAAAGGCTAACATTACAGCTGAAAGGCTTTTACTGTGAAAGGCTAACATTACAGCTGAAAGGCTTTTACTGTGAAAGGCTAACATTACAGCTGAAAGGCTTTTACTGTGAAAGGCTAACATTACAGCTGAAAGCTTTTACTGTGAAAGGCTAACATTACAGCTGAAAGGCTTTTACTGTGAAAGGCTAACATTACAGCTGAAAGGCTTTTACTGTGAAAGGCTAACATTACAGCTGAAAGGCTTTTACTGTGAAAGGCTAACATTACAGCTGAAAGGCTTTTACTGTGAAAGGCTAACATTACAGCTGAAAGGCTTTTACTGTGAAAGGCTAACATTACAGCTGAAAGGCTTTTACTGTGAAAGGCTAACATTACAGCTGAAAGGCTTTTACTGTGAAAGGCTAACATTACAGCTGAAAGGCTTTTACTGTGAAAGGCTAACATTACAGCTGAAAGGCTTTTACTGTGAAAGGCTAACATTACAGCTGAAAGGCTTTTACTGTGAAAGGTACATTCAGCTGAACACAACTAACATTACAGCTGAAAGGCTTTTACTGTGAAAGGCTAACATTACAGCTGAAGGCTTTTACTGTGAAAGGCTAACATTACAGCTGAAAGGCTTTTATGTGAAAGGCTAACATTACAGCTGAAAGCTTTTACTGTGAAAGGCTAACATTACAGCTGAAAGGCTTTTACTGTGAAAGGCTAACATTACAGCTGAAAGGCTTTTACTGTGAAAGGCTAACATTACAGCTGAAAGGCTTTTACTGTGAAAGGCTAACAAAGGCTTTTACTGTGAAAGGCTAACATTACAGCTGAAAGGCTTTTACTGTGAAAGGCTAACATTACAGCTGAAAGGCTTTTACTGTGAAAGGCTAACATTACAGCTGAAAGGCTTTTACTGTGAAAGGCTAACATTACAGCTGAAAGGCTTTTACTGTGAAAGGCTAACATTACAGCTGAAAGGCTTTTACTGTGAAAGGCTAACATTACAGCTGAAAGGCTTTTACTGTGAAAGGCTAACAACCCACTAGCTAATTATTATTATTTTTTCTTCTGTACTAATTATGCGTCTTTCCATTCTGTGTTTTTTGCTGCTGTTATGACTAAATTTCCCCTTATGGGACAATTAAAGTATTATTCTATTTTATTCTGGTTCTGATTCAACGTTTCCATCTGGCTACAAACTAGACTTATTTTGAAAGGACCAACATAACCCAGTTTTGCTAATATCTGGTTTCGCTCCACTAATCATTTGTGATTATAATTCAAACTGTAAACATTCAGAGGCTCTTATTTTGAAGTGCTGACATAATTACTTTTAATTATGAGAAGTTTTGGTCTGGAAGTAAAGAACAATCTGAATGAAATACATAAACCTTTAATCTGAAGAGTCTAACTTTATTGTGAAAGTCTGAGTTGATGTGGAGCCGGGTTTAAATTACGATTACGTTCCAAAAGCTAAATAAATATGAGGAAGATACGATAGGGCCACTGTAAAACAGAAAAATAAGGAAATACTGTTTACGAAAAGTCGTACATTTGTGAGGGAAAACGGAAATATCTCTGATTAAAGGCGTCATTTTTTATGGTTACGCTACGATATTTGCCGACGGTGTAAAGTCAGACATTTTGAAGAGAAAAACGTAAAAGTTAATCAAAAAAACGTAAAAGTTAATCAAAAAAAGTGAAGTTTGCTGAGATTTTAAATAGTTATTTCCGTTACTCCGTTAGACTTTGACTCCAAAAGGAGAGAGATTGTGAAACGGAAACATGGCAGCATGGAGTAGCCTAAAGCTGCTCCATGCTGCCATGTTTCAGCTTCTTCTTTCCCGTTCCAGAGGTTCATCCTCAGAACCAGGGAGAAATTGTTCTGATGTTTTCTAACTTTAGTGCTTTTTTTCCTTGCAAATATCTGACTTTGAAATGTCAGATAACATCTTGGTTTAAATACTTATGCTTTTAATCGTGGACATTTCTGAGGTTTTTTTTTAGCAAATTTCAGACTTTTCAACTGCTAATTTCTCTCTGAACAAAATGTGGAATTAATCTAAAACTTTCTGGGTTTTTTGTTTCTCCTATAGAGGCTCTAATACTCCGTCGTAAGAAGAAGAAGAAGAAGAAGAAAAGGAGCAGCTTCTCACCTGTCCAGAACCTCGTCGCGGCGCTTTGAGATCTCAGGTTCGGCGTAATGCTTGGTTCCGATCAGCTGAACGGCGAAGGACTGCAGGGCGGCGATCTTCTCCTCCTGCGGCGGGTTTAGAGCGGGTTAGACTCCAGAGGCGAGCAGCGTGGCGCCCTGCAGGCAGGAGGTCACTGACCTGGACGTTGATGGCCTTGTCGAAGTCCTCGTGCTTCTTGATGAGAGCCTCCACGCTGTCCAGGGAGTCGCCCTTATCGTCGCTGGCCAGGAACGCTTCCCGCGCCGCCATCCAGTTCTCGGCCTGCTCACAGTCCCTGTTGAAGAGCTGGGGAAGGAGAACAGGAGTCAGGGAGAAGGTTCCTGTGGTCCAGAGCCGACGGCGCCGCCCGGAGGGGCTGGGATCACCTGCAGCTCCAGGCACTGGTCCAGCATCATGCGGCGCTGCACCCAGGCCTTCTCCAGGTCGGCCCGCTCCTGGTCCAGCGCCTTCAGCTTCTGCTCGATCTCGGGGCTGGCGTAGTGGCCGCGCGCCAGCAGCTGCTGTCCGAACTGCTCGAAGGCCTGGAAGGTCCCGGCCCGAGCGTCGATCTCCGTCCGGTGTTCCTGCGGGGCGACCAGCGGGTCAGACATCCGCCCGTAGCGGCGCTTCGTCCAGAAACAGGAGGAGAACGCTCACCTGGTGGCGCTCCAACAAAGCCTCGGCGCCGGTCACGTCTTTGGCCAGCTCGTCCGAGGACACCAACCCCCGGATACCGTTGATCCAGGACATCAGGTCCCTTAGAGAGAGAGCAGGCCGTCAGATACAAACTCCTGATCCTGAACGGATTTCTCCAGGTGGCTCTGAATGATCCGTCTCCTAGCAGCTCACCTGAAGTCTGACAGGAAGCGCTGGAGGTCGTGGGAGTTCCCCAGCTTCTCCTTGCGCTGGTCGGCACGCCCCACCAGGCTGCTCCACGCCGTGTTCAGCTCCGTGCATTTCTCCTGGATGTCGTCCACGGCCTCCGGGTGCGACTGGATCAGCCGCTCCGCCGTCTCTCCCAGGGATTTCACCTGCGGACAGAAGCAGCGTCCGTGAAGGCCTGCAGAGGAGGGCGGAGCTCCGGAGGAGGGGGGAGGAGCTAACCTTGTCTCCCAGAGCCGCCAGGTCTCTCTCGAAGCCTTCGTGTTTGCGCTGCAGCGCCTGGACGCTGGCCAGGTCGTGGCCGTAGTTGTCCGTGTTCAGGGCCTGGTTCTTCTCCTCGATCCACTCCTTGGTCTCGTCGGCGTCCCTGGGAGGAAGTGACACGCCTCTGAGTCTGGCTCTACTCTGATTGGTTGATTGTGCGGGACGGCGGGGAGCCCTCACCTGTGGAAGCGCTGCACCTCGTGGGCGCTGCCCAGCATGGTGCTGCGTTCCTCGGCCAGCTGCTGCAGAGAACGCCAGCGGTTGTTCAGCTCCTGCAGGGAAAAACGGGATCAGACGGGAATCTTTCCTTCTCTCCATAGCAACAGGATCAACCAATCAGAGCCCTGCTAAAGTATTCACACCCCAAACCAAAAACTGGGTGTTATGGGTCAGAAAACAACCTGCAGCTACCTGGTTAATGGAGGATGCACCACCTGCAGACCTACCAAGACAAACACCTCCACCTAAGCAGATGTTCTCCACCCATTCTGGCTGAGCTGGACACGTATAAAGCTGGTGGAGAGGAACCGGGTTCTACAGGGTTCTGACTCAGGTGGGTTTTAATATAAATGAACACCACGATTTTCAGATTTGTCCTTCCTTTGTCCTAATGATGCTCAACTTTACTCTGTAAAATAGAGGAAGTTTTCTGTCCCAGTGAGACAGAACATATTAAACTTATAGGGGTGTTAATACTTTTGCAAACCTCTTTAACCAATCACAGCAGAGCTGCATGAATGTGCTGGAACAGTGACGAGCAACAAGCCAGGAAGGCGAAGTCTGATGGGCTCAACACACGGGGAGCAAAGTCGCTCCTTCTCCGTTTATTTTCTATGGAACTTTCGCGATGAAGAGAAAAATCGCCTTCCCTCCTCCAGCCAAAAGACAGGCGACATTCGTGCCGCGAGATTCCGCGCACGTTCTCGTAGAAGTCCAAAATGGGTTTGCGACGCGACACAATAAAGTAGAAAAATTTTCAACTTTTGTCGCCGTCGCATGGCGCAACAACCAATCAGCTGATAGCATGCTACTTCAAATTGCAACCGCTTCGACATGAAAGAACAGATCATTTTAGCTGAGTCCGATTTTCCCATACTTTATAATTCACGAAATGATTACAGAGATCTGCATAAGAAGGGTTGTTTCTAATATTGGATGAACCCAGAATTGCCTTTTTCTTTTGTTAAGTAACGTCAACAGCCAAATTTCTGTCAATTCCAGCAAAAATATTCTTAATCTTCATCCTTGATGCTTTGTCACTGATGGCTTTCAAAAATGTCAGAATTGCCGCTAATTTAATAACCAATAGGATTTCTTGGAGACAAGCAATCAGAGAGCACGATGCCGTAATCGCTGCTGTTTATCGCGTCCCATGTGTTCATTTTCACCTGGGTGGCGACGAGTTTCGCCTGTCGCTGTCGCTCCCCGTGAGTCGGGCCCATAACAGGTAAGATTGGAAGGTGCAGGAAGGACCATATAAGGACAAAGGAAGGGTCAAGATGCGATGGAAAGACCACATAAAGATGTGGATGTGGTTAATATATGATAGAAGGCCCATATAAGGATGTGGGCGTGGTTAATATATGATGGAAGGACCATATATGGATGTGGGCGTGGTAAATATATGATGAAAGGACCATATAAGGATGTGGGCGTAGTTAGGATGCATTAGAGCGACCATATAAGGATGTGGGCGTGGTTACGATGTGATGAAAGGACCATATAAGGATGTGGGCGTAGTTAGGATGCATTAGAGGGACCATATAAGGATGTGGACGTGGTTAGGATGCATTAGAGGGACCATATAAGGATGTGGGCGTAGTTAGGATGCATTAGAGGGACCATATAAGGATGTGGACGTGGTTAATATATGATGGAAGGACCATATAAGGATATGGGCATGGTTAATATATGATAGAAGGCCCATATAAGGATGTGGGCATGGTTAATATATGATGGAAGGACCATATAAGGATATGGGCATGGTTAATATATGATAGAAGGCCCATATAAGGATGTGGGCGTGGTTAAGACGTGATGAAAGGACCATATAAGGATGTGGGCGTGGATAGGATGCATTAGAGGGACCATATAAGGATGTGGGCGTGGTTAATATATGACGGAAGGCCCATATAAGGATGTAGGCGTGGTTAGGATGTGATTAAAGGACCATATAAGGATGTGGGCGTAGTTAGGATGCATTAGAGGGACCATATAAGGATGTGGGTGTGGTTAATATGTGATGGAAGGACCATATAAGGATGTGGGTGTGGTTAATATATGATGGAAGGACCATATAAGGATGTGGGTGTGGTTAATATATGATGGAAGGACCATATAAGGATGTGGGTGTGGTTAATATGTGATGGAAGGACCATATAAGGATGTGGGTGTGGTTCATATATGATGGAAGGATCATATAAGGATGTGGGCGTGGATAGGATGAGATGGAAGGACCATATAAGGATGTGGGCGTTTTTTGGTTT
>JAPXFQ010000494.1:3098995-3519379 GCA_028564705.1 Apricaphanius iberus | reverse complement strand
GCATTGGGCCGTCCCTTAAAATAAAGTCCGTTTAGAATGAAAGTAATAAAGGACTGCCCCATAGCATTTGCATGGAGCAGTTGCAATACAATTTGCATTGGCAATGGATTGTGCACTGCCCTCCATGCATTTGCATTGGGGCCGTCCCTTAATAAAGTTCCGTTTAGAAGTAGAATAGTAATAAGGACCCCATGCAATTGCATGGAGGCAGTGCAATACATGAGCTTGCAATGGAGATTTGCACTGCCTCCATGCTTTCATTGGGCCGTCCCTTAATAAGAGTCCAGTTGTAGGCTGGAAGGAATAAATAAGGACTGTAATTGCAATTGCAATGGAGGCAGTGCAATACATTGCTTTGCAATGGATTTGCACTGCCTCCATGCATTGCATTGGGCCGTCCCTTAATAAGAGTCTGTTTAGGAGTGAATAGTAATAAGGGACTGCCCATGCAATTGCATGGAGGCAGTGCAATACATTGCTTTGCAATGGATTTGCACTGTCTCCATGCATTGCATTGGGCCGTCCCTTAATAAGAGTCCAGTTTAGGAGTGAATAGTAATAAGGGACTGCCCATGCAATTGCATGGAGGCAGTGCAATACATTGCTTTGCAATGGATTTGCACTGCCTCCATGCATTGCATTGGGCCGTCCCTTAATAAGAGTCCGTTTAGGAGTGAAGAATAATAAGGGACTGCCCATGCAATGGCATGTAGGCAGTGCAATACATTGCTTTCAATGGATTTGCACTGCCTCCATGCATTTGCATTGGGCCGTCCCCTTAATAAAGAGTCCAATTTAAGGAGTGGGCTGGGGCGTCGCAGGGCGAGAGAGGGACTTGACCATTGCAATTGCATGGAGCATTGCAATACATGCTTTGCAATGGTTTGCAACTGCCCTCCATGCATTGCATTGCGCCGTCCCTTAACTAGAACCAGTTTAGGAGTGAAGATTAATAAGGGACTGCCCATGCAATTGCATGGAGGCAGTGCAATACATTGCTTTGCAATGGTTTTGCACTGCCTCCATGCATTGCATTGGGCCGTCCCTTAATAAGAGTCCAGTTTAGGAGTGAAGAATAATAAGAATAAGAGTCCGTTTAGAAGTGAAGAGTAATAAGGGACTGCCCATGCAATTGCATGGAGGCAGTGCAATACATTGCTTTGCAATGGATTTGCACTGCCTCCATGCATTGCATTGGGCCGTCCCTTAATAATAAGAGTCCGTTTAGGAGTGAAGAGTAATAAGGGACTGCCCATGCAATTGCATGGAGGCAGTGCAATACATTGCTTTGCAATGGATTTGCACTGCCTCCATGCATTGCATTGGGCCGTCCCTTATAATAAGAGTCCGTTTAGGAGTGAATAGTAATAAGGGACTGCCCATGCAATTGCATGGAGGCAGTGCAATACATTGCTTTGCAATGGATTTGCACTGCCTCCATGCATTGCATTGGGCCGTCCCTTAATAAGAGTCCGTTTAGGAGTGAAGAGTAATAAGGGACAGCCCATGCAATTGCATGGAGGCAGTGCAATCCATTGCTTTGCAATGGATTTGCACTGCCTCGATGCATTTCATTGGGCCGTCCCTTAAAAAAAAGAGTCCAGTTTAGGAGTGAATAGTAATAAGGGACGGCCCATGCAATTGCATGGAGGCAGTGCAATACATTGCTTTGCAATGGATTTGCACTGCCTCCATGCATTGCATTGGGCCGTCCCTTAATAAGAGTCCAGTTTAGGAGTGAAGAGTAATAAGGGACTGCCCATGCAATTGCATGGAGGCAGTGCAATACATTGCTTTGCAATGGATTTGCACTGCCTCCATGCATTGCATTGGGCCGTCCCTTAATAAGAGTCCAGTTTAGGAGTGAAGAGTAATAAGGGACTGCCCATGCAATTGCATGGAGGCAGTGCAATACATTGCTTTGCAATGGATTTGCACTGCCTCCATGCATTGCATTGGGCCGTCCCTTAATAAGAGTCCGTTTAGGAGTGAAGAGTAATAAGGGACTGCCCATGCAATTGCATGGAGGCAGTGCAATACATTGCTTTGCAATGGATTTGCACTGCCTCCATGCATTGCATTGGGCCGTCTAATAAGAGTCAGTTTTAGAGTGAAGAGTAATAAGGGACTGCCCATGCAATTGCATGGAGGCAGTGCAATACATTGCTTTGCAATGGATTTGCACTGCCTCCATGCATTGCATTGGGCCGTCCCTTAATAAGATTCCGTTTAGGAGTGAATAGTAATAAGGGACTGCCCATGCAATTGCATGGAGGCAGTGCAATACATTGCTTTGCAATGGATTTGCACTGCCTCCATGCATTGCATTGGGCCGTCCCTTAATAAGAGTCCAGTTTAGGAGTGAATAGTAATAAGGGACTGCCCATGCAATTGCATGGAGGCAGTGCAATACATTGCTTTGCAATGGATTTGCACTGCCTCCATGCATTGCATTGGGCCGTCCCTTAATTACAGATGCAGACTTACTTTGACCTTACAGTAACAAAGAAACATAATGTCTCCCATCATGTGTTCATTCAAGTGTTGCAACCATTCTAACATTTCTGCCTGTTGTTATGAGAAATACACACAAATAAACAGCTTGTACATACTGACTTCATATAAATACGATATAGATGCACTCACCATTTGTTTTTCTGTATTGCATAGCTCCTGATTAGAGGTTATATACTCAGATCTGACAGTTTGGTCGGGAACTGTACGTGGAAAATACTAACGGAAAAAAAAGTCAACACTCCTGTATTATTGGTCAGGCAATACATACATATTTACCAAAGCAACAAGCTGGTTTAAGATCAGCATTTATACAGCTCCTACAAACAAGATGGCCAGCCGGGTAAGTGGGTTTTGTTTTTATTCAGTGCCTCTCAAAAGTGCACACACTCCTGTTTAAACCAGTTTTGTGATCTGAAAAACATGACCATGATGAATCATTTGAAAAGTTGGACTCTTAAAAGTGTAAATCAAAACCAAGCAAATGTGAAACATTTGTTTCACATTACATGTACTCTCCAACAAGCCTGTGGGATATTTTAGATGGATCGAGAGTTTAAAAGATTCTGACCAAACGTAATTTCCGTCCCTTGAAGAACAAGAACAGTATTTGACGGAAATTGCTGCATTTACTTCCGTGTTACCACTCACTTCTTGTCAGCCTCCCTGACCAGTTTCCAGTTTGTATTTTTTATAAATTTTGAAAATAGCAGATGGCTGATGTCTCTCTATTCTTGTATTTTCTTCAATTTATTGATGGCTGTCTCTAATGCACCTCAGCATGTCATAATGAGACTTCTGTTTCTGCTCCTTTCCTGACATAATTCAGATCACTTGTAGCGTTTTAGGATGCAAATAAATGCAAAAAAAAATCCTAAAATGAAAGCTAATTTCTGCCTCTGGTTAATCATATTTACTTTAACTAACGTTAGGCATGTCTCAAGAATTTAATAAAGGATACTCCATAAAGTTTATAAGGGTGTGCATACTTATGCTATCATATTATTACAGCTATTTTTACATTTTATAATATTTTCCTACAACCATCTGTTTTGTTTTTCAGTTTAATTTTACAAGATATTTGAATGCATTGAATTTGGAAGAAGAATTTTAACGCAATGATCATTCTTAGATGACAAAAAACTGTCTTTTTTAAGGGTTGTGTACACCTTCAAGGGTAATTGCTTTAAAAAGTGAGATGAAACATGCTCATTCTGAGGTAGAAGAGATAAATGTTTGGAGTTTACCTTTACTTATCTTGCAGATGTCAGTCACATAATTTTGCTGAAATAAATACTCAGCGATTGACAATGAGGCACAAACAATACTTAAAATGACTAGATCTTTGGAGATGTTTTCAGTTTTTGGAGATATTTTCACAAACGAATATCAAACCTTAGCTAGAACCCATTCACTCTCAACTTCCTGCTAACACAACAATCCTCATCTCTACACGTTATATTGTTATAGCTAAACACGACAGACTTAAACCTAAAATCAATAAAAATTGGGAATGCAAATATCACTAATTTTATGAGTGAAAGGGTTGAAAACTTTGACACACAGGAAGATGCTGTAACCGTTCCAAACATCCTACAATTGCTGTCTTTGGCATTCAGCTGGCTAGAGCATTACTCCTTCAGTTTACTTTCAATAAAATCCTGAATCTTGTTAATCTTCTCCTCCTGCTGGTCGAGGAGATCCATGATCATGCCCATTGGGGTCTTCTTTAGCCCAACTCCTTCAATCTTGTTCTCCAGCCTGTTCTTCATGTTGCGCAGTCTCACAGATGCATGGATCAAGATCACTAAATTAAAAAAAAAGCAGAAAAGTATTTAATTGAAAGTAATATTTATATACTTTTAGTGCAACATGTGTAAGTAATTTTTAATGAGAAAAAAAACCCCACCAACAGTTACTGCTGACAGTATTCACACCAGCAGCTAAGCGTATAGGCATATGTTTTTATTTCCATGACAGGCAAATACTGAATGCATGACATCAGCCAGTGAATGTGGTTCTGTCCAAACCTAAAAGCCCTAGCAACCTGTCAACACAGGCAGTGGGTGGGTCTCCTGGGATGTAATCAAACAGCTTTGTCTGTTTGCCACAGCGATAGGGTTTGCTCTAGTGATGAACTCTGCTTAAATCCATCTGCTGACAGTCACTAAATGTCTCAGGCTGGAGAGAGAGTTCAAAAGTATGTTGCATGCCTTGTTGAGATTTTTTTTCCTGTCATGTCTTTATACCTAGTCAAGATACGAGATTGTGTGTTGTGGGCTAAAATGAATTTTTTATTTATTTATTAGAAAAATAGGACATGGCAGGCCTGGGCAAGGGCCAGTTACCCGTGTCAGGATATAGAAAGGTTTTAAACAGCTTTGGTTTCCATTTTTCATCTTATCATTCCTATGGTTTAAAGATTTTTTCTATCAGATACCGCAGATGGTGTCAAAGTTTTCTTTGGCTGTATGGAGCAGCTCTGCCAGCCAGATCACTAAAAGAAGACATTAACTTTTCCATTGCTTACAATACAGACAAATTCTGCTGTTTGGTAATATTTCTGTTTACAAAAAAAAACAAGGCCTTTGTGTGGAAACCCCTCCCATCACTCAGTAAGGTAATGCTGTTTAAAAAACACTTGGCAAGCTACAAGTAGCACATCTGTTAGGTAGCTGAAAATTATATAGTTCGCTCGATCAAAGTGACCAGTCAAATAAAGCAGCTTATATTGGCTCATTTTACTGCCGGCATTAGTCTATGAAGAGCAGAACAGAAAGAAGTGTAATATTCTGTGCGGTGAGAACTTTAAAACAAGTGCCTGATTTATAAAGTGATCAATATAGGTTTTTTGCTCAAGTCAAAGTTAAAATAATTAACAAATGTCACAGATAAAACTATCATAGTTTTAACCCTTATCAAAAGGTTTAGTACTTTAGGCAGCAGTAGGAATAAGTGTTTTCTTTTTCTTTAAGTATATTTGAATGTTGTTAGAACAACATGGGGGATAAACACTCTGAAATATTGCAAAAGTGATCAAAGATCATATCACATGGTGAGACTCACATAGCAAAGGAAAAGTGATTCCAAAGATGAAGACCATGACCCCTCCACACAGCGACAGCACAAAGTAACTGGTGACCATGACTCCAATCACAAACAATGTTGGATTCTTCCTCTTGAAGTTCTTGATTGGGGCCTTGTTTTCCCCGGCCCACACGGAACCAGCGAAGACCAGAGTAACCACAGCACCACCCAGAAACATGCCAAAGGGATTCAGGAACCTGGACATGGAAGAATGCAGTGTATAACATTGAGAAAGCAAGGGTGTACATCTTCTCTTGATTACTTTTGCAAACAGCACAACCTCGTGGCCGTGACATTTTTTAGCTCATGGTTTTGCTGTAAAACTAAAATAGGGTGGAAGACTCATAATTTCCATTGCACCATTATGTGAACAAAGCAGATTAAAAGGAAAGAAGTGACATTTGAAACTTTAGAGGCACATATAACCAACACTGATAACCCACCAGTCGGGTTTATCATCTGTAACAGCTCGTTTACAAAATGAAGCATTAGTACACTCTAACTGAAAGCTGACATATTTATGTAAAACATTGTCGAAATATTTTTACTGTGCAGCAAAAAATAGGCGATGGGTGTGTAAGGGAATGTGACACATAGGCTACTAGCTTATAGCTTTCGAGGGCAGCTAGGACTTACCCGACAATGAGGAAAACCACCAAGGCCACGACAAAATAATTCGTCTGGTAATACATCAAATTGCTGATCACTCTGTTGTTCCACTTGGTTAAATCCCCGAATTCTGGTTTGGAGAACCGGTCCGCTCCGGGGAAGAAGTCGTCCCACGGTCTGAGAGGAGCAAGCTCCATTTTGGCTGCCATTGCTCTACTTTAGCTCAACGTGTGGTTGAAAAAAAACAAACAAACAACTAAACAAAAACAAACACACTGCGCTATGGGTTTGACAGGTCAGCTGATCTCCGTTCTCTACGCAGAGGAGGGAGAACTCTCGCGAGATTAGTCGGAGTGAGGTATTTGATGGTTTCAAACCAAACTGTGCTTTAAATACGCAGTAATGTTAATAACCAAGAAACATGGGGAACCAAGGAAAAACTTAAATTATGAAAATATATATTTTATGTATATGTAGAACTCGACGATTATATTTCTGACAACCGAGAGAAAATAATTGCCTAATCGGGTGCTCTTGGTCTCTTGGTGTGTGAAAGTACAGAGGAAAAAACACACAAAAAAAAAGCTACACAAAAAACAAAAGA
This sequence comes from Apricaphanius iberus, assembly GCA_028564705.1. Lineage (NCBI taxonomy): Eukaryota > Metazoa > Chordata > Actinopteri > Cyprinodontiformes > Aphaniidae > Apricaphanius > Apricaphanius iberus. Next base: position 3,512,565 of record JAPXFQ010000494.1, on the reverse strand, counting down.
TCTCCATTTTTTTACAGATACACGGGTGGCAGGACTCATCACTTCCCAGCAGAACATTGCCAAATCTTCATTTTGCAGTGCATCCTGGTGTCATGTGTTTCTCTGGAAAACAAAACATCAGCTGGGCTGGACCACACAAGATAGCCTTTGTTCCAGTCTAATATTTAATTACTTTCTAATATATTACATCTTCTGATAAGATAAAGAGCTAAGAATATGTGACTATTAGTATTTCAGTCCAGCTTTAGTGCACCAAGTACAAAGAAGCAACAGCGCCCTCCGGTGTCGTAACATCAAATGGCCACGGAGCTGCGCAGCTTTGATTCCCCTGAACACAGTGAAGCCTGAATCGAGGACATGGGACCGTGAAAGTATGGCGGATGCCGAGGAGCCGTAAGTGTCAATGAGCGCTAAATATCATTTTACCGTCGACATAACCCGTAGTTTCTGTCAAATCGAGCCTGGTTTACTCTCTTTCTTCCAGGGAGAAGAAAAGAAGGCGATTAGAGGACCTGACTGAGAAGTTAGTGACGAATGATACATAAAGGTCTCTGACTGGCGGCAGGTTTGCGTTGCACTGTGAGCAGCGACTGCTGGGCCAGCAGACATGTACAATAAACATGTTGGCAGCGGTCTCATTCACCTTCTTAGAGATAGTAACTCCTAACTCCTTCACTCATGGGGAAAGTAGGGTTTTACGTAGAAAGAGGAAGTCCTGTCCATTTCTACAAAAGGCCAATCTGCAAAGCTCGCAATTTGTTAGCTTGAAGCTGTTCATGAATGTACTGTTAATAACACTATACGATTACAAGATGCTAACATTAAGTCAAAATGTCAATATTATAATCAATACCTCTGAAGAATTAAGTCTTCACCTAAAACGTAACTTTCAGTTACAGTATTTTAACCAAATAGTGTTCATTTAAAGCACATTAAATCTAGTTTTATAGGACTCTAGTTGTTTACAAACATTAGTACTTCGGTGTTATCAGATCATGTTTCCGATAGAATTCCTATGGTATGCTGAAGTTCCAATCATTGTACCAGACCAGCTTCCAAATGTCTCAGCCTGTGCTTGCAGGAAGCTCAGATAGCTCACCAAGCTCTGCAGTGGGGGTGGCAACCTCTTTCTTTAGTTAACATCTCTATAGAATGCTCCTGGTTCTTCATGTTCTTTCTCTGGCTCCTAGAAATTGAACCTGTGTCATTGAAGGTGATTTTCTTGCTGCCCTTCTAGCAGCAACATTTTGGTATGTGTGGCCTATTTACTACAAGTGACGATTTCAGTCTTTATGCAGCTGTGGTCGACGAAGGCAGCAGGATTTCTGGCATCACTGTCTTTTCAAGCAGCCATTCTGCTACTCAGTTACATCATAATGATCGTAATATCTGTTGGCAATTCCCAAGCCAGCTTGGAGATAATGAAAATCATGTTAGCAGTTTTGTTGTTTAGATTAACTAACATTTTCAAAATCTTTACAATTCATTTACTATTGAGTAAGGATGTAAGTAAATATCGATATGCCAATATATCACAATATTTTTGTCACAATATTGTATCACTATTCAAGAGCAAAGAATCAATCTTTTTATTTTTAAGAATTCCAATGAAAATCTGACACATCCCAATCATTTTGGCTGTAATATTGAAAGTAGGTCTGGTAGTTGGTGGCCTTTTTACCTCCAGTGGACCAACTAGAACTAGTAATAAAACTGGATGTGTCATGGATGAAAAGTGTTGGACTGTTTAGGATGATGTGAGAGTTTTTTTACAGTTGTGTTCAGTTTTGAAAATCACAATATACAGTATTTCTCATCGTATCATGATATATCACAATATATCGTTGCCGCTGTGTTGTGATACATATTGCATCACCAGATTGTTGCCAACACACATCCATAGTATTAAGAATATTTTTGTAAGGATTAATAGCAAAGTATGGTGCTTCTCAGTGTTTGTTTCCTTGCCGCACTGCACATCCGAGGTCTAAGGAATCCTTCTTGAAATGTTTGTTTTTTTAAGTTGAAAAACAGGACTCCACAGTTGAGTGCACTGTTGCTTCATAGAAAGTGTGGAGGTCAAATTCTGGCCGGAGCCTTGTGTATTTTTTACATGTCGTCTCTGTGCATGTGAAAGTTTTCTCTGGATTCTGATGTAGTCAAAAAAGTTGCAAGTGAGGTTAACAGGTTTAACTGGATTACCCTTAGTTGCAAGTCTGTGCATGCATGCATGATTGTGTGTGTGTTGCGATTTGATGAAGGGATGACCGGTAGAGGTTGTTCCTCGTGTTAGCCTATTGACCCCTGAAGTTACACCCCCCTTTAAGAGATTATAGAAAACACATGGGTGGATGTTTAAGGAAATATTCTTTTCTGGCTGTAAAACTTTCAATTTACGTTAGGAGGTTTTATAAATGTAATCTAAAGGCTTGTTTTCATATTAGCCTTGACTGCAAATTTTTTCTTTCTAAACAGATTCTTAAAATTACACATTTTGGCCTTCTATAGCTTTTATTATAATAACTCAACCTGAAAAATCTGACATGCAATAATGTGAACTATAGTACTTGTTCAGTCTTTTCTTTTTTTGCTTTTGGTGTGTCTCGCATCCAGAATGGCTGTTGATAGTGGACACAGGGATAGCGGTTGCGACTGGGACGGTCGCTGGAATCACGTGAAGAAGTTTTTGGAAAGGCCGGGCCCTTTCACCCATCCTGACTTCGAGCCAAGCACTGAGGTGACGATGAAACTGTACATAATATTTGTCACTGTTCAGATATGGCTTGGTTTGAATTCAACTCTTTTTTTCTCTTTTTTTCCCCCGTTGAATCAGTCTCTGCAGTTTTTATTGGACACGTGCAAGATTCTGGTCATTGGGGCAGGAGGACTTGGATGTGAACTTCTTAAAAATCTGGTTAGTAAATGGCTTTGAACTTTCCTGTAATGGCATACCTCCTTAAACAACTCAAATCCATTTTGTCTGGGCTGTTTGAGATACATTGTTATATAAAAGTGTTTTCCTTCTTTTTAGGCCCTGTCTGGGTTTCGCCTTATTCATGTGGTTGACATGGATACCATTGATGTGTCAAATCTTAACAGGCAGTTTCTTTTCAGGTATGTTTTACCTCTATATTTAAAAAGCCCTTGCCGTTTAAGTTAATTTTAAGAGCAGTTGAAATGGTGAGAAACATTTAGTCAAAGGAAGTGGGCTGCCAAATACTTGCTGCGCATCTGTATTGTCTAAATGTGCTTATAGAAACAGTCTGTATCATCATAAAAAATATGTTCTTAAAACGTGACCTGTTCTAAAACAATGTTCTTAGGATTCCTCTACATTTTGGAAATATTTGATTTAAGAATTTGTCAGAGTGGGTCAGTATTTAAAAATAGCATTCATTTCATCAATCCCTCCTTCCCCATGTTCCTTTCAGCACAGCAACTTCTACACATAAAGCCTGTTGTGTCCATCTTGCCACATATTTTATGAGTGACATTTAATGCTCTGTGTAGGCCCAAAGATGTTGGAAGGCCAAAGGCGGATGTGGCTGCAGATTTCATCAACAGTCGTATCTCAGGATGTAAAGTTGTCCCGTATCCTTCACTCTTCATCCTAAAAACTATAAACCACTTACTGTATGTTCAGCTAATATTGTGTCACGTGTCGTATATTACAGATTTTTTTCCTTAGTGATAACATGAAGTCACTTTAAAAAGATTCAAGACTTCAATGATTCTTTCTACAGGCGTAAGTGCACTTCTGTCTCCAAATCTTTGCAGAGCTAATGATTTATTTTGAACTTATTCCAAATTGTTTATCTTTGCAGAGTTTCACATAATTGTCTGTGGACTCGACTCCATCATTGCTAGACGCTGGATAAATGGAATGCTGGTATGATTTAAATTAAAGAACGACTGAAACATTTTTTTTTCTTTGGTGTATCATTGCTGTTCTCTTGAAACGTTTTAGCTAGCCGTGTTTTGAGGTAACTTGTTATTGATTGGCCTCTTCAGATATCTCTCCTGAGTTATGATGATGGAGTCCTGGATCCCAGCTCAGTTATCCCCCTCATCGATGGGGGGACGGAGGGCTTTAAGGGAAATGCTCGTGTCATCCTGCCGGGCATGACTGCGTGTATTGATTGCACACTGGAGCTGTATCCACCACAGGTAGCTGTAGCGCCCACATAGAGTATTTATCTTTGAAGTAAATCTTTACTTTGGAAAGCCTATTGATCTCTGAGAAGACGTCAGCCACCAAACTAATATACCTAGTGTGGTCATTAATCCCAGTAAGAGTCCTTTTGATTGGCCAAAAGTGTTACGGAAATGTGAAGCGTGAACTCATATCAAATGACAATTTACATACAACCAAAAAAAATAGCGTTTAAGAAGCCATTTGCAATTGCAATATGACACGCACACATATTGTTATGATGATGAATGTGATTTGATATATTTGTGCAACTCTAATATCTGGTATAACGAATATATTTGTGTGTTTTTTTAAGAAGTAATTTCTTGTATATTTATTGCTTCATTTGAAATTATTTTATTTGTTTATCTTTTCATTAAAAATCTGGCTAATCCCAGGGGGGTTGGGGCTCTACTAACACTTCATTCACTCTGATAAAATAAAAGAAGTGAATCATATTAAATAAATAAATGAAAAAATGTTTTGCTTACTTTTATCTGAAAGGATTTTTTAGGGCTCCAAAAGGTTCTATTCCAAGGGATTTCGATGTTAAAATCTTTTTTTTTCTGTATGGGATTTTTCTACTACAGTAAATAAAGGGTACCTGTAAATGTGGAGAGTATTGTATACGGCAGAAAAATTCAAACTTCCTACCAAATTTACGTATTGTTCAGATTATGTTTTACAAATTATGAAGCATTATGGTCGGCTGTAGGTTTTTGTGAAAATTTTTTTTCTTCTAAATAATTTCTGTACTGGTTTTGAGATGGGAACTTAAGAGAAGAAAAAAAACAATATAAAAGAAACAAATCAGAAGAGGAAGTACAACAAAATGTGAAACCCAATGTTTATCTTTTAATTTATTCAATCCACAGATAAATTTTCCCATGTGTACCATTGCATCAATGCCAAGGCTACCAGAACACTGCATTGAATATGCCAGAATGTTACAGTGGCCCAAAGAAATGCCTTTTGGAGGTTTGCAAACATATTCTTACATGTTCTGTGATGTATATGAACAGTCAAAAATGTATAAAATGAGTGTTTATCTCCTTGGTCTTCTTCTCAACCAGACACAAGTTTAGATGGAGACAATCCAGAACACATCCAGTGGGTGTTTGAGAGATCCCAAGAAAGAGCGTCAGAGTTTAACATCACCGGAGTGACATACAGACTCACGCAGGGTGAGTGTGAATTACAAAACTGTAATTCATTCAGTGCTAATTTGTCACCTCACTTCTTATCTTTCACAGAGCTGATTGAGTTAAACTCAGAGATGGCTCTTGTGTTGCAGGAGTGGTGAAGAGGATAATTCCCGCTGTGGCGTCAACTAATGCTGTTATCGCTGGTATGAAACTTGAGTTTTTAAAGCAATCCGGTGTACACAGTTCTTTAGATATCATTGGTGAATCTGTTTTTTAAGAAAACATTACCATACAAACTAATCTGAAGCAATGCATGTAGGGACATTTTTCAACATAACAGTCCGTTCTTTTTTCTCAAGGTGTCGTTTTTTGTTTTAATTATAGCTTTTTAACAAACATGTAACCGTTATGCTATAATCCAAAGAGTTTTAAAACAAGACAGCCAAGGCAAGTTGCAATGAGTCTATATCATATATTTTCACCTTTTAAAATGAATTACTGTAATGAATGAACTTCAATTTTTCGAGTTTTACCTGTATGTTACCCTGGAGGTTCAGGTCTGACTACTCTTAAATTTCAGGCCTGGTCTTTTGTTTCTAGCTTCCTCTTAGAGTCCAAAAATAATTAATTGAGTGTTGTCTCTATTCAGTTGGAGAAAATGGCACATCCCTCTGATTTTATATATGTGTGTATATATGTATATATATATAAATATATAATCAGAGGGGCCCCAGGATGGAGCCCTGGGGAACGCCACATGTGATTTCTCTGTCTTCTGATTAAAAAAAATGGTCTGACAAACCAGACTCAAACCAGCAGAGTTGTCACAATGGTAAACCAGATCTATTAAACCTAAAAATAAATGTGAGCCAGGCTGTAAACATGTTAATTTCTGCTCTGAAGTTGGCTTTTTTTAAAGCCCCCGTGTGTAAGAGCTACCTCCAACTAGTGGTGCGCTCAGTGAATGCAAGCAACTGAGCAGTGTTCTCTGGTTTCTCGCCGTTATAACACGTCATTACTACTACGGAAGGCACGTAGTAAATTGTCCGGAGTTAAACGGATGATAAAGTATTTGCTGGACTAATCCGTCCTGTGTCAAACATAACTGTAACATAAACTTAAATGTTTCATGTAATTAACTTACCTGTCCCGCAAAAATCCTGCAACCTTCGCTTCCGTCTTCAAGTTCGTGTCCCTCATGAATTGTCTCCAGCTGGTTAAACACTCCACCGATGTAGATTTTTGTTTTCTCCCGGTTACTTCTTTTTCTTTTCTGTGGTATGGTTTCCTCCCTCTCACGGGGGCAAACAGTACGGATGGTTCTCCAATGAAATTGAAAACTATGATCCACGGTCCTCTTTGCTAATTTCTTCTCTTCACCTCCCCCCGACGTCACTGGCTAAAACGCGTAAAGCTAACAAGTTTAACCCCTTTTGGCTTACGCATTTAAAGATGGCCATGCAACATGCCAGCCTCAGATGGTGGGCGGTGCTCTGTATCTATAAACGAGGTTTTCTAAGATACAAGAACGCTTTAATGATAATGCGATTGTGATTAGACCTCTGTAAAATATGTATTTATGAAAGCAGTGCTTGATTTTTATTAATAAAAAGCCGAATTTGTTACACATAGGGCCTTTAATAATAACTTTTCATTTAGTTTTCAGCAATATAAGGCAAAGCAAGAAAAGCAGAACACAGTCTGAGCTTAAATGATAAATAAATCTATCGATTGATCGATCTATCTATCTATCCAAGTAATACATATTTTTACAATTTTAACTGGCCAGATATGTACTCCCGCAAACGTCATGTATGTTAACACACCATTGGCCCAAACCTTTGCTTCTCAAGATAATTTCCCTCAGATTGTCAGGTAAGTATTCTACAAGAGGGTGCCACATTTTCATAAAACTGTCATCAATGCCTCTTACTTTTGCACTTAGCCTTTCCAGTGCTAAGATTCAGAAAATGTCTTTATACCCCTGAGTTGCAGAGCGAGTCATCTGACTAATCCAGTTAAGAAGAACACATCTGGCAAAAAAATAAGTTTGTTTAATTACAATCTTTTATTTGTCTAGTATTTTGTTCAAAATTTGTTCTGGCTCATCTGTACTCATCCCCTTGTTGCTTTTGTTTACTGTTGCTTTTATGTGTGTTTGTGTGCGTGGGTTGGATTGGGGTGGGTGGGGTTTGTGGGGTCATTTTAACCTCTAAAGCACTTTGAGAAGCTATGTAGTAGCGCTTTATAATTAAAGTTTTATTTGATTGATTCGATTCAAAGGTGGCTGCCCTAGTAAAAACTTTCCTGGTTCCTTCCCAGTCTTACATTTCAATATCAAACTCATCTCTTTATTTATACACAGCCAGAATTTTGAAATGTGGCTCCATTTCATTCAAATGATGAGTTTCTGTGTTGCCTTTGAATTATTTCATAACTACATTTCTATGAGTTTATTACTGAGAAAATGAGGAGTCAACCGAATGCAGTCCCTTTGAAGATCTTCCTCCCAACTCTTGACAAGCTTATCAATGGTGTGTAATTCTCGTAATTTATTATGAAAACTTCAGATAAATCCTTTTTGCAACCTAAAATCAACCAAAAAACTTTTCAAATGGACCCAGTCGAGGCACAGCCCATGTGATTTTCTAACCTGTTTGAAGAAAATGCCTGGCTTGTAAATTTACAAAGAAATCTTTCTGGGGAAGGTTGTATTTATCCCGAACCTCAGAGAATGACATTAACATGTCTTCATTACAGAGGTCACCTATCACCCTTATACCCATTCCACAGAAGTCTTGGTTTTTATCATGGAGGTCAATGGGAACTTGCTCCTTTCTGGAGCCAGCCCCTAGTGGATGATGGGGGAACTGCAATTTTTGTTGCTTTCCGATTGGCTTCACAGAGTTTGCCTCTTTGCAAAATGTTGAGGCAGCACAGGTTTTTGGGGTTTAGTTTAAGGAATTCAGACATATCCTCCACATTGGTGTTCAGTGGGGATCACATTATTGGATTTGGTACAGATGCACAGATTGATCCTCTAGTTGTCAAAATTTTCAGTAAAAAACTTGGCAAATTCATGGCAAGTCCTAGTGGAATATAGTACAGGGGCTTCTGTTGGAGAATTATATGTTTAAGTCATCTGCAAATTCACCTGTGCTGGCGTAAACACACAGTTGTCTTTTTTTTCCTTTTTTCTTCTTCCTGAAACCACTTTGAAATGTGGTTAACTTTTTCTTATAAATCCTCACTTTAAACAGATTTTTTGTACTCTGAATTGTTTATGTACTAAACTAATAAGTGGAACACAATGACTTTATGTGGGTATCATGTAGGTATTCAGAAATTAATTTAAATTTTTGACAGTTTTTGCTTTGTTCTCCTTTCTTTTGTTCTCTACAGCTGCCTGTGCAACTGAAGTCTTTAAAATCGCTACAAGGTTTGTCATAGAAACACATTTCATTCCCGTTCTTTTTTTTCAAATTTGAATATCAATTACTGTCAGATTTGTCTTTTCAGTGCATATATTCCCTTGAATAACTACCTGGTCTTTAATGACGTGGATGGACTATACACCTACACATTTGAAGCTGAGAGAAAGGTTTGCGTTTTTCACCAACTATACAGTACTCACAGTTTTTTAAGCAGAGAATAATGATCAGTGTTCTTAAACATCTTTGACAGGAAAATTGTACAGCATGCAGTCAGGTACCTCGGGATCTCCAGTTCCCTCCTTCTGCAAAATTGCAGGAGGTTTTAGAGTACCTGACAGAGACAGCCTCCCTGTGAGTTTAAAACATGACAATATCACAGATTTTCTCAATATCTCAAATGATCTCCGATCATTATAGGACATTTTTTCCTTACAGACAGATGAAATCACCTGCCATCACCACAACCCTTGAAGGAAAAAACAAGACTTTGTATCTGCAGGTAATTTTCTGACACTTAAACTGCTGCATGATCCTTTCACCTTGAACTGTAACAGATTTTATAACCTTATTGCAGTCTGTTAAGTCCATCGAAGAACGCACAAGGCCAAACCTCTGCAAAACTTTAAAAGGTAAGTAAGAGATGTATAGTTTTTCTCATTTTCTGCATTTGAATTGTAAATGGAGCATGTTTTATTTTCCTCCATTGCAGAGCTGGGCTTGTCAGACGGTCAGGAAATAGCTGTCGCTGATGTCACCACTCCGCAGACGGTTCTATTCAAGATCAATTTCACCATTTGAATACATGCATACAGGCTACACAACACTCATGTATCTGACATCTTGCACATAATGTAAATAAGGCGAGTAAGGTCTCACTTGAGACATCATGTTGTTTGTTGTCTGAACAAGGAATCAAATAATATTGTTTTTTGTAAAATGGTTTACTTCTTCATTTGTCCAGTGCAGATTCATATTATATCAGGTTTCTTATCCGTTGAAAGTAATTATGTATGTAAACTTCAACCTAATAAAGTTTTATCATCAGAAATTGGTCGGGGGGGTGGGGGGTTATTGATTTTTTTTTTTTAACATCGAACACCCTCTACAACATAAGAGTTATAGTTGTAAACTATTTAATGATCATTCTGTTTATATGGGCAAGTGTGGTGACATTTCCTGACTTAAGAATATCAGTATAAATCTTGAATGACGTGTTCTCTTCATTTTAGGCAATGGCTTGGAGAAATGAGCCTCTGTGTGAGGTTATTTCTGCCAGATTTTTTGGCATTTAAAAAGTTATAGTTCAGTCATATTAAAATAAACTTTCATGTACATAGCTCACCTGCACCAACAAAATTCTGAACTAAGGTGATAGATTAGCTTCAAACTTAAAAAAAGATTTATAGGTTGCATTAAGATACTTCAGTTACGTTCATTTTATAGGATTTATTTGGTTTATCACTAATTCAGGTACCAGTGCTTTAAAAATATGACTTTTTGAGGTGATTTTCTTCCCCCTACCACTAAATAAAAAGAACATAAATTAAATTCTGGATTTTTTTTTACATCCAGGACATGTTGAAAATGAAATGATGGAACTTTAGACTAGACCTCAAGCAACTTTGATTATGGGCCTCTCTACTATTTCTCTGGACTCTAGGACTTTGATTTCTCCATGGAAAGCAATATTTACTTTCATCTAAAAAGAGGACTATGGATCCCTAAACAGCAGTCCAGTCCATTGTACAGCAGGTAACTTTCTGAGTGTCCTTGGCAGAGGAGTGGCTTAACACAAGCAACATGTCAGCTGTAACCCATATCCTTTATATAACTGTATGGTAGCTCTTCACTCCTGCCAAAATCCTTTTTCTTTTGAAACCCCAGTACCCCTCATCAAACGCCTGCTTAGGCTTTGCTTCGACATCTCAAGGATGTTGTTTTCCCTGATGATTGTGAAACTTTCTCTGAATCTAGAAGGCAAACACGTCACAGATCAATGAGGGGAACTTCTTTGCAATCAGGAATTATAGGTTGGAAAAAATGTACAATACTGAACTATACAATAATTCTGACAGCAGAGTGGGAGTCGGAAGTCTTAGCTTGATTTTTATTTAATATTTTGTCATTTTATATTTAACATCTGCCTCATTATTATCTGAAGTACACGGTTAGTGATCTAATCTTCGCCTAATTTTTTTAAATAGCCAGTACAATGTAGAAAGCAATGCAAGTAAAGAACATTAACAAAGAAGTTATATTTTTAGTTCAAATACATTTTTTTATTGATTTGATCTGCCAGCAACACACCCAAAATATTAAGGTATTTTCTGCAGATTAATAAAAATGAACCTACTTCCAGGTGATCTTTATTTTTCATGCTTTTTACAATGGTATCCACAATATACTATTTTGTTGACTTTAATATTTTAGTTTTATGTTACAATTGTAGCATATTTAACTGAATATAATAACTTGATATATAACCTAAACTGAAATTATAATAAAAGATGAAAATCTGAATAGATATCTTTTACAGAGAAAGTTGAAGAAAAAAAGGTTAATTCTCCATAGCCAGTGTGCATGTCAACATTTCCTCTAAGCTTCTTAAGGCACTAATGAAAGTGGCCGCTTATGTCCGGAAGACAGATGGTTTCTATCTTGATTAAGATTTAATTTTCCTCTTGGATGGAACTGACAGGCTTGTCTTGTTTTGTCACGAACAAGCGTCTCTCTCCCATTGCCTCCTGTCTAAATGGTATCTACGGTGTGACTCCTGGGATGGCAGCGGATCTTTGTGAGAGTGCATTTTTTTCTTTCTTGAGTTGACTTTTTGATTGTATCAGCTGCTATTTGTTCTGCAGCATGTATGCACTCCTGTGATTATTTAATTATTTGACTTTATAGATTTTATCGGGTTTTTTTCAACTTCGACGGATAATTCTTCAAAAATGGAGATTAGTGTTTAAAGCAATCTTGTTTTTTTCCTGAAATGTCATCCTGATGTTTACACAGACAGACTGATGCGGACTCCTAGTCTTATCATGCACATAAATAAGACACACGGCAAACGTAAGTGGAGAGCTTTAATTCTGATCACTGATTTAAGCTGGATATACCCCATAGTATGTACATAAAATTTTCAATAGCAGGGTAGCCTTAATAAAACCTTAGTTTAGTATAGATTTATCTTTATGCTAATGCAAATACCCAGATATAATTTCGAAAATGTAGTATTTCTGCTAAACAAATGTTCTTGTTTATGCTCTTAAAGTATTCAGTTTAGGCAAAATTGCATAATTTAAAACGTTAAAAGCATGGCCCATATATATATATATATATATATATATATATATATATATATATATATATATATATATATATAGGCCATGCTTTTATCTAACAATTATGAGATAAGTAAATAAAACTGCCTTAAGGAAACTTGGAGTCTGTGACTTCATATCATCATTACTCTCATGCTCTGTGTTACTTAGCATTAAACTTGCGTCCCAGTTTTTTGTGTGACTCATCTGGAATACAACTTTAGATTTAATGTTGGCTTTCTTGGTTATACACAGCTGAAAGGAAAGTATGACTCAGAAATGTCTGGGTATTGTCTGCTTCAAGTATTTCCCCCCAATAAATGAGATGTTTTTATTCAGATTTAATTTCTCACATCTAGGCTAATTTGCAGATATCAGTTCCATGGGAAAGTAACTTTTTGTGCATAGCTCAAATTCATCTGTGTAATATAAAACTTATTGCATGTTTCACAAAATGTGCATGGATCTTTATTTTCCTATGTAGGTAAGATGAAGATGATCAAATTATCTCAACAATTACTCTGGGGGTTCATTTTGCTTTGCACAGTAAACCTCAGCATCCAGCAAGTGTCCAGTGGCAACCAAAGCTCTCGAGGACAGAGAGGTAAGCATCAGCCCCGGTCAGACCACTCATACACCCGGCGGGACTCATTAGGGCTGCTGGTCAAAGACCTGCTGACTTGGAGTGAGCATTAATTTTCATGATTACAACATACAACTCAAGAAAAACAAAACAAAGTTTCCTGTAAAATTATAATATTACATCAGACCAATGGGAAAAAAAAAAAAGTTTTGTCATGGCAATACACAATCGGCTGTATTGACAAGCACATCATCAAACATGACAATTTTTCATTTTAAAATACTTTTTTATTTTCTAATTTCGTATTGAAAATTTCTACGAAATCTAACTTTGGGTATTATTGTAAGCCATAGTCATAGAAACTAAAAAATTAAAATGAGATGCAATTTTAGAATTGAATTACTAAAGTAGTTTGCATTTTTAAGATATTCCTGTTTACTGAATATCTGAATATTAATATGAATATTAATTTCAGAAATTTACAGGAATTTCTGAAATTAATACTCCTAAACAGATTTTCAGGGTTTTCTTTAAATAGATCTCCCTATTTGAATTGGTAGCTGTAAAATCAGGGTTTTCTCTTTTATAAGCTCAGTCCCCCAAAGCTTTTAAAATAATTATTCAGTGCTCTCTGATATAGTAATATATAGATTTAAATGAACAGAGAGAATTTTGCATCATGTGAAAAATTTTTTCCAGGCATTCCTTCAACAGATTAAGCAATAATTTATGTAAATGCATTTCCATATAATGTGTTCTGAGAAGCTTCTAGTGACTTAAACTGCCAGCTAAATGTAGTCCAGTAAAGAGTACATTGCTTGTGACAGAAAGGTTGGGGAGTACCATCAGGAAAAACCATAAAATATTTATGTTCAAGTAAAGTATCTTTGAATTTTGTGATTTTAATGTACTAGAACAGAGAGATAGAAAAAAAAGAATTATAAATCCTTAGATTTCTTGTAATTTCAAAATACTTGGTTATACCTATGGTATATTCCATTAATTGCATATTCTAACAGTGACAGTATGAAGATTTATGTTGCGAAACAATATTTGGAAATCTTTATTCTTCTTGAATTTGTTTTTCTGCAGTGGTGTTCTTTTTTAACCTGCAAATTCTTAATTCGAATATTGAAAATAACAGAATTTTGACATGTATTTCACTATATTGTAAACATATTTTATGTGTCTGATTATATTTTGATAAGACAGTTATTCAGTACTGGAGTACCCTTGTATCAAATACTTTTTGCTCTGACTGTAATACTCTACCTGGGTAATTTTTGGGATGACTACTTTTTATTTCTACTTGAGTGAAAATATACTGAAGTACTTCTACTCTATCTATCTCTGTTTTTTTGTGATCACACTCATAATAATCAAGTTATACTCCAGACCGGTAATACTTTTTATTCCACTAGGTGGTGGTGTGGCTCTAAAAAAAAACAACAACAAGCGAACACTCACATTTGTTAAACTGATTTCTTACTGGCTAATTGAAATGAAACAAAAAAAGTCATAATTTTTTTCCAGAATTTATCGTGGACTAAGCCCTCAACACTGTTCATATCTGTTGAAACACAATGTGAACTCTTGAAATTTTCTGAGGGGCCAGAACAGATGGGATCTATGATGTCTGAGGGGCACACTAAAACTAATAGCTTTAAACAATTGTTATAGGAGATTTTTTCAAACAGTCATCAAATACAGAGGGAGACAAACCACTTCAGTAGAAATGAGTAGCTAAAATTCACTTTTTTTGCAACTTGACTTCCACTTTCTTTAATTTATATTAATAAAAAAAATGCATGTTAACATTGCTTGCCGCCTTTTGGTGGCGCCACTGGTGAGATATTAAGTACAAAGGGCTTGTTCTCCTTATTGAATCAAACTTATCATTTTTCTTGACTGCCTCTCCTTTTCAGGGTCATCCCAGGAGAGGACAGGGACATGTGAAGTGGTTGCGGCTCATCGCTGCTGCAATAAGAATAAGATTGAAGAGCGCTCTCAAACAGTCAAGTGTTCTTGCTTTCCAGGACAGGTAGCTGGGACAACAAGGGCACTGCCCTCTTGTGTTGAAGGTAATATTACAGAACACCCATCTTGCAAATCTTTAAAAAAAATTCTATTTTCCTGTGACATGAAAGTGGTGTGTGTCAAAGTAGAGTCACATTCAACAGAATCCACTGATGGTGAGGGTTTTAAAGACCAAAGGAGCATGACATATGATTGAGATGTTTTTTCCAAGCAACTCATCTTTTTTTGGAAGTTCTTCAATCGAAAAAAGTGACCTTCTGCCATTCTTTTTTTTTCCTGTCTAGCCTCCATTGTGCGTCAGAAATGGTGGTGTAAAATGGAGCCGTGTCTGCAGGGGGAGGAGTGTCGAGTTCTCCCTGACCTCACTGGTTGGTCATGCATCTCTGGGAACAAAGTGAAGACCACAAAGGTGAGGAGGGGCCCAGCATTCGTCCGAGTCAGTTTGATTCACCCATCCATTCAGCTGTTAGCGTTACCTGCTTGATTCCCCAAAAGGTTGCAGGGGTGGTCTGGCATATCCCAGCTGACAGTGGGCAAGAAGTGAAGAACACCTTGAATAGGTTGACAATCCAACAGAGTGATTCTATTCAAGTTTTATTTTTATTGCAGTGATAGCAATCAAAATTGTCTGAAGACACTACACAGAAACCTGTGCCTAAAGCTTCCTGGAGCAAGCACTAAGGCGAAAGCAAGGGGAAAAAAAACAACAACATTGCCTTTTAACAGGAGGAAACCTTGAATGCTGCCAAGCTTTTACAGAAGAGTCTAGGGGGTGGAAGAATCGGATGCATAAAGTGAGCCAGATATCCAGGAAAAAGAAGAGAAATAAGAAAGAAGAGGAGGGCAAAGAAAGAGAGATTCACAAGGCTAACCGATTTATTCATACAAATGTCACATTGAAGTTAGCCTAACTATTGTATGTATACATGATGCATTCAGATGGTGCACTGCATTTACAAGAATGAAAATGGAGAGAGCCAGCATTCAGAGTATTAATTATAGAAAAGCTGAGTGGGCATACAGTCTGCTTATGAGGTTACTGTTGGCAGGATAAACAGAGCAATGAGGCAGATAACTATGTCAGTGATGACAGTCATTTACATTAGGGGTCTGTATGTGGGCACACTATATAACAGATCTCATTAGTAGAATGGAAAGAAATAGAAAAACGGAGCCTCAGCCTTACACAATACAAAACAGCGAATGACTTCCCAGTAAAGCACTTTATTCACAGATGTGGTTATATTGCAGGTCCCGTCTTTTTTAGGATTTTCTTGTCAAGTTGTTATATGTATCTTAAAACTTTATTCTCTGGTTTTCTCCTTTGATTCTGACAGATTCGGCAATCAAGAGTAATAACTGCTCCCATTGGCTGTATCAAGCCTCTTGCTATCACCAGCCTCAGCGCACTCGGAAAACCTAATTCTATAATCTGGTGAATGATGGGGCCAACAGGACAAACAGGAAATAAGCTGTGAACTAATTCTGAACACTAAAACCCATGTAATTAAATCTGACGGCCAGAGGAAAACCCCACCGCTTTTAGAAAGGCACCGTCTCTGAAGTTGCCTTTTTGTTGAACTGTTTTTATACATAATTCATGGCAGGGGAAACATTTTACAGTGAAAGTGGGACAGGTAAGCAGTGAAAGCACACCGAAAAGGATCAATGGCTTCACTGCAGCCACAACAGCGTAATCTTTACCAAAGAAACAGAATAGGATTCAGTTATCTTTTTTAAAAAAAAAGGAACTGGGATTACTCCTATGCTATGAGATGTAACATTCTCTTTAGATTGACACAATTATTTACAAAAATCAGAGCTCATTAATCACAGCAGAAAACTACTAAAAATATAGTGAACTCAAATGCACAACATTATGAAACAGAAAAAAACTAATTGAAGAAAAAAAAATGCCAAAAGATGCCATAGGAAGATTTAGTTTGCGATACCTAGATAACAAGAAAAAACAATAACTATCTCCAAATAAACAAAATGTTCTAATCAATACGGGCATCTTTGATATGGAACAAATCTTCATCGGGTAGTTTGGTAAAAACTGTTTATCTGTTATGCTCATGTAGAGCTGAGCCAAACAGAGATCACCCAAACATGTGCCCAAAAAGTGCCTTGATGCAATCATACTTTTACCTTCACATCAAATCCACTTGTTCGCTGAGACTTTAAAATCAGATCATACCTTAACATTATTTAGTGATTATGTTTAAATGTTTTTATCAGCTACGTATCTGAGAGTTTTAATGACTTTGAATACATTTAGTTAATTTGTCACATTTAGTAGTATTTAAAATAATAACTACTCCTTCATGTACTTTTTAAATAGCTGTTTGTTTACCAAACCATTTAAAAAATATATATATTAAGTCTTTATATTCTTAGAAGCCCATTAATGAACCATTACCTCCAGTTATTGCTCCAACACATGTGGTTGGGAGTTGTTTTTTGTTCACCTTCCAGCAGGCTCCAGGCCAGCGTATATTTGTGCTTGTTTCTCAGCCCACACAAAGTGAATGATTTGGGAAGTTTAACCAATGCCAAGGTAACAGAGCACCAATTGAATGCATAAAACGAGACAGGAGAAAAGTTTGGAGAAAGGTTTGACTGAGTAGTAATGAGAGAAACGATTGCAGAGTTAAGGCTGATAATGCCACAGGCAGTCCATGTCTAACATTAATTTAAAGTAAATCAACTTAGTTTTTCCTGAAGTTCATGGTTGCACTGTAAATAAAAGGACCGACTTCTGGCCAAAAACAGAAAGCTGCAGCTGATATTTGCAATTCGTCTACATGTACTGTAAAACAAGTGGCAATTCAAGACAGAAGAGCTGGTGGCTAAGGTCAGCTTCAAGCGTTAATAGTCAGATTCAAATATTGTGTGAGAGGGTTGCTTCTTTAGCCAGCTTGGGGGAACAACACCAGCACTGACCTTTCATGCAGGATTTTTTATGATTCTGTAGGAGGCTGCCTGGGTAATCTGGCTCATTTTGTGTTTATCATTGGTTTATCACTGATCAAAAAGAATGAAAACCAGGCCTGCCAAGCCAACAGTGGGATGAGATGGGTTGGGCACCTATTGTTCATATCTATGAGAGTAATAACACCCTATAAAGGGCATTTAATAGGCTGATAACAGGCCAAGCAAATGTCTTGTCTTCAGCTCACATGGGTTGATTCATTGGCCACAAAATAGATGTTTATAAGCTGTAGCTGTAAGTTGAAGATAATACTGAGCTGACATGACTGTTGCAGAATTTGTTCTCGTTTTCACGCTGCCATTGCTCTCTTTGTAATGGATACTTCATTCTTTAGTCAACACACCACAGTAAATTGAGATTTTGTCAAAGCTTGTAAAACACAATATACACAGCCCCCTGAATGTTTCCAAAAATAAAGGCAAAGAAGTAAAGGTGAACTATCACTAGGGGCTTTACATTTTCTTGTAAAACTCAGTTTGGTGCTTTTGAATGCTTTAATCCCCCCCAAACAAAGTGGTTCCAGTACTGGTTTGATCCACTGAATTTGATTAGTACCAGTTTTAAGCACGGGCAACATTTCTAATAACTGTTTACTCTCCCAAACCCAACAAATGTTGGAGGGGTTGTGGATGTCAAAGCAATAACAAAGCTAAATTGTGATAGCAATTCAGAGTTAGTTAAGTTAGTGTCTGTCCATTTCAAACCGAAATAAGTTGGCATCATTGCAGAAGAACATTATTTTTTAGTTTAGACTATCTGTCTTACTATAGAGCGACATACATATTAATTAAGATAAAATGAGTTTATGTATATAGCGCAAATTTACAAGCCTTATGGATAAGTTTATGAACTATACCTGCTTATACCTAGACAGACTTCAGTTTACATAGTTTCAGATGTTATTCTATGCTGTAATGATAGAAATGGAAGTAGATATTTGTGTCTTTAAAAAAAAAAGCATAAGCCAGATCTTCCAACACATTGAGCTTTACTTTGTGTCAAAATCAATTTTCCCTTAATAAAATGAAAGAAGTACTTACTCTTTTTCTTCTGTATTTGTTTTTTAGGTGGCATGGTAGCAAGACACAAGCTTCTGCTGAAAAGTGCACCCATCACCTGACCCGCCGCAGTCAACTTTTACAATATTGGACCACTATCTGACAAAGCCAAGAAAGACAGATATTTAATTAGATATCTCCTGGCTTACAGAAACTCATTATTTAATTTCAATTTTTATTTGAACAGTTTTGTTTTGTGTTAATCCCCCAGAGAGAACAATCTATTACAATTGACAAGAGATTAAATTATGTAGTTTTTCCAATCCAAACAGAGAGCGTCTGCTAAAATCTTTGTTTTTGTGCTTGAATTGCTGGGCACATTGTGATGCGCTCAATCAAGGTTTGGACCGAGCTGCTGGCAGACCCTTAAAAAGAGATTTTGTGGATTTTTCAGGTGGCAGAAAATGAACCCAGTCTGTGGCTCATGACTCGCTGCCGCTTAAAGCAGCAGACCACAAATACTGAGATATTTATGATTACACTGTGTAACAATTGTAGTCTGTGCTGTCCCTTACTCTTAGCTTCCTAACGAGGTCAGGTCCCTTTAGACTAGTCCTTACTGCAAAGAAGCACTCTCACATTCATACACACACAGTAGTACATGCATACAAAGGCATTTTTGGTAATTTTTTTTACTCAACTGGTCACAGGCCACCACCTGCACGGCTGTGATGGTATGCACACAAGCATGAAGTATTGACGCAAAACAAGAACAGTTTGAAATGCTAATCAGGAAAAAGGAGTGGAAAAAAGAAAAGAGAAGAGGAGCTTCTTCGCTGCAGAGAGTCTTTACATCAGTTTTTTTTTTGTCTCTCTAAACTGAGAGCTCCCATTGAGGAGACTCTTCTTATAGTAATGATTTGAACTACTGGTGTTTTTCTGCCTCGGAGCGAGTCTACGCCTCTAAAGGAGTTGAATGTTTATTACCACTTAATCAGTTGTCCTCTTAATATGCATATTGCACAAATTCCTCCTGGCCTCACACTGATTGTCTCTCTTTTATCTCTTGAGCTCAACCGACCGTTTTGCATTTTGCCTTTGTGGAAAAAATATTTTTGTCCTTTTTTTAAAGTAGCACAAATATAGCTGCTGCAAATCATTCCATTTTAGGCGTCAGGCTTGTATGAAGGCCACATGCTGTGCTGGCTGAAGGCACCTGAATTCTAAGCAGCTTGCTCAACATCACACAATTATGCTTTATAATTGTTCCCGTTGAGACAAAGTTCTTTCCTGAGCTATCATAGGGTTCTAGCATTCATGTAGGATTTGGTGTGTAAACATTTAATCCATAATTACCATTTAATCTTTGCAGGGCTGGGAATGTTGATAAGATAAATCGTGTCATTTTAGGGCAATGACCAGGTATTTTCTGCCTACCCTAAAAAAGTGATGTTATTGAAAGCAATATGCCTTTGCACTGCAGAGTTTCTGTCAAATGTCGCACAGTGGCTAAACTCAGCTGAAGCTTGAGGCGCTGCTGATGCAGTTGGGTTAAAACATGTTTGAACTCAGTTAAAGAAAGCCAGACATTGGTGCTTTGACAAAGTGCCCTTCTATGAAGGTTGACAAGTAACTGTTTAAAGAAGGAAATCATTTTTATTTATATAGAACTTTCCTCGGATTAAATGGAAAGATGTGTCACAATGTAGAATAATTATATAAATATGAAAAGCTATGTAAAATATCATAAAAACAGAGCAGCTATGATAACGAAAACAAAACCTTAAAAATTTCCTTTAAAATGGTCAGACTTTAATCTTGTTTAATAGAGTCTGCTTTTGAATTTATTAAATGAAACGGCATACGGCATTTGGACTTCTTTTTGATGCGGGTTGTTTGGGGGGTGAAAATAAAGTGTTTTGCCGATGTCCACACAATATTGCAGAGCCACATTAACCAACACAGCCCCACAACATCCAGAGCCTTGAGGAACTCTGGGCAAATCTCATCAACCCCCAGAGCCCTGCAATCGAGGAGCTTTTTGACGACCTCATTTACCTCAGCACCAGAGAGTGGAGAGCCCGCCCCAAAAGTCTCTAGTCTCTGCTTCCAAATTGGAAGGCTTTCTGGTAGGATTGAGGAGGTCTTCAAAGTATTCCACCCACTGACCTAAAACGTCCCGTGTCGAGGTCAGCAGCACACCATGGTCAGCAGCACACCATCCATGAAGTCACCTAGTAGAATGAGGGAGTTCCCAGGACAGCACACCCTCCAATGACTCCAAGACGGGTTGGTAATCTGATCAAAATCCGATTCAAAATCAAATAAGAGTGAGGCTACCCTCTCATTCACCAGGGTAAACCTCAATGTACAGGCGCAGAGGTGGGGGGAGCAAGTATGCCCTCCCTAGCTCGGTGCCTCCCAACCGGAGAAACTCCTGAGTGGTAGAGGGTCCACTCCCTTTTGAGGAGAGCCAGAGCCGTGCATCAAGGTGAGGCCGATGGTGTCCAGTCAGAACCTCTCAACCTCACACACCAGTTCCTTCCCCATCAGAGAGGTGACGTTTCACGTCCCAAGAGCCAGCTCCTGCAGCAGAGGATTGGACCAAGGTTCCCGCCTTCGGTTGCCGCTCATCCTACACTGCACCTGACCGCTATGGCCCCTCCTACAGGTGGTGAGCTCATGGGAAAGGGGCCCATGTTGCCTCTTTGGACTGAGCGCAGCCACCCCACATGGGTAAAGGCTCCAGAGTGGGGTCCCGGTGACCCACGTCCGGGCGAGGGAACACTGACTCCAGTACTGTCGCTTATCACAAGACACCTAGAGTGAGCTGCGCTCAGGCTGCGTTTTGTCTGATCCCTCACCATGACCAGTTTACCATAGGTGACCCTACAAGGGGCATAAAACCCCCAACAACTTAGCTCCTCTTTGGGACACTCAAGCCCCTCCACTACGATAAGGTGACGGCCCAGTGAGCATGTCATTTCAGATAATTATACACATTTTCCGAACAGACAAAGATAACTTGATTAATACAACATGCTATTTTTAAACTGATGGTGTATTTTACAAATGCAGTAATCGGCAGGTCAATAGAGTTAGGAAATAGGTTAAAAATAATCTGTCTGACAACATGAAGTAGACCAAAAGATCTCAAAACACAGGACATCATATCCTGAATTTTAATGAATTCAGGAGCAGTTGATTAACAAAGTCATTGCCATCCATTACTCTGGAAAGGGTTTCAAAGTCAATGTTAAGGTTTTGGGAATCATCTAGACTACACAGAGAGAGTTTATTATCAAGTGGTGAAACAGTGGTCAATGTTCCTAGAAGTAGCCGGTCCACTAAACATGCTCACAGAATAGGTTAACATTTATGATTCAACTGTCTTTTGTGTGTTTGTCCCTGTACATCTGCTATTAAAAAAACAGAATTTAGAAAAAAAGATAACTATGATCACAAAGGTTTAGTAGTGTGCTTATCCAAAAACACTTTGCTGCTTCCAGGACCTGGACAACATGCCTCATTTTCCTTGACAATGCAAAAGACTCATTGCCATTTTGAGTAGAAGTTTGATGAATTTCAAACATTGAATTGTGATAAAAACCCCAAGACAGAATGAACTTGTAAAGGGGGAAATGCTTTTTTTCTGCAATTTCTGTATTTAAGGAACAGAAAATGTTAGAAGTAATTTGTATATCTATCCATCGATCTCCAGTTACTCCACTTTACGTTTTCGGGACTTCGAACCAATCACTGATTAAAAGCTTTGCTCTGACATGACTCAAAAAAACACACAATCCTCACAATATCAGTCAATTAGGTGCAGCAATAACAGATCATTTTGGATTGCACTACTTCACAAGGTGAAGGATTATATTATATTGTGGAAAGGTTGATGTGATTTAGCAATCATCTTCGATAGCTATTAATGGGAATATGAAAAACTGTACTGAAGCATTATATTATATTAAAGAATACTGATATTGATATAATTACACATCTCTTTATTTTAATGTGATTAAAAGTCAATATCAGTATTACAGAAAAACAATAGATGCAGTATGTGGCACTTGTCAGTTTTTTAAGTTTTGAAACGAAAAATGCATGTCTTTTCCTGTCTTGTTTGTAATCTTTGTTGTGGATTTTATGAGCTTGTTGATTAGTTTACAAACAATGGAATTATATACAGCACCCTCTGCAAATAACAATGCTGGCAAATATGTAAAACATAAAAAAAATATGTAGATGCAGAAGCTTCATTATCTATATTTAAAAACATTTGAAATATCAAACTTTTAATTTTATTCATGTTTAGTCAGATCAAAAAAATCCTAGATTTATTTTAATAGTTTTGAGCAAAAACAGTTATGCCACAACAATCAACAATCCAAACAGTAGGCATACCCGTAACATATATGCAACTGAGAATTTTATGTATGTATTTTGATGTATTTTTATATTTTAGTTTGTATTTCTCACAGTTTTACTGTTAATAGGTCATTCATACATTTCTTTTTTTTCTGAGGTGGATACATGATGCCACACAGAGACCCATAGTCTCATAGTAATTAAAAATGGGAAAAAACAAAAGGATAGGCCGTTCAAACACGGTACATATTTGTAATAACTATAAGATTTGTCAACATCTAAGGTTAAAACTAAACATATTGTGGTCAAAGGACCCAGGCGCAGACGCGTGATGTGCTTAAACTGCTGATTTTAATGATAACTCAGGCAACTTAGATTAACATATAGACAGAACGAGACATAAAACGACAAGGACAGGGAAAACAAGATGGTTAAAATCAGTAGCATAGCAAGCTTTTCAAAAGTGTAGGGAATGAATGTGGTTTGTTAACAACAACAACCACGACAAAAACAATAATAATAATAATAATAATAATAATAATAATAATAATAATAATACTGACAGAAGGGTAAAAAGGGTATAACAAACAAAACATAAAAAGCTTCGCATTTAAATGGGTGTTTCTTGAAAAGTATAAAAACACACCTGGAACACACTGAAAATAAGTCAAATCTCTGTTGTCAAAATACACAACAGGAGACTTGCTAAAGAATCAGAATCCTCAAAAGTAGTCAGCTTATCAACAATGCTTAAAATGTCACATAAACCTATAAATAGACTGCTTGACAATGACAGTTTGTTCCTCCTCCCTTTCAGTTCCCTGCCTACTTCATCTCAGTTACTTTACACATTGCATGCTACATACATAAATACATTTAGCTAACTTAGCTACTAAAAAACATTCTTATTAATAATTAGTCTAAAAAATGAAATATAATGCAGAAAACACTCAACATGTCAACAAAACTTTAACAGAACATCTTCCTAAACCCTTATCAAGCTTATTAAAAACATAGAAAGCATAAATACTCATTCAAAGTACCTGAAAAAAGGAGATGTAAATAACAACCATAAGTTCCCGTCTCCTCAGCACAAGCTGACCAATAAATGTAATACACATAGAAAGGAAGAACTTAAGGAAGAACAGCCAATCATCAGTCTGTCTCACTCAAAGCCGGTGTGGTGTTTGAGAAACGGAGGACTGGCTGCTGTAAGGTGTTTGTGGATAACTGTGAAAACACTGCAGAAAATGTTTCCTCTCACCTGGAAAAGTGTGGGTGTTAAAACGCAATAGAAATACATAAAAAACAGGAAGATAAAAGATTTCACAACAGAAAGTCCCATTTTTTTTCTAAAAAAACACAAATCTAATAAACTAATAAAAAAGACCCCAAGAAAGGCTCGGGGAGCCAGCCGTGGGGCCCGAGGAAAAAGGCAGATTGTTCAGGTGGCAGGCTGTGGGGCCAGGTGGAAACCACAGAGGTGGAGAACTATGGGGCGCCGAATGTAACATGCAATATTTTGTGGACAGAATGACTTTTGTGTCTCACGAAATGCATATATTCATTCAGAAACCATGTTACATCGTAACGCCGTTTGTTCACGAAATACACAGATTGGTTTGCATTTTGTCCACGAAACCCTGAAAAGAGCACATTGTTTCGTGGACCAAATTGACTGGTGGCCTTTTCCTTTCGTGTGCGTTAATATGCTAATTGAAACCATCTTAGCACGACTGTAGCAGCTCATGTACACAGCTTTCTTTATTTAAACTCGTGGGGGTATGGCCAGAGAAGACGTCTGGCCCTCTTAGGCCACGTCCACACTAAGCCGGATAATGCCTTAAACGTATAATTATTTAGTCTACACCCCCCTATCGTCCACACTAACCCGGCGTCGTTTAAGGTCTGTGGCCGGATAACTATTAGCCGGGTAAGAGAGCCGTGTAAATCTTAATTCAACGGCTAAACGAGCTAGTGGGACAGCTTCCCCGGATAATGAAAGGAAGTGGCGTTAATGAATGCTGCGTCAATAACAATACGACACTACAAACAAAGACACCAGCGAAGAGTAATAAATCTATCTCGTCGTCTGTCCACACCAAAAACTCTCTCTTCTTCTGAGCAGCTATTGTTCTCTTCGGTTAACGGGGCAAGCAGATATGTACTGTGCTGTAGAGCTTCTTGTATATATTATGTAGGCGCTGGCGTCACGTAGATTATACACGTGTTTCATGCGTCTTTTCGCACATGCCCAGTATTTGCACAGGACGGTATGGGATTGCGCAATCATGGGACCTTAAACGGGGCGTAAATGCTCGTGTTGAGTGGATAACATTAGGCGTCTAACTCCCCGTATGACCTTATCGGCTTGGTGTGGACATAGCCTTAGATTGGCTCCTTTGCAATTGGCAGTAATAGTGTTTCAAGTAGCACTGTATCTAGATATATACGCAGATTTTCCACAAGTGACTTGGAATCACCTTTCCTAGAAAAAATCCACAGATAGGCTAATCTGTGAATGTTGAACAGCAAATAGGTCCACTGTATACGGAAAAGCAGCTCATACATTTTGTTAGATATGGTGGAGGATTTATAATGTAGGCTCACTTCTTTTTTTAAGAGCCCTCGCAACCTCGTTTGAGACCATGGCAGAGCTGGAAATTTTAAAACATTTGTTCTAAATATTAAGAAAAAAGGTGCCTGTAAATGTGGTATTTGTGATTTCATGTGGCATATCAACAGTTTATTCCAAACCTTTTAACTCAGTTTCCAGGGTTGTGTACAATTGCTGTGGGTGCTGCTGTATACATTGTAAGTAAATTTAAGTGCTGCATGAAATTTCTTTAGCCCCAACAGTCCAGGAAATGACTTTTTCCTAGTCCTGCTTTTTGAACTGCACTTACATTTAGGATTCAAAGGTCTTTAAAATACAAAGTTACCTAAACGAACCTAAACGTCCAGTGAGTCCACTACTGTTTGAAAAGCTTGAATGGATCTTGGTCAATAAACCCTGGAAAAGGGTATCAACAAACAGAACTAACATTTTACAGAATCTAAATACGAGATGAAGCAAACTCAAATGTTTTGTCAGAGGCATATTTACACAATTTCTTCAGTTTACTTTTGTATTCTTGCACATATCTTTAAAATGCATGTACTTTACTCTCATGCCTATACTTCTTTGAAAATTACTCAGCCACTTTTATTGAGTAAAAGTTGTTTGCACAAACATGTTTTTAATCAAGAACTCCTTTTCAGCAGTAAGCTTGGGGTAATGAAATAATATTTTAGGCCCAGGGGGGCTTATACCATGCTGACATGACACGTCAGTTTTGTGTTTCTAGTCCCAAAATACCGATAGCGTTCACACTTTATCATTTTTTTATAAAGGAGTTGTTTGACATTCATTAGGCGGTTTTCAGATGTATTTGTGATCCAAACACTCACGCAGGGTCTTACGAAAGGTTTATTGAACTTGCAGTGTTGATTACCTTTTATCTGTGATATAACTCTAAAGTCTTGGCGATTTTTAAATTTGCTTCATTACAAATTAGGTGGAAACTGTGTCAACACCTGTCAAAATACTCTGCTGTAAAAATGATATCTGCTATTATAAAGATGACAGCAGCCAAAATGAACTAATTTAGATTATAGGTATTATAAAACCTACTTGCTTAGTTAGAAAATGTGAGAGTGCTAATAACTGAGGTTTGAATACTGAGAATAATAGACCACATTATATATGATAGCTGAGGAAAAAGGGATTAAATATCCATACAAGAGATGAAAATAATTGTTTGCCATTTTAAATTTATGAGTCACTTCAATTCATAAGACAAAATTCAGGAATCATTTCTTTCAGCCCATTTTAAATGAATTTCTGGATGATATGTGGGGTGGCGTCTTAGGTTTCCAAAGTGTCCTGTGGCAAATGAAAAACTGATAGTTAATAGTTGATTATCTACAGCACTTCATATAGTTAAGCTCACAGGATTTATTCTGTAGCTTTGTCATTATGAATATATCCATCAATACAAAACTTTTGTGTAGGAGGGGAAGAATTACTGTCGGTGTGATGAGTGAGATGCAAATTTCACTTTTTTTTACATGTTCGTACATTATTATCAATTCTTCTTAACATTAACCCTTTTTAAGGCAAGTGTTAAAATCCAATTGACCTCATGTTGCTGCCTATGAAAAGGGATATCTTTTTTTTAAAATTAGTTTAATGTCTGTAACAAAAATTTTTTAAAATGAGACTTGAATAAATCTCTGCTTGTTCAAGATGAAATAGTTCCTTTCTTCCTTTCTTTATTTATTCACACACATTTCTCAGACCAATTGCAGGATGAAAGGCCATTCTGTTAAATGCATTGTACAGTTTAGTTGTATAGCACACACCAGCATGATTTACTATGTTCGGCAGTTTTGAGAGCTACCGCAAATCTTGGTTATGTTTGAACTCCTCAGCCTAGACCACTGACTGTTGGGGAAAAATGCATTATGTGAAGCTAGACTGACTTATTTTTTTCATAATGTTTAACTTGACATTTTTTATCACACCACTTTGCAGGTCACTTTGTGCGTTGGTTAAAGTAACAATAACAACACTGACCGAGCAGAGTTCAGGTGAAGGGTAGACTTAAATCTCAACACAGAAATTTAATCAAATACTGCAAGAAATAACATTTGAGCCAGTTAACATGGTTTAAACAAGACATTAACCTTAATGAGAATATGAAGCTTGCCTGATTTGAATGTAAATAACGGGGAAAAGTGGTATGTATTCGTGATTTCTGTGTGTTCTTTTGTTAAAATCACATTGGTTTATTATCTGCACTCATATTTTCGTGTGTCCTCTGGCTTGTTTCAGTTATTCTTACATTCTGCTCTTTTCCTCCCACCTGGTCCTGGTTTTCTGTTCACACCACCTGCACTGTGTCGGTTGTCTGCCTCCATCAGGATAAATGTTTCTTTGTTCCCTGTCAGATTTTCGTTTTTTCAGTTGTTCCCTGATATAACTGGGTTTTAGATAAAGCTGTGTTCTGTGTTATGGATTAAAGTTTTGTTGTAATCTGTTTGCAAACCAGAAATTTTGTTCCTTTACATATAATTTACATTATAATTTATGAGTGGTGTAAAAAAAAGTCCAAGATGTACATTTTTGTGAATATTTTGATTCATGCAACTTCTTTTAAGATGAAACCATTCTCATTGATCACAATATGCATTAAAAATACTTTATAAGAGCAAGGGTTATAAATGCTTTTCACATTTCAAAATTATGCTTTTTAAATCTGAAAAGTCTGGCATGTATTTGTGTTATGCTTTCTTTAGTAAATATTTGACAAAACAAATTATATCAGCTTTTTTCATTATATCTATCAGCTTTGCACATCTAGAGACAAAAAAACATGTTTTTCTTTTACCATTTGATCATTTACTAATCAGGTGACTTCTGTTAAACAATCCTGTATTCTGTAAAACAATTTGGAAAAAATATATTATTTCGCTCCTCCTTGAAAATAATTGCAATATTTTGTGTTGACTTGTCAGATAAAATCGTAGTCAAGGCCTTCTCAATGTAACATAACTGGGAAAATATCAGATAGTTGAACCCACATAGCTTAGTACTTGTAGCCATGTTGTATTGTATTTACACTGAAGTTCTTGACAAATAATTTCTTCATCAGCCACTGTTTGCATTTACAACGCTTTGAGCAACACTGCTATATTTTGGGAACAAACAAACACATAGATGTAAACAAGTATCTGGAACAATAAAGCCAAAGCAGCTTTTGAAGTACAATGCAGCACTTTCTGTGTTTAATTTACTGCATCCTAATTTTTTGAGCTATTTTTAAGGTGTCTTGTATGGGTAATTGTGATTTACTGTCAGTACCTATTAGGTTCAAGCTTAAGTGTGAGGGACAAGAGGTGGGGACGGAAAATAACCTGGAGCAAGACACAACGGTCACAGGGGAGATTGGACATGAGTCGGTTGCTGCTCATTTCACGTCCTTCGTCTAAGCTGATGACACATTCTGTTATTCTCTGCCGCTGCACACAGGATGACGTAAAAGAAAAAGTGAAGGTGATTTTAGATTACATATAATATGATCCCTTCCTAAAGAAATGTTGAATAGTTTACAAGTCTCCTTCGAGGGCACAGCAATTTTAATTTTCACGTCCACGACAGATTATCCCTAACAACCAGCCCAAATCAACTTCATTAATAAGAACACACGGCTCTCATACTCAGCCCGAGGCAACTCTGTGTCATAGTCAGTCTGCTCAGGTTCTGCAAAGCTGAACCACTTTACCAATCCTATTTTTACTAACTGTGTACTATGTGCAGTGTTAATCACAATAGCCTAACAAAAGGCACAGGGAGCTCATCTTTAATTCAAAGCCTCTCTCTCGTACACAGAGATAAATCCTCTTCCTATTTATAAGGGAGGGGGGAAAAGCCACCAAGTATTCATCTTTCCATTCAGCAATTATTTAGCGTACCTGTATCCTCGACAATTTTATAGAAGGATTCAATTTTGAGTTTCTGTAGGCTTTTAAGGCAATGCTTTCACCCAGAGTGACACTGAGTGCTTGAGCTCATTTTTCTTCCACAAACCTGCGGCACATGATCGAGGCACAGCTTGTCACAATCTCTAAACAATCACATCAGGTTTACAGCAGTTTGCAACTTATTCAAGTCACCAAAACTGCAAACTACATTTCTTCATAAAATATGTTCCAGTATGATTATTCTATTTTGATATTTAGGATTGTCTGAGTGATATGTTCTTCAGAACAGGAACCTGCTGAAAAACATTTTTAAACTGAGTCAGGCCAGAATGTTTTTAATATTTTCTTATTTAATAAATTAAATAAAATAAAAATTTAAATCCCCAAGCAGATGTCTAAGTTGCCGATCAAACTAACCTTAATAAAAGACAATTCGATTAAATACAAATTCTCCTCCAGGATTTATCTGATAAAGACCAGAATGGTTCCATCAATTATGACAATTTGTCTAGCTTCTAATGAAGCACCAAAGAGACCTAGATCATCACCGTACCACCACCAAGTTAGACTGAAGGTATGATATTCTTTTTCTAGAATGCTGTCCCAGTTTTAGACCAGATGTGACAAGATGGACACCTTTCAAATGGTTCCTTTTCTGTCTGCTCAGTCCACAGAATATTTTCCCCAAAGTATTGTCGCTCATCAAGATATTTTATGGTAAATTTTTGGTGTGTAGATCTTTTTTTTTTACTCTGAACTCTCATATAGAACTTCTCAACATCCTCATTCTTATTTTTGAACCATGAATGCTGATGTTGACTATGAGAAGTTACGCTAACAGTATTTTAGATCTTGTCTTGGGTTCTATGGTGATCTCCTTGTATAAACAACACTGCTAAGAGGGTTCACCACTGTTTAATGTTTCATTCATTTGTAGAAAATGGCTCTCACTGCTGTTTGCTGCAGTCCCAGAGCCATAGAAATAGTTTTATGACAGTTTTCAGGCTAGGAGATTTATATCAATCATTGGGAGATCTTTTAGCCCACTTCAAATTATCTACCTTTAATTTCAGGTTCTGGTCAATGGATTACTTAAATTTTGCAGGACTGGCAGTAATCAGGCCTGGGTTTTGCTTGTGAAGCTGCATTTGGCTGTCTGACATACAGTATTGGTCCGTTACAGTAATTGGGCTAGTTTGATAGGGAAAGCTATTTTTATAAACAAAACTATAATTTGAAAAAGGTTCCATTTAATGGCAAATAAGAATACCTGAAATTTGTTTGAGGATCTAAAACATTTAACCGAGAAAAAAAAGAAAAAACAAGAAATCTATAAGGGTGCAATTTTTTCACAGCAGTATATAGCTTTAATGCAATGTGATTAGATTAGAAGGTGCATTTTTAGCCCTCTGATTTAATTTACTCTCTACCATATGCCAGCTCGGGTGTTTGGAAACCCTCCCTTTTCCACAATGCATAAAATGCCGGTGGAGTGTTGGTGCTTTGGTTTGACACAACTTGATCGAAGCCAGTGCAACAGACACCGTGCCGGGTGTCATTGTAAATCTATCTAACTTTGCTATCTTGTGATTAAGTTGTTATTCCTTTGCAGGGACCTAACGGCTTGAAAGGCCTGGTATTCTCTGCATGAATCATTTAGATGAAAGCATAGGGAGGAGGGGGGAAAGGAGCATGAGGCACCTGATGTCAACTTTAATTAGAATCCAGTTTGGTCCACGCTACCTTGACTTTGAAATCCGAGAGTCCTGCAGGGGGAAGTGGAGACAGTTCTCAGTTTCAGGATGTGATTAGACTGTGTAATCTTGGTCACTGCTTGATGCCAAAGAAAACAACCAGAAAAAAGCAGTTGATAGCGTTTACACCGTTAAATGTGTTTTTGCAGGCTTTTATATAACAATTCAGTCCTGTAGTTGATTTCAATGGCATTACTAAAAAGACATCCTCAACCAGGGGCGGACTGGGGCAATATTTCAGGCCGGGAATTTGATACCATCCCAGCTAACCACCCAATTAACGCAAATCTCCTAGAGTGAGTTAGGTTCATTTAAAATCGTAAAATAATAAAACATGCACCCCCACACAGTTTTTTTCTGTTTCTTCCACAACAAGATTAATATTTCTTTTCTGCTGAAATTCCCGGTTCAAATTGCATTATTCTAGAATAGATCATATACACCTATACTGTAAAGCCGGCACATATAACAAACTGATTGACATTAATTATGTGTTGTCCATTAAAATACAGACAAAACAGATTTTGGAGTGCGAATGAGAGCAATTCTGAAGTATTAGTTAAAACTGCGTCCTGATTCCCGCCTGGTTTCTCCCACCAATGAATCTTTGTTTCTCAGAAAGTTCAAATCTCTCCTTGCTGGTGTTCTCCCCTACTGCTGGCCTCTAGTCCTGAATCTCCCCTCTCGCTCTGATTTTTTGATTGTAACAATAAAGATATGAAAATGAGAAAAGCAAAATTTTAAAATAGAATTAGGATGAGTAGCAGTGAAATTACTGTTATAATTAGCCTCAAGTCCCTTTTGTGCCAAATTTATTTTTTCTCTGACACTTATATCATCTTTTCACCTGTGCAGACCCTTCCTGACCCTGCCTATCGCTCTGTATTAAAAAAATAAATATATTTATTTTCAATATGTGGACAGCAAGAGGGAGCACATGTTCTGTACATGAATGAAGGAGGGTTGGGTTTATTCCCAGCGTGAACTGACTAGTAAGGGATATAAAACAGGCAATATTTGTATTGTTAACTATCTTAACATCAAATATTGACATGTATTAACTAGTCATCTTTAAGCTACTTATCTGCATGCAACAACATAACTCAATTTACAGCTTGTGGGGGAAAAAAATGTCAAAAGTTTTCTGCCTTTTGCTGGATCTGGATCGTGTTTCTGAACACGCTGCTCTGCACCTGTCTGTTATTAACTGCTTCCCGCTTGTTTGTGTATGATAAAGGTGCGTTTAAAGACGGGTAGGAAAACTAAGTTACCACATGTTGACGGATTTAACTGTTGAAAAAAATTGCAGTGGACAGAGGGCACAGACACAGAAAGTGTGCGAGACGTGTCCCACAAGTACCCAGCGTCTGTTACACCAATGTCTAGCATAGCCGCATATTCCGTGGGTGCTTCGGGGCCTGAGCACCCACTAAGAATACCAATAACCCATGGGGACTTCCGCTTATGGTACTGGTATCCCACGTGGGATAAATGGGAAGGTCCGTCTGTCAAAGCATGAATGCCAGTTGCGATAGCCAATCAGCTCTCGAGTCTATGACACTAACTTCAGCTAGATGCTGAAGTAAACATGTACTTCGATTGGATAAGCGCTGAGAGTGTTGAAACACAGTTTTTTTTTGTTATTTTGTTCGCTACTGACAGCTAGTGGTGTACTTTTAAATCCACAATAGCTGAAGGAAAAGGGACAGATCTGGTTGCATGACAGACAATAAAAAAATGGATCTTGTGAGAAGAGGTGGTTGTTTCACTAAGGCAGCAACTAGACACCAAAGCGCAGCTGGGCACTTAGAAGCAATGGTGCCTTAAAAAATGTTTGGGGACACCTGAGTGGATCTACAGCCCAGCGAGAATAAGGCACGCAGAATAACGGAGAAATGGGGAAATAGTCCTATCAAAAAGAAAGTGGGCTGGACTTTATTTTCAATTAAGCAATGTGAAGAGAATCCATGTTGGTGAGTGCAAGCATTTTATTTGTCTATTTCATAAGTTTTTTCCATTTTATTTCGTTAGTAATCAGTCAACGTTAACAAAATAAAATGACAAAAATGCTACAAATTTAAAAATCTGATTGTTACGGCTGCCTCTAACTAACTTCAGGTGTTTCTTGTTTCCTTCTGATTGCCACTGCTCAGAGGGGATTGGTCCAGATCTCCACACCTTCCTCTCCGCTGATCCCAGTGGTTGCTGTCCTGATAATTGCCAAACCACACCCCAAACATCCAGGAAATAAAAGACACTCCCTACCTTCATTCCACAGGCAATTGTGTGCTCAGACAATTGGCCTCTAATTTGTGACTGGAGATTTGGACTTTGTGACTTTGCGGTAATTGTAGTGAATTAAATTAGATTAGATTGATTTAGATAGTACTTTGTTTATTGATTTATTTCTTAATAACAATAGTAATGGTGATTTTTGTATAGCTTTGTTTGTATTTGTTCCCTTAGTGTTAGAACTAAGTGGTTTTTTGAGTTGACCGCTAGAAGTCTTTATTCTTTTTGGGTTAAGTTAACAGCCCGTTTGGCTTCACTTTCAGTTTATTGTTCACAGCCCGGAGTTGGGATAGCTAGGATTTTTGGTTAAATAAAAGCTTTGTTTGTACAGGAATATCTTGTGGATATTCCTGTTTGTTAGTTGTTGGTGCTGCTTCTTTTTGATTTTGATTTATACTTAGAAGACCAGTGTTTTTGTTCCTTTGTTTACTAACTGGCTTGTTTATTTTCCACAGTGACTTTTGATGTGTTTTTGTGTTGAGCAGCATCTCTACCCCCAACTTCGTTCAGATTACATTACCAGCTGTGTGCCTAGTTTGTCTGACTTTACAATAAACTCTTGTGTTCCACCTTATAACAACTTGCACGATTCCCTTTGTTGCGACTTCCCGACCCTGGCCAAGCTGGGTCGTAACACTGATCCACTGCAATTTATAGTTTAAAAAACTATCATGAGGCGCAGCTATGGCAGCATGTTCAATTGTTTAGCTGTTGCATTTTAAGGAATGGAAATACTGCTTGTTTTACTTTATTTTCAGTGAAAGATTTTATTTCATTATCACCTCGTTGGCGCCTTATATTAAACGGGATCAATGTACATTTAATTGAACAAACTTGTTTAAGCTCACACAACATTACAGTGAATTTATTAAAGCTTTGTTGACTAATCTCTTTAGTAGTTTTTTAGTTTTTATATTTTACACTATCCATGATCTTAGTATCCTTGGATCTTTGATGCCCTAATCAGCCACATGGTGGAATGTTAGTTTAAAAATCAAGCACCAAACAAAGGGACCATCTACAATCACTGAGCAGGTCAGTTCAGCAGCCAGGGCACTGGGAAAGGTCCCGCCTCTACCGACGCTCAATCCGCGTCTGTCCTCAGCACTGATGTTTGCTCATGTAGATAATTTTAAGTTACTTTGGGGACCTGGTCTCGATGGGAGCCATTTCACACCTAAAACCTTATCGTCTTATTCAATAGCTCCAAGTTGATATATGTGAAATTGAAAAAAAACTCCAAGTCCAGGTATTTGGTGCATGACCAGACAACTTGGGTGTGTTGTGTGAAAAGTGTCCCATGGTATGAATCCCTGGACGTTCCCAATGCGTCACGAAAAGAAAGTCAGGGCACATCACCGTCACTTGTGTTTTAAGTCTCCCTGCTCTGTGGTGAGATGTGAAACATCAGAGCCCCACAACAACAGCACAGAGAGACACAGGAGACT
This sequence comes from Apricaphanius iberus, assembly GCA_028564705.1. Taxonomy (NCBI): domain Eukaryota; kingdom Metazoa; phylum Chordata; class Actinopteri; order Cyprinodontiformes; family Aphaniidae; genus Apricaphanius; species Apricaphanius iberus. The sequence continues at coordinate 3,477,468 of JAPXFQ010000494.1, read as the reverse complement.
GACAGAAAAAGTGAAGTCGCGTGTTTGCAACTTACACAAATTACAGGCATTCAGGATTCCCATGTTGGAAAGAAGACATTTCAGATTCTTTTGAAAAGTCTGGCAGCCAGAAGAAAAATAAAGTGAAACCTAAAATACATGTTCATTAATTCTCACAGAGGTTGCATAGCCACCACAGCTTTCTTTGAGACCATTGTTAGAAAGTGAGGAAAGCTGATGATGGACAGCGTGCTGTAATTTGGCACCTGCCTTGCTGCACGACTTTCAGAGCCAACAGACCGCACGTCATGTGCCGGATGAGAAAAACTGCAGGGGGAATGAATATTGAATAAATGCTATTCAGATGTGTATTGATTGCTAATACACCCACACCTGGATTTACAGTAAAATATCACTCTCATTAAAGCCAAGCAAGTTGTTACTCTTCTCATTAAAAACCCTCAGCTGCATGCAGTTCACACTTTGACTGCAAAAGGTAGCATCAATTAAAATGATTTTGTTGTTAGCAGCCGTGTGTCTAACGGAACTCTTGTGCTCCTATGTTAGCGTTGCTGCATGGCTGAAATTTATTCTGGGTTCATATTTTTGATTAGGTCATACGAGTCATATTGTTACTTTCTACCTGTTACACAGTAGTGATCCCCCCCAACAATATTATTTTAAAGCTGCAAATGCATGTTGCCTGCCTGGGGCAAAGAAAAAAACATGACTACAATATTTCTTTCGACAGCATTGGTCACTGCTGTGGCCTGTGCAACAGAGAGAAGACTTAATCTATTTTTTCCACCCTCCCTCGGTGAAGGTTTCATCCTTTTAGACAAAACAGAAATCTTCAAGATAATGGAAACACCTCTTAAGCTTCATCGTTCAATTGATAATTGCCAAGCTATGGCAACATATTATAAGAAAGTAAAAAGGGTTTAAGGTATATTATATACTATAATACCATCATACAACAAATTGTTTATCTGAACAAAAATATGTTTATTCTTTGCTAGATGCTATGAATGCACACGGCAGCTCTCTAAAGTATACATGTCTGTCATGCTACAACCCTAAAACATCCATGTAATTATTTTTTGTCTTATTTTGTGAGAAAGACCAACACACCTTTGACATAGGTAGAATAAATTGTTCACCTCTGTTTACTCTAAATAATATCTGGCCCGACCATTTGCCTTTAGAGGACACCCATTTTGAGAACACCAGCTCTTCTTTTAAGCCCTTGTGGTGGAAATAATTTAATGTTATGTACTTTCTGTATTTTGTAATCAACTGTGACCTGGTTTACTTAATGTTGTACACCCTCAAAGGATTTGTTTGAGGGCATTTGTGAACAATTGTGATCATGGAATCCACCTAGCAGCATAAGAGCTATTCAAGAAATGTTCACACCCTTTGAGCTTGTCAAAATTTTGTCACGTTTGAACCACTAAATCATGGGCATTATGTGTTACACCAAAATAAAATGGTATATATTTGTTAATTTGAAGCAAAAGGTTTTGCTTTTTAAAATTTTATTTTACAACTAATAACCTAAGTTTTGTGCCACATATTTACTCTCTTATCCCTAAATGAAATCACCCTAAATGAGAATATGTGAGAAGAGAGTCTCCATCCCATCTAAATGAGCTGTAGTTATTTTAATCAAAACTGTCCAAATGTGGTAAAGACATGCTTTGATCCTGTAGCAGCAATTGGCGCAAAACCTAGTTTTGCAAGCTATTGACTCAGAGCAGGCTTGAAAAAAAGGAAAAGCTAAACTGGGGCATTCTCTACAGCTGTATATATATCTATAGACATCTAAAGCTCTGATCTGCTGGACTCATACTGACAAAGGTGACATTAGAGATAGAAATGCCAATATCTAGTACAACAGCCTCTTCAAATAAACATATACCTAATGATCAAACAGAGAAAGATGTTAAGTTTCTTAAATATAGCAAATTTTTAGGGGTATGAATATTTTTTGTAATGGGTGGTACTGCTATTGTCTACAAGTGATTTGAGGCAGTTATTATGACTTAAAGCAGTTGTAGCTGGCAGACCAATGCTCTAAGCTGACAGACACAAATTATTTGAAGGTTAAAAAAATGGATAAATCTGAACTCATTAATGTCAAGTTATTCTGGTTTGGTGAATTCTTAAAAAAGACATCTGATTTTCCATAAATAGATGACACTACACTGGCAGTTCCTCTGGAAATAATTCCTGAGGGGCTTTGGCTTTGAAAGGCTTGGTCAGTATCCCGCTGTGTTCTGCCCTTACAACAACTAGTTCAATTATCAATTCATTGTGTGTGTGTAATATTTCTAAAACTCTTTTGAAATATGCAGAGCAACCCCAATTAATGAATGTCTCTCTGGCTCAAACAGGCAAGTGAGATGAGTTAATTAGTGTTTTTTAGCTGTTGATAACTAAAAGCAATGATTTGATGCTTGATTAGTCTCAGATTGGGTCAGACTGAATTGAAAAATTTAATATTCTTTATGCCTACTCTTTATGAAGTAAATGCAAGGATATGTGTAGCCAAGCAAAAAAATGGAAAGCAATAAGAAGTTGATTTGTTTCAAGTAGCCTGGATTTTTATCATTGCTCCTAATCATATCCCTGCATTTGTCCTCTAAACCCTTAATAATTTGAATTCTCAAAGGGACAGGTCAGACATTCATTGCTGTGGTTGTTGCTAGTGGTTTTTAACATAGAGATAATGCATTTAACCCAAACAACAAACAAACAAAACAACTGTATATGACTTATTTTGTTTTTACTTTTTGAAGCCAATGGGCAATGATATCAAACTAAATACATTATAATATCACTCCTACTCCTTTCCTTGTCTCCTGGGATTTACATTAGGTAGTGATTAAAATACCTCACTGGGAAGTAGGGCATTCCTTTAAAAAGTTGGTAGAGTATATGACTAGCTCTCACAAATTTTTGTGTTTGTAAGTTTTGAAGACAATTTTGTTACAGGAGTTGTAAAAAGACTTGAGTATCCAGACATACAGACACAATAATGCACCCAGACCCCTGGATGCATACATTTTTTTATGCTCGTTGAGAAAAACCAAAATAGCTTCACTATGTTTTACACTTAAATACAACAAATTCTTTGTATGATGCATTAGTTTGGTTAAATAAACAAAACACTACAACCTTTTTGTGTAGATGGATGAATGCTCTTGTATTTTGTTTTATATTTTCAGTTAAAAAGTATTATGGTTAAAAATAGGTTAAAAACATACTCTCAGTAGAACATGCCACTAATTATACAATCATGCTTATGAAGGCATGCACTATGTGTTTGCACACTACAAATTCAAAAGAACTGATGACGAATCAGTGTCCTATTTTTTAGCAGAATATTTTAACCATTACCTCAAATAAGTGCCTAGGTAAAAAGGAAGAGGCTACTATGAAGTGGTAAGTATTGTGCAGGGGACCCTAAAGTAGATACATCTTTATATTAGTTGAGATATTTACAGTATAAAAAAATATTAAAACATTGTTAGTGGCAGTCCCACAGGCGTTGTTTGATAGTTTTATAGAATTTGTGGAATTTCACGATTCAAAGAGTGATTTTTGGCTTAACGTATGGGTAAAATTTAAACAACAAAAATAAAAGAAAATTGTGAGATATCAAACTTACACAGACTGAAAACAAGGATAAATATTTGTATCATTTCAGTATTTTCGGATGTGAATAAGGGTGAGTAAAAAATGTGTTACAGGAACAACAGTTTTAATGGAATTCAGCACATGTCAATAAATGGCTTCATATATACAGAATCATCATTTGAAACATTTAACATAAATAAGGCATTTCAAGTATTGAAAACAACCCACTGATTGCTCATCTCCGTCAGGTTCATCAGTTCAAGGTAAATGGCTGTGGGTTCAATTTGTAAAGCCATTTAGGAGGTGATGAAAGGCGTAGAAGTAGCCCACACACTAATGGTAAGATGTGTCAAAACACACAAAACATCTCTTTCACAATGCATTTGTTTCATCTTCACATCGTACACTCGATATCAACAACCTTTTGCTTTTTGGATTTTGCGTCTAAGAGAAAGAGGGAAGATTTACCAACGGCACAAATTTAATCTTTATGTACACTGGAAAAAACAAACAATTTATGCACAATATTTTACACTCAACAATATAAAAAAAGAAAAAAAAATCCTGAGGGCTTTCAATTTCTGCACTTGCTCCTTACATGTTCTTTGGTATCTTTCTCTCCTATTATGGTATTTTACCAAGAACATCCATCTCACTGAGCAGTCACTCCCAAAATCTTATTCTAAAATGCAGAAACACCCGTCCTCCACGTCAAAGTTGAAGAATTAAATGATCAAAATAGATTCATTAGAGGGTTGTGATGATGTTCCGCGCAGGCTGCCTGAAGAGTCAGTATTTTCGGGAGCCTCAAGCGATTGCTTTATGTATTCTACATCTTTTTACACTTTGATTAGAAAGTGTTCCCATTTCTTGAAGCAACAATAGGCTCATTGTCTCTTGTGATAATTGGTCCAATGACAGTGCTAAAATAAGAAAAAAAGTGTGAAAATCACAGAAGTTAGCATAAAATGTCTGTTTGCCCTTTGCAGAGCTGAACAATTAGATGAGAGAAATAAATTACAGCAGTGGTGCTTCAGCATGTAGAAATAGACTGACCTTTGAACCAGAGGTATTCCCTTGCATCCTCTCCAACCAAATGTTAATATGTCGATGTTGTGTATGGCTGAGTGTTCTGACAAAAAAAATAAAAATAAATGGAAGGCAGAAACAGGAGGTTAGACTATGTTGTTAACAAGTCAATTTGCAGTGAAATTCAGAAGCAATAACTGCTGTTTTGTTATTCCACAGCCAGCTTCACATTTCTGTACGTTTGTCTCCCTCAGCTCCGCTCTGCAATGCATGCACATTTATTAGGCAACTGAGTGCTCCGGCCCCGTCATTATTTCTGTGAATATTTTTCAACTCCAGGATGCCTGTTGGATTTCATAGGTTTCAGGTTGAATTTTGGTGTATATATATATATATACGTATGTGTGTGTGTTTGTGTGTGTTCATAAACTCAAACAAGATGTCCTTCTGCTGATAAAATGTTTAGGACCATTACTTGTACAGTCAAAATGTGCTCAGAATTCTGCCTTTCATGTCATTTTCTATCAAGCGTTCACACTTTCGTGACCCACTGATGGGAAAGGTAAAAAGGCTTTTTGTCCTTGAACGTGGAATGATTTTTGAAATGCACAAGCCAGGCCTCTCACAACCTTCCATCACTACAAATGTTGCACACAGTAAGACATTCATTTTAAATTTCCTGAAAGATCCTGAGGCGGTTGGTACAAAAATTTCATATAGTAGACCCCCCCAAAAAAAAAATTCCACTGAGGATCGACTGGGCTGTCAATGAAGACACAGGCCAATCCTTCTTCCAGTTTAAGGCTGTTGCTAATACTGATTCCAGCCCATAACTTTGGGAGCCTGAAGCACAAAAGCCACTTTTCCTCGCACACCAAAAACTTGCCCATTTGGACTTAGTATCGGATGAGTAAACACAGACAATGAATGCTTGAAGAAAAGTATAATCTTTGATGAGAAAAAATGTGTATTGTTCTGATAATTTCCATCGTAATTGGCATCACAAGCAGATTCCTCAGGAGATCTATTCCATGAGACATAAGGAAAAAGGTTCCGTCATGATCTAGAGAGGGCTTTTTCTTTCAAGGGAAAAAAATATATTTCAGGTTAGTCAGGGACCTCAAAATGCAACTGACTGTTTGGAGACGATGCAAAATGCATCTGTCTGGACTGAGGACCCTTATCTGTACAGTAAACACTTGTTCTTTCAAAAGAATGATGTAGAATTTCATTACATATTGCTGACAGAGGACTTTCTTTGGATGCATAGCGCCCCTCTTTTGGACAACCCACAATGTGCATCCCATCTAATCCAGGTGTGGATAAGAGTAAGCATTAAGGAGCAAGATTATACGATTAGTTTAGTAACTACTGTGGTGGAAAATCTGTTTTTATCAGATACCAGTGAAGATTCTAAAGCACATTTATTCCATTTAAGTTTTTCCCTGAGAAATTCATATTCAGTGAAGCTGATTGAAAATCACCAAAAGGAGAGTTAGAGTTAAAGGTAAGTAAAGTAATCTTACCTGTCTGAGCCTGAGTTTGACTTTGATAATCAACTGGCTGTTATGGTGGGTTCTATTCTGAGTTTTCTATCCCATCAGTTTCTGTGCATAATCACTGCTTGTAACTATCCTATTCTGCTTGCACGATCTTTATGAGTTATATGACATTCCTGTACAATGGCAGTGGATGTAGTTTAGAAATACAGTATATGCAAATTAAGAGTATTATACATAATGATGAAAACACCTTTCTGAATTGTTTCCCCTTTCTTGCAGCAGAGTAGTTTTGCACCTCCCCCCTTAATTATAAGAAACTTAATAAACAAAATATGTCAAGGAAATTTCAATCGAAGCCAACTGGACTTGGTCATTTGTCTTGGAAGACGTTTCACCTCTTATCCAAGAGGCTTCATCAGTTCATGCTCACCGCTGACCAGGCTGGGACTTCCAAGACTTGGGTCTTCCAAGACAAATTACCAAGTCCAGTTGCATTCGATTGAAATTTCCTTGAGATAGCCATGACCTGGATGAATGAGAATATTCACAGGTTTAAACAAAATACGTTTTTTTTTACTTGCGTTGTATTTGAAAAGTATTTTATTTTTTTCACAATCAGAGACATTTAAGTGGGGCAAAGATGCAAAAAGCAGGAAATCAGGGATGGGGCAAACATTGTAGGGTATACTTGGTGTGGGAGCCCCACTCTTTGCCTTGGTTTACTCTTTTGCTTTATATTATTTGATTAAAATATTTAATTTGCTTTGAAGTCTGATGTCTCACCCTCGTGTTTCTGTCATGGGTTTGAGCTAGGTCATGACAATGAACTAAATGCAAAAAAAAAAAAAAAAACATATCAAAGCCACCATTGCAGGTTGACTGAAGGTCGCTATTAAACCAACCTTGCTCAACCACTGAGCAGTGTCACAGGCTGATTGCCTTTTTTGCAACTTGGTACTGACATGGAAATTAATGGAAAAGAAGCCCCGATCAGGTAGTAAGAGAGCATACTGTACAATATATGGACATAATTTTCAGTAGGCTAACATTTCTGTTGTCAAAACCCTTTTTTCATTGTAAAATAATATAATAGTAACATAGTAAACACTTGTAATATTTATTGTTCTGTCTAAGAAAGTCATACATGGTTCTGTGTCTAATTCACATTTTGAATAATATAAAAATATTACTTTATTCCAATTTATAGAGATACATGTCAATAGTGACAGTGACTAATTCTAGATCAAAATAAAATGTTCAAGTGTGAATCCAGTTTACTTGACTAAAATCAGCCTCTCTTTAACAATAAAACTGGCCCTAAACTGGTATCAAAGCAGTCAGTGTGAATGATATATAATTTTCTAAGTTAACTCACCCTTGTGGTTTTGATCTTGTTTCCAGCATAGCACATCCAGCCTGAGTTGTCAGGAAGCGTCTTGCATTCCTCCCCCTCCAGGCAAGGCTCCATCTCACACCACCACTTCCCAATTACTATGGATGCTACAGACAAGAGAATTCAGCAGTGTGGGTATGTTTAATTTTAAATGTGAGCAAACCACAATCCAGCACCTAAAGCAAGGTCTGACTGGATAACTCAATTTCAGTTCAACCAGGAGTTACCTCTTGTTTTTGTGCTCTCAAAAATTTTTGCAAGTTCCAATAAGCTGATCTTCAAAATTTCTGAGACCCTTAAAATACTCTAAAGATTTAAGTGTAGGACCTTAATTGATTCATGAAAGATAAATTGATTTTCTTACCCTAATAAGCTATATAATGCAGTTTCAATATATCAAGTTTGACTGGAATTTAGCTGTAGATTTTTGTTTTCCAGTTAAGTTGGTGATTGAATATAGTTTGTGACGAAAAGGATCAAAGGCCTGCAATGGACTGGCGACCTGTTCAGGGTGCTCTTTCCTGTTCACCACTGGAGATAGGTGGATAAGTGGTATAGATAATGGATGGATCAAAGAGCTTTGATAACATGTAATAACACCCTAACCTCTCAACCAGAACTACAACATTGAACAAATGAAGGACGCAGCCAAATATGATTCAAAAATTAGTATAGAAAATCTGGGTGTGTTTAAATCTTTTTTTAGGCCTTAACTAGGTTACAGTAATTACAATTAAGACATTTTATCACTTTTACAAATCTACATAAACCTTGATATTATATTTCATTCTGGACCAGGTTTTACGCTCAAGCACAAAAATCTATTGATATATGACATTTCAGAATCTCCTGATCCAATTTATCAGGCTAGAATGTCTGACCTTTAGTTAAAGTAGATAATATTTGATATTTTACATTTCTCTACTTGTAAGAGTCACCTTTTGCTAGAAACAACAAAGAACATCTGCACTAAAGTAAAAAATGTATTTGTTCTGAAATACATTTTTTCTCCGTTGCATGCAATTAGACATAAATGATGAGGGGGAAACTTTGACTTTTATGTTAGCAGAAAGGACTGGGAGGTGTGACTCAGACTTGACTTTAATGCACACCACACATTTTCCATCAGAAGAGAAAATTGCTTTAAATACAGGGTAAGTAGACAGTAAATGGTTTGTAATGTGAGACCGAGGGAATGAATCTGTCGGAGCTGACATTGAGAGACCTCAAATTCCTGCGGTCTGCTCAGAGATTGCTGTAATATTTGCAAAAGGATTTAAGATAAAAGCTACAGGTGAGAGGTGTCCTAGAGGCAATATGTTTTTCAAGTTGTTACAGCCATGCACCAAATGCATTTTCGGCAAGGATTGAGGCTTTACTGGAGATATTTGTCAAAGCACACATGCAACCATCATATAATATCAACTAACTGTATGTTTGAACACCATATACTTTGCCTGAATCTCTTTGCATTATGCTGCTTTATATTTCTCCCCGTTTCCCTCAGATGTGTTAAATTCAGCTGCTGTGTTTGTCTCAGTTTGGAGCAAAACTATGACTTTCAGAAGTCTTTTGTTCCTCTGTGAGCAACAAAATGTGGATTTGACATTATCCATAATGTTGTCTTGTTTAAGACAAGGTACTGCACAGTTTACTGTAATTTAGCAGATATGAACAAATCTCTGCATCTTTAAAACAAAAAACAAAACAAAAACATGTCAGTTTTTTTTTTGTACAAGGCATCACATTTGATAAAATTCAATAATCATTTCACTGTGGAAAGCACAGACGCATTGTCTAAGCTTTGCTTTTTTGTTTTGTTTTTTGTGCTACCACAAGACTGGACTTCAGTCTAAGCTGATATAGACAGTCTTAAACTGTGTTCCTAAAATACTCACCGTCCACACATGAGGGCCTATTTCTTGTGGTTCCAGCTACCTTCCCAGGCAGACAGGAGCACTTCACCGTCTGTGACCGCTCCTCAATTCGGTTCTTATTGCAACATCTGTGAGCAGCTATTACTTCACATGTGCCGCCCTCTGAGGAAAGAGAAAAACAGACAAAGCATGAAAGCAAATTGAGTAAACATTAGCTACTATAACAAATACCCAGAGTGCCTCACAAAAGTATTCATACAAATTTTTTTCAAAATCTTTCTTATGTTACAGCCACAAGCTTTATGTATTTGAGTGAGAGAACTGTAGCTTATCCATTTCATCACATAGTTTTAAGAAGCAACTAATTCAGTAAATGAAGTCCTTCTTTATCTAATTTAATCTCAGTATAAATACAGCTGTTCTCTGAAGAACTCAGAGATTTGTAAGATAACACCAATGAACAAGGAGCATCATGAAGAACAAGGAACCTACTAGACAGGCCAGGGATGAAGTTGTGGAGATGTACAAAGCAGAGTAAGGTTATCAAGTAATATTTGAAGAATTTAACATCTCCTAGGGTACTTGTTCAATCAACCATATGAGAGTATGGTAGTTGCAAATCTACCAGGAGTAACATGACTATCCACCTAAACTGAAAACACAGACAAGGTAAGCATTATGATAGGCACCCAAGAGCCCCGTTGGATCTCTGGAGAAGCTGCAGAGATCAACAGCTCAGAATGAAGGATAGGCCAACAGGAAAATTACTAGTTGTGCATTCTACAAATCTGGCTTTTATAGTAGAATGGTGCAAGAAAAAAGCCATTATTGTAAGAAAGCTATAAAACGTCCCACAGTTTGTCACAAGCCATGTCGGGGACAACAAAAACATGTGAAAAAGATACTATGGCCAGAGGAGACCACATTCTGGTAGATGTGAATTTGTATTTATTGCATGAGCATATTATCCCTATAGTGAAATTATTTTGGCATTGTGATCCAGGACTCTCTCTTTAGAAGAAAGAGTGAAGCTTGCAGAGCCAATAGGAAAATGAACAAAACATAAGCACAGGACAACCTTGGATGAAGATCTGTTAAAGACTGCAAAAGATTTTATTGTGGTGAGGAAGTCTGTCGTCCAGTAGGGCAACACAACCTATATATACAGCCAAAACATATATATGTATTAGAATGATCCAGTCAAAATCCAGACCAAAATCTAAAAGGCAGTATGAGGCAAGGCTTTGATGTTCACATACTCTCCTCTCTTTTCAACAAAAAAGAATAAGCAAAATAAATGAACTTCCTAAATGTGCAAAGCGAGTAGAGACATATTCCCGAAAGCTTTGCGTTTGCGTTGCGTTGTATTTGCAAGAAAAGGTGTTTCTATAAAGAATTAGCTTAGGAAGAGCTGAGCACGAGTTCTCACCACATCTTTCAGAATTTTATTTGATAAAACAAAGCAAAAAAAAGCAGAATCTCATTCCTACTTTTAATTTTCAATTGGTCTATTACATAAGATCCTTAGTTAATTATTATGAAGCATAAACAATGGGACATTTAATGTGTATAAATTATATTGTAAAGCAATTTAATATTACTAAAAACTGCTTGGACATTAATCGATTAATAAATTTTTTCTGCTGTGCTTTAGCATTTTGCCATTAAAAAAATGAATAATTTATGAAACAGATTAAATCACATTTTCTTTTGAGAAAGTTATTTCCAATCAATGGTTTTCGTTATTAATTTATCTCATTATAAGCTGAAATAAAATCATGTTTTTAATCTGTTTTTCTTTAGATCTCATTATAACACACATTCTGGTCATACCTCCATGTCAAGATTCAGATATTTTCAGATGCAGACACATTCTTCCAGTCAGGCTTAAAACATTCAAGCAAGTCACAATTTAATAGTCGGGAACATGGGATCATTTTGTCTCATTTTGTCTAGATATGGTTTCATAGAATGCGATCAAATATACAGAGAGGTAACACGTCATATATTGATACAATATGCAGTATTTTATAAAATCTGACAAAAACATAAACTTTAAACTGTATAATAATGTTTAGCACTGATGTATTTACAAAACTGTGAACATGTACTTTTCCAATAGACCAGATAAATTATTTATGTGCTTTCCTCTCTCTCAGACAGATCTCTGTGGCATGCTGAAAGTAAAAAGATTTTGAATAAATGTGTTAGGGTGCACAGAAAAAAAACAACATACTATTGACAGAAGGAAAGGTCTGCTTCGGGGTTATTAGAAATATTAGCACAGGAGCCTCAATGCAATTATCAACAAACTGCCGGTTGTATCCTGAAGGATCCGAGGCCAGGACCAAACCGATGTGACCCAACTACAACTGCTGGCCTCTCCCACCCACCGCTCTCTGACTCTCCACATATGAGAGTTGTGCAGTAAAGGACCATCTGACAATTATACCCGTCAGCATGACACAAGATCAAGGAGGCTGCAGAGAGCAGGAGCACTGAGAGGGGTCTGGTATATTGCCAGCAAAGTGATTTGAAGTTATGTTTGACAATGAGCTGTGGGTTTGTGAAATGCGTCATGCCCTGATTTGCATATCACTTTACGACATTTGAATATTTTAGTTTGCAAGGTCCTCTTGAGGCAGAGTTGTTTCTCTTAAGCAAAAATCCATCTCAGCTCTCAGCCTTAAGTGACAGCCTGCTGTATTTAGAAAGTAAACTGTATCACTGGAGAAGAGATGATCTGATAAATATCTGGAATTCCTGGTAAGGTAATTTGTATTTACCGGAGGTGTTCCATGAATGTTACTGTGGTACAATCTGATTGAGAATGACACAAAGAGACACTATTTCTCAATTATAACCCAAAGCTTGCTTGCAGTATTATAAATTGTTAAATCTATTGACATGAAGGTCAGATGTACATTGTGAAAGATGCCTTTGAATGATTACAAACTGCTTGGCACAATTTAAACATTGTATAAGAAAGATTACAATGGAAACAAGTTCAGACCTTCAGACTGTGTGGGAATACGTATATTGCGCCATGCAATAAACATACCCCCTGACATACATGTATCGAAATTATAATAATAATACAAATCTTAATGTGTTACAGTCATGACTGAAATTTTTACTTTATTTAAGTTCCTTTAACTGCACTGTTTACAGAGAAGTCCTATTCCCAATTGCACTATCTGGGTATCTTAGTTGAGCTTTTGAAACTCCAGTTCGGTTCGATTCAAGCCGCATGTGTATACATGCATTTAAAAAGTCTGATTTCAGGCGGACTAAGGTAATAATTCGACTTTCACTTGCTGCATGTAAACGTACTGAATGCTTGTCACTCATTTTCTCTAACAATCCTCTGAGGTCTTCACAGAACAGCTGGATTTACAGGTTTACTGAGATTAGATTACTCTCAGTGGGACTTTGTATGCTAATCATGTGACTTCTGAAGACCATGGTTTCAATTGGTTTTTAATTAGGGTTATCAGATTCAACTGGACAGAGTACAAAAACATGCCAAAATGGTCAAACCTGTACAAAGAAAAAAAAGGAACGATATTTTCCTTTCCTTGCATCTCACAATCGAATCACAGTAAATAATATACATATATTTTCTTGGAGTAATTTATAGTTTTGCGTTTTCTTAGTCCCAATTTAGTTCAAATTAATAAAACCTCCAGCTCTTTCTCAGATGGGAGTAGGTCTGAACTGGTCTCAATTATAATCTTTTTCATTATTTACCTGTCAAAGCCATCAAAATGAAGCCTTGCTGTTTTCACTGTATTAATGCTTGTCTAGTAAATATTTCACTTGATGTGTCTCCTCCAACATAATACAAATAACAAGTCTGCCCTTTTCTATTTATTCTTGTGAGACGTCGCTCTTTCAATATTAACCAACTTACTGTTGCTTCTATTTAATCAAAAAGGTCAGATATTTGTGTATTTTTTTATATTCGTGCTAGGTTTCTGTTCCATGTCTTTTTAATTTTTACAAGTACAAGTCATGTTTCTTAGAGGCAATATGTGCTAATTAGATTTGGGTGTTTGTTGTTGTGATTACAAAGGTGGGGATGCGTGAAATTTCATTTAGAATTGTTCGCCACCATAGAGATCCCCGTGGAGATGTTTTGCAGTTTTAAGTCATAATGCAGCTTGTGTTTGAAATAAGAAAGAGAGGGACATTTTGTGAACAGAGATATTTTTCAAAGATCGTTAGTAAGGCTTTCTGACTACAATGACACAAAATGGGACTAAAAATTATTTTGTCAGTTAAATACAAACATTATATTGCTTATTTGTGTAAACAGTCAATAGAAATAAGAACCCCTTTATAGTGTGCATTATTTCTGCTTTCAACGACTTTTTACTGAACTTCACTCAAGATTTAGATCTTACATGTTTTGACAGGTCTAACTTCAGTGGATTATTCTGCAGCAAAGATAGGCATTAAAAAAACGTAATTTGAAATCTGTAAAACATTGCTTTATTATTAGAAACATGAAAAGAGATTTTTGACATTAATGCCACCTTAGAATGAGTCAATAAATAAACTGTTCATACCTTAAAATGTGTTTGGTTTTGCACACCGATTTTTCGATCTTTGTGAGGAAAGGGGGTTTGAGATGAATCTGTTTTGGTCCAGACATCTGTGTGTGTGTTAGGCAGCAGAAGGAGGGGGTCATCCAGACCTCCATTCACACATGAACTGTCACTGTTTGTGAGTCATGGTGAGCTCATGCTGGATAATTAACACAGCCTCACATAACCTTCTTGGTTGCAGAAAATCACTTGGCATGTCCTTTGCTAAGGCAGTTGGATCATCACAAAGTTCAATGCATTTAACTCCGGATTAACACTTTCTTTTCAGCAGGTTTTCAGTTAATCTGCTCCTGTGCCATAATCGATGAGCACTGATAAACATTACTAAATGCAGAGCTTCTAATATAAGTGTAAATTAAATGAGATTGGCAGAGGTTAAGAAAGTAAAAAAAAGGCCAAGTGAATTTCAATACAAGGTTGGAAGGAATGGGATTAAGAAATATTTGCCTTTGGCCATGTGTGTGAAGTTTTTGTGGTTTTACCTGTGCATCTGAAAACATAAACAGCCTTTCGTTTAAATTAAACATTTTTCTGATTTTGAAGTCGGTGTGCTTGGATGCTGTCTGATGCTTGCTGTCTGATGCGCTCAACAAAAGGGCATATCTGCACGGCATTAACCATAATGTGCTAGTGGAAGCAGTGGGGCATCATTTGAAAACAACAGCCCACAGGGGTTTGTTCTTCTTAATGCATTGCCTTAATTGCATAAGACAGCCCCAGATTCCTTCTTTGATCTATTAAAAACACACTACTCAACAGAATTAACTTGCATTGCTTGTTGCTACCAAACAGAGCAAAGAACGCTGGATACTCTATATTTGGAAATCATCACCTCTGAAGAATATATTAAAATCAAATAAAAATGCAAATCAGTGAGGTATTTTCAAGCCGGCAGGTGCATTTGGTACCTTCACACAAAGGCAATGCAACACTGATTAGCACTCTTCAAGTTCACCCATGATTTCAGCCCGCAAGTGCAACACGCTTCATGCTCCAAGAGCCCGTCATTGCCTTCTGAATATTTCAGAGGAAAAGGAAGAATAACATGGATAGATTTGAATGCTTTCTTCAGGTGAGGGCTGGAACCATGCAAGGGAATAATTGTTTTCTGTATTTCCATTTCTCCCATTATCAGGGACAATGAGCAAAGTCATCCTCACAAATATTAAAACACCTTGTGGATGTGTGTAAGTGTGTGCTTGTGTTGCCTTTGCAGCCACATTGTGATTGACGGAGAACAAGGGTCACACACAAGTTGTCATTCATAAGGTCACAGGTCACAAAAAAGCAAAAGGTCACAAGTGGAACGGGTCTGATTTTGTTGTCACGCTCTCTTCTCCTGCCTCTTCATTACTCAGAGCATGGAAACAGACGCTGTCAGAGAAAAAGGTGAACACCACGACAGCGTGCTCATTTTCAGCTCAGACTGAGATGGAAAAGTCATGACTTTGTGCTATATGTAGGTGCTATTTTGACATAGCTGAAATTATTTTTACTCACATTTTTTAGTTGAAATGCACCCATTGTATTGATTTTTCAGTTGTTTGGTTTATTTCAAAATATACAGTCCAGAAAAAGATCAATGTGTGCTGTGTATACTGATGGTATTCATGATCCCAGAGTCTGTGGTCTTTCATTTTACTTTTTTGGCTTTAATATATATGCAGGTTATTGGTAAAGTACAGACTTTATTTGTCATTGTAACTAGTGGTACAACGAAAGACACATTTGAAATCAAGCTATCCAAGAGCAAATAAAAACACAACAATACAGACAGATACGAGCTGAGGTGTGCAGGTTGATTTGGGCACCCTTATGCAGGTAAGACAAAGTCACATTACACGAGGGAAAAATCGGTAGGCAGGAAAAAAAATACCTGCCTCCTGCCCCCTACATTAAATCATGTGTATTAAACAAATTAAACATATGGGGGTCTGGGTGGGCACAGTGGAACAGGTTTGCAGCTTGACAAAGACCCACTATTGAACTGTCCAAAGCTCTGGTATTCTTGAACTTCCTTGAACAAACTTTAATCTATTTCATTGGGATATTTTTTGTAATGGAATCACACAATACAGTGATAAAACAACATATCTATCTCCTTACATATCCCTTCTATTTGTGTATTTTGTGACCCTTAAATATTACATCTTTTGTACTTCAGCAGATTCCAATATGCACAAATGGAGAAAACATGGAACAGTGGTGAACCTTCCCAGGAGAAGCCAGATTACCACAATTACTCCAAGAGTGCATCAATGCTTCCTAAGCAATGTGGGTCTAACTTGCCTTAGTTTAGGTCATGATTTAACAAAAATAAATAGGCTTGGCAAAAATGCAAGGTCAAAACTAAAAGAACACAAACATTTGAGGTTTTATGCTGAAACTGTTGGAAAAATATTCTGCTACCTTGGGTTTGAAACTAACATTGCATCTCAGTGAAAGAAAATCAAACTAAAAGTCAAATATGGTAATAGTAGTGCAACTATCTGAGGTCCTTTTCTGGTTCCAGACCTGGTATCTTACTGGAATTGACAGAACAATGAATTCAACTGTCTACCATGAACTCCTGAAGGAGAATGTTTAGACATCAGTTCATGAACTTAAATTTAAGCATGCTGAGGTTATGCAGCAGGGCAATAATCCAAAGCAACTATCAAGTCCACCATCTGAATAGGTCAAAGGATTAGACAGACATGAAAATTATTTATGTGAGACCTGACTTTAACCTGACTTACATGCAATTGTGTCACCTTAAACATATCCTGCACGCTGGAAATCTCTACATTCCCCCACAGTGATGTGTAGGACACATTACAAATTAAAGCAAACCTTAGATAGCAGGTGTTGCAGCTAAGGATGTCATAAAGTATTATTAAGTTTAGGTTTAGGTTTAATGTTTTGTTGAAAACATTGTTCTGTATTTACTTAGGTTTTCTTTTCTAATATCAAACTGTATCTAAATTGTAAAATGGAAGGAAAAGTTATGCATGGTTTTGGAAAACATGCATCCTTTACTCTTTACTCCTGAATGCAAGCTTGTGCAACCAATGATTCTGAAAAGTTACCTACATAATAGATAATTCCACCAGTGAGTAATTTAATGTCAGAAAGAATCATTCGGTGCATTAGTCCAAAAATGAAAAGTACATGTCAAAACAGCAAACCAACCAGAACATGGATGTCTAATTTAACTGACAGGCTGGACAAAAAAGTGTTAATCAGAGAAAACAACCAGGGGACACATTGCAATCCAGAGGTGTGCTAGGATATTTAGGTGGCTATTAGTTTTACATGCTGGCCTTTGTGGCAAAGTTATAAGTAAAGCATTGTTAAAAGAAAGTGACAAAAGAGTCCCTTGTTTTATTCCATGTAAGGGACACAACCAATTTGTGGAAGAGAGTGCTCTAATCAGATGAGACCAAAATGGACCAGTTTGATCTGTAGGTAAATACCTTAGTGTTTTGGACAACAACCATTCCTTTTAGTAAGCAGTATAGTTGCAACAATATGTTGTGGGGTGTTTTTCTTCAGGAATAGAGAAGCTTGTCAGAGTTGACTGGGAAAATGGATGAAGCAAGATACAGAGGAATCCTTGAACAATACATATTTGAAGATGCAAAATACTAGAGTAGAATTTCACTTTATAGCAGGACAATGACAAATGTAACAATTTTCATCTGTTTTAGCGCCCATTCAAAGGTCAGACCAAATCTATCCGGAAATCTATGACAATAGTTGGAAACTGCTGTTGTCAGATACATTCTAGGCAATTTGAATGTGGTAATTGGGAAATAATTTATTCAGATGTGTAAAGTTGGTGGAAGTATGTATGCAAAAAGGGAGTTCCACAAAGCCTTGACTCTGGGTTGCTGAATCCTATGTATGATATGTTCCTATTTATAGACTATTTTCCTTTTTTCCCTTTGTCTTTATGTGTTATCCACTAATTTGTTCGGTCTGTTACAAAAGAATTCCAATAAAATACAAGCTTGTAATATAGTCCCTGAATTCTAACATGCAGTCAGAAACAAATACAACAAAGACACAGAATCCTTACAAAAAGATGAAACAAAACAAATATGTAGAGATTAAACAACAAGAGACGGGCAATACAAAAGAGAAAAACAAAATACCAATAGTAGGATGTAAAACAAGCAGTAATGGGATTAAAAAAAATATGTCCCAGAAGGAGCGGAGACATATAAGACAAATACAGAGAGAAGCTGGAAATCAACCACCCAATCACTCAGGATTTAGCAAATTTAACACAAGATGTACAGCTGTAGACTAACAAGAAGTTGCATTGCCAGGATTAGTTCTTGAGTGTCTGTTTCTGTCAAGGTGTCTTAGACCTCAGCAGGTTGAGAGAGAGGCATTTTACAAACCGATGCCCAGAGGCTTGTTGTATCATCATTTATTCATGTGTGCTTCCCAGAAATAAAAAAGAGCAGTACAATGACTGTACCTTGCGTGTAAATTACTTTTGGTTACATTTCAAACACCAGTGTGGTACAAAACTAATATCTACACACTTCCCAGAAAAATAAACAAACATAGTCTATCAACATGAAGGATAGCACATCATCAAAGTTCCATATCAAATGAAAATAGATAGTACTTTTATTTGTTTTTTCAAACTTATGAGGTTTTAGTGATTCGTACATAGCCTAAAGAATATCTCAGATGCCAACAATCGTGAGTAGCTACATTGAGCCCAGCACTGTGTTTGGAAAAATTATCATATCACAAGTTTTTTTAATTGATGTTTATTCAGCTTTGCCTCCAACAGTACATAGTTCCTAAAAGAAAAAAATATACATAACAAAGATTTTAGGCCAATGGAAGTATGGACATGCTCCATTTCAGTCCTCAATCCAACACTCATTGTTCAATGATCAGTAAATTAGTTTTTAGTGTTGTACAAGAAGTAAATAACAAAGTCAGCAAATATGGAAATTGTATATTTTAAATGGTATGGACAACTTATATCTGCAGCACAACACACCCAACATTCCCACCATTGTGTTGTTTCAAGCAGAGATGATAGTGTAAGCTGTTTAAATTAGCTTTACAGTACTAGACTGTATCAATAAGCCCAAGGCTGTTATTATATAGGTTTGAGGGAAGTAGTGTTTCTGATGATTTGCTCTCTTAATTCTATAAAATCAATGCTTGTCAGACAGCTATGGCAAAAAGCCTGCTCATGCTCATTCAGTCCTTTTAGTCCAAGAAACCGGAAAATCTGCAAAGTTGAACAGACAAACCATAGCATTATAAACCACATACATTGATTTCTACTTACTTAGCATTAGCAGCTAAAACAGCCGAAGGAAGAATACTACTTGCCCTGTTTACATGTGCAGTTAAAAAGGTCAAGTTCCAACGTCATTTAGTTCTCTTTACCATTTGATGGTGTAAACACACCCGGTTTGCTGGCATTGCATTCTGTGTTTGTGCTTCTGTGACATTATGCCTGGTAAGTAATAAACAATATTTACTATTACAGTTTAAATGCTAATTTAAGTTAAAACTAATGCTAACTGTAAAAAGGTTTGCCAAGATCATCACTAAGAACAGTAACTCTTTCATCCCCACCACCTGAAAGCTGTGTTTTTAAACTAAAGGAATGAAAAAAACCTTTAAAAGTAGGGATGTTCGATATTATCGGCCTAAAGTCATTATCGGCCGATATTGGCATTAAAATGTAATATCGGAAATTATCGGTATCGGTTTTATTTTTTGTATAAGATGAGTTTTTCACACCATACACATATTTTATATCAAACTCTTCAGCTACTTCTTTTCTCTCTCAGAATGTAAAAATATGACAGATTTGAGGTTTAGTTTTTGAGAAAAAGTTCCAGCTACTTTTGAAGACAAAATAAAAAAGGCACCTTTTTCAATTGCCTAACTAAAATTCTAGTTCTTATTACATTTTCAAAAATTTTAAAACTCAAGTATGCATGATACAAGATATTTCATTGTGGTTACCTAAAAGGGTTTAGTAGTTTTTGGTTTTTTATGAGGGAGGGTCCTCATGTATCGGTATCAGTTTATATCGGTATCGGAAATTATGAGTTAGGCTATATCGGTATATCGGATATCGGTAGAAAACCAATATCGAACATCCCTATTTAAAAGTGATGAGTCTGAGCAGGGGCATAATAATACAAGATCTGGAACAGGTCCCATAGACAATACTATTATCTTTGCTTTGACAGACTGTCAGCAAATTCTGATACTTCACTCTAATATTATCACGCCTCCCAACTCTACTCGCACCTAAGGTCAATATAGTGTCTGCAAACATAAGACGAGATCATGTAGACTCTACACTAAAGATCTGAGGTGAGCTTTCAGCCCATTATACACCTGCTGTGAGGAAGAGGAGCTAAATTAGGCGGCTAGTCATATTTTCTTTGTGAGGGGAATATTTAAGTCACGTTTCAATTATATTATCATGGCTTAGATGTGCTGCAGGCTTTGTTTTATTGTCTCTTTCCACGAGTGGGTATTTGGTCGTACCTTTGTTTTTTGTTTGTTGCTGAATTCATATTTAGATGTATTTATTTATGAGTCTATATATATATATATATATATTTTTTTTTCATAATTGAAATTAGTGCCTGCCTCAAGTGGCTCTGTCTGCTGCTTCCTGTGAACCACGTTTCAGTTTAGAAATTAGTAGTGGTGTAATGACAGCCTACATCCAGCTCACAAGAAGAGATGATACACAACATTAGATTCGGGAGAATTACACAACATTATACATATTTTAGAGAAACCTATTCCCTTTTTTGACAAATTGCATTAAGATAAAAAAAAAAATCACATAATGGAATTTAAAGAATCTATAATCAGTGTAGAAGTTGAGTTTTGTCATGATCCAAAGCATTTGTTTTTTTTTGTTCTTACTTGTGGTAGTATGTAGCTTGTTTTAGATTAGGGTTTGTCCATAATAGTGCATTCCTTTGTGCTGAGTTTCTTAGTAGCTGTTCTGTACTGCACATTTTAGTTTAGTCTCTTATAAAAAAGGGTCTATAGATGTGATTCAGATCCTGTGTTTACATTCAATTTTTCATGTGCCTTTATTCTACATTTCCTCTATTCCCTGTTTAGAATACCCCCCTGTTGTTTTGAATCCTGTTGATTTTACTCACCTACTTTGCATACCACAGTCTCATCTTCAAAGTAATTAAGGTCCTTGATTTCTTTCTCTCACTGCTGTATTCTAAATTTGCTGTCACCCTGGTTCCTTATTTTCTGTAAGTCCAGCAGTTTAATCATTAAAAAGGATCTCATCATGATCCTGTGTTGTTCCTCATCAACAAATCACACAAATGAAAGACTAATCTAGCCAGAAAAGAGCCCACATGGAGTTTTCTGGGGGTACTGGCAGTTTCTTATCCTTGGTGCTGGGCAATCTTGTCGCTTGGGTACTGCTGGTAGCTGGTGCCTGGGATGACCAGTTTGGACATATGGACACTCAGTTACACTATTCTCTCAGTACTTACAATTTTTTGATAAATTCTGCAACCTAAATGCTGTAAAAGTAGTGGGAGTTTTGTTATCAAGTGTTATCACCCAGGCTGATGAAAATTCAAGAAGCACTTCTTTTCTTACTTAATAAGGGCTCAAAATGAATAGTGTATTAAGCTTTATTCTCCTGACAAAGTCAAACACTGGCAGCATTAGGATGTGTGAAAAGACAAAACTTTTTTTTTAGGAAGGTAGCCCTTTTTACATCTTCTACCCCCTCCAATTTTTAGCCTGTTCATCCCTTGGTTGACTGTAAATGAGAACACTTGCTTTTTATGTATGTCAGTGTGTTTTCAGCTGGAGTTTTTCAGCTGTCCTATATCACTCAGTCTGTGTTTTATACTCTGGGACAGAGTATGGAAAGAGTAAGTATTATGTCTTCTGTTGCTGTACAGTATCTTTAATTTCTAATAATAAGTTCATTTCTAAAATCCATCTGTGTCTGGATCGCCAACCACCACCACTCATAACTTCACAAGGCAAAATAAAATCTAAGGTACCTCCAACTGCAGCTTTAATTATTGTAATATTTACAAAAGCTGTGCAGGATTCCCTGGCTTTTAGCATGCTTTTAGAGATTCTGGCCTATGTTGATTTTTTGGCCTATGTTGATCTGTAACGTCAGCAACTTGTGTGAGGTGAATGAAGCAACTAGGAGCTTAGACTACAAAGACGGATAAGTCTGAGCCAGATGCACATACAACATTGGGTTTTGTAGTCTCTCAAAGCAAGTTTGCTTTTTTACCGGACAGTATCACCATGGCAACATCCACTGAAAACCTAATCTTTGCGATTTAATTTTGACCTTAGAGATTTAGACACATAACTCAACCTACCAATCAGCTGTAATGGTAGACTACATCAATCAGTACATTATTACAGTTGTTTTTTTTAATCTTTGGAGTTAAACTATTTTGTAACTTTTTTTCTCTGGAGCATCTTGTTCATTTAAACAGAAGAACTGATTACTGGAGAAAAAAATATTTGCAGTAATTACATTTAATCTAAACTAAGCTGTACGAAATGTATTTCTCAGATGTATTAAACTTTAAACTTCATTCACATTTTCTATTTAAAGATGCATCAATGGTCCCTTACCAGATTATTTAACTGCTGGTTCTAGGTCACATTAATTGAATTAACTATCATGATCTATGTATGCGTGGTCCTTGGCTACTTCTCTACAGAGGAAGAAAAAACAAGGACCAAAAAGCATGCAAACATCAAGATATTCTCATTTACTAAAATAAGTAACAATGTACATATAACTATGCACAGTTAAAAACAAATTCTAGAGGAAGGAACCACATGGTGCCTAAAGCAGACTTCTCTCAATATCATGATATATATAATATCTGTATTATTATCTTTGAAACTCTATTCTTCTTTTTTTGTTCATATCTTACAACCGTAAATGAAAATGCTGGGAGAATAAAATACAGCATTTTCCAGTGTCCCATCTTTGTCTGAAAGATGATATTATTAGAATTTATAAACTGGATGAAATATTTTATAGCTGACAAAAGTCAATGAATAACTAAAGTACTAAACTTTTTTACTATTAAACTTTTTTAATATAAAATATCATACTTTTCAAAAGCGCTTAAAGTTTCTCAGATTTACTTAAAATGTTTATGTTGCAGCAGGTAAGCTGCTATAAATGTATTATAAACACAATTTTTAAAAGTTGCATTTGGATAGATATTTTTTTTTTCCAGAAATGTGCAAATGTTTCAGAGCATATGAATACAATGCCTGTATCTAAATAACAACTCCTGCTATCAGCTGAGCCTATTGTTCAGAAAGCTGACCCCCAATACATTGTCAGAATCAGTAAAACTTGCTTCAACATCTGAAGTTATCGACACGCGAGACCAGATGAAGGCAAATGCTGTCAAATCATGCATGACATGAATGTGTAGCACCAGTTCTGAATTTCTGTAGCAGTGCTGTTCTGCCTGCCTAATGAATGTGAAAAGGGTTCATGTGGGACCGGTAAATGGTTCTTCAGACGTGATGAAACAGCCATTGCACGGAGGAAAATGGTCAGTGTGTCTCAATAGAAATGTCACCATGCAATAAGTATGCAATGACTTGCTGTCTACTGTAATGAGCCCAGACCGTGCGGCTGTCTCCGGAGACGTTGATAGCAAGTATATCCTCTGAATGGCAACGCTTTTCTGCCATCTGTTTCAGGAGCTGAAGTCAGTGAGTGCTCTATTTGAACAATTCATAAATGGAGCCTGAACTCCATATTTCATTTGGTTTAAAACTAATTAATCTTTGCAAAATGTTTGAACTGAATGAATACAGTTACTGCCAGAGAGGATAGCACTAAGAGTAACTACACTCGAAATGGAAAGCCTTGGGGACTCAATTTAGCAGATAACCAGTTTTTCTCCTGAGAATTTGGAACCCGGTGACTGTCAAGAGATGACACTGTGTGTATATCCTGCACTGAATGTGTATGCTCACAGACAAGTGCCATATGACAATCTTGATAAGCATGTGACATTTGAATGTCTCCAAAAACATACCGGGCTGAGTCCATGTCAAGTCCAAGCCCCTGAAAGTCCTCCAACTCCTGTGGTTAATTATTTTGTAGCTTTAAAGTCATTTACCAGAGACAGCAGGGCCCATTCCCCAGACCAATGCCGTCTGTGTATTAGAGCACCACGTCTGTCACCTTTTAATGGAAAACACAACCAAGGTGACCCATAATAGCCTCCACTTTTTCCCTCCTGTGCATGCCCTCTACAGACATCCAAGCCAGCAAGGTGCAGCATTTCTATCGCTGACAGGAAACAGGAGCGCCAGATTAGAGGATGTCAAATTAATGCAGATGGAAACCAGTGAGAGGCACCAAACATGTGACTGCATGGTGTCAACCTGAGTGACTATGTTTTCCCCTGCCTTCTGCAAAAGCATCTGAAGTCCCAGTTGTACTGTTGTTATTTTAGACACAAACTACGTGAAGAAAAACAAGTAACATATTGCTCGATAAACTGCGATAAATTTGTTGTGATGGTGAGGAACGGACTTGCACACTTGTTTAAAAGACTGAAATAATAAATTAATAATAAGAATTTACACTATATGATAAAAATGGTTTAAATAGAGCAGGTAAAATGGGCATCAGTTATCCATAATAATGTTTTTCTATTTCCTGATGGGTCTACTGATATGAAATTCACATGTACAGTAGATAACACAAGGAATCCACACATGTACAGAAATCAAAACAAATCTATAAATGTATGTCCATATATTAAGCTATGTATGATAAAGTCATGAAAGTATTAAAAACACTATCAAAGTCTTTTTATATGATACTAGCAAGATGCTTCCGATTGCACTTGTTGCTCAGGGATTTTGACCACATAAACTGTCGTCTATGCACGCAAGCTTTAGTTCTCTTTTTTAGCTTTAGTTGGATTAAATTTAGATAATTTAGATAACTCCCCTAATTTTTATTAGACTCCTATGTCAGAATTCTTGCAAGCAGCTCCTTGTCTTGGCTGATTGTTTGTAAAATTATGTTTTTTGAACCTTTGTATTTTGGTCCCAAAAGTGTTTATTAAATGGTGGAATCTTAAGCTCACTCAGCAAAACACCATTCAAGATTTGGACAAACATACGGAAAAAATAAATCTCACTTTTACCAAAACACTTCATACTGTGATTTGCAGAGCATTGTGTAAAACAACAGCAGCAGAAACAACAACAAGGTTTTAAAGAAGTACTTTTATTGTTTTTATTGTTTCTCTGTCTTTAATTTTCATACTTTTGTATATTTGAATTATTTGCCACCAAATCTTTGCTCACTTTGAATTGCCTTGTGTTAAAAGTGTGCTATACAAATAAAACTGCCTTGCCTTGCCTAACAGGCTGATAACCTCCACCAGATGTCCAAACACATCAGAGCTTAAGTTATAAGATAGCAAACAGGTGTAAACGCACCATAAAAATGTAAACAGGTAAAAACGTAAACAGGTAAATAAATAGTTGATTTAGAGATAAAAAAATGCAAACACTTTATCAGTCTGTGCATAATCCCCTTAGAGCAATAGAGTTTTCTCTCACCATAATTACTAAAAAGTATTTATCTTGCATTTTTTTAGAACTGTGAACATAAAAGCCTCTTTTCGAGCTACAAGTCCTTGAACTAAATCCTTGGACCTTGCAAAACTGAATAATGAAAACAAAACAATTTTGACTATGCATACACAAAATAAAAACATAGATTACTCATAAAACAACTAGTTACACACGACAATGAAAAAACGGTGTTCAGAGCAGTAGATATATAATAGTGTTTATTCATTACAATCTATTGAAAGCCTTTTACAGTTTTTTTTTTTCCAATTGCTAATACACAATTTTGCAAACTGGTCTGGTTTTATCAAAGTACTTAACACAGTTCACAAAACCACACATCCAAACTGTAAAATACATAACATATCCAGCAAAATGAAACACTTCACCATTGTCAAAATCAATCCTTTGCACCAAATGACAAACATTTCATTCATATTACCAGATTTTTGCCTAAACCACTACACACTGTTCAGCATGATGAAAATTACTCTCATCTTTAGTATGCTTTGGCATGATATTAAACTAGTTTAAATGGTAGAAAATCCTTCAGATTGTTCACATACACAGAAATATTTGCAGAAACACACACATGCTGTGTTTCAAAGTGCCAGTTTGAATTACAAAATGTGTGTAAAGCAGAAAAACAGAGTTTTGGAGACTTGAGAAAAGGTTTTGCTCTCTGTTTTTAGTTTAAATTATTGTGCTATTATTGTGCTATTGTGTTGGCAATAAAATAACTGTAATAACTAAATAAAAACATGATTCCAGTTATAAGCGTGCTCATAAAGCTGCAATCTCCTGTACAAACTAATGTTATTTGTATTTTCCTGTCTCTTCTTAGTACCATCTCCATTCTTGTATTGCGATTTGCAAAGATGTCAGTATATATGTGAAAGTAGACTAAGGATTTTCCAAAAGAGTAATTAAGTAAACAACATAAATGTGCTGTCACACAGAAAACTTTCAAATAAAAATAGAGTGCAGAGACTTTTATTCATTTTGAACAACTATAACCGAAACATTTACAAATCAAGAAACTTTACTGTGTGCTGCTGACTATAGCAGTAATTTACAAAAATTTTATTCTGAGTGTGTGAAGTACTATATCATTCAGTTTACATTTACATTGTACACTTCACTCATAGGACATGAAATAACTATTCTTCTTCTCTTACTGTAGGTCCACTTGATGTGTTTTGTCTACCAACATGTTATTCTTACTTCCATGTTTTCTGACCTGATTTCAAAGCTTTGTTTTTTTTTATTACTGTAATAAAGTACATTTTCATAAATCTACAACAATTGGTGTTGCGTATTGTTGGGTGAACTTATTTCTGGACTTCATCTGTTTAAATCACTTACAGTAGTTCCGAAAATCACTCAAAGAGCTAAATATGTTTCAGGTATTACTAATCGCCACTTTTTAAAGTTAGATACTGAAAACAACGTTTGGGATTATCAGAAAACAGTTTTTGTTATTTAGTGTATATTGTTGTTTTTTAAAGAATTTGCATTGCTCTACTAATTAGTGTCTAGAAAAGAAACAGTTTTGTTTCCAAAATTGTAACAGAACAATAATAAAATAAAAATACTGTAAAAAATATGTCTCTCACCAATACCATTGGTATATTTTGCAAAATTGTCAAAAGACCTTTATGCTTTCACCCATCACAAAAAACTTTTTTGCAACATATTTTTAATGAGAAACTGTTTTATAGGCCATTAGTTAGTACTAAACCAGCTTTAATGCATACTTTTACACTAGTTGAAGTTTTCACATGTGTGCAAGTGCAATTCAGAAGAAGGGACTTTTAAAGCAATTTGCAGGCACAGAAAACTACATGTTGCTACTCTGAAAGCAGTACCCATGACAAATAAAAATGCAGAAATTCTTGATATATGGTTGCTGGTTTTGACAGCATGTCACACGAGGAGGCCGTAAGATTGGTCCTGTGCACTAGGCCAAGGATGGCTGATACTTTATTGAAATGCAGAAATGACTACTCGCAGAGCAGAGTCGCTGTTGTTTGTATCAAAACTCCATTCAACAGAGGAATCAGAAAATAGTGTGATAGGGAGATGGTACTCATTTGCATAGGGACCTCAAAGCACATTGTCTTATATAGGCACAAACAAAAGCACAGGACACCGCAAAACTGGTCCCGATCAAGGCTAAGAAAAATGCTCATGTGTGTCTCAAGGAGCTGTACTCATGAATGAAAAAAGCTTGTGGTTATTTGGTTTTCATGGTGAGGATGTTTGGCTTGCTGAGTGAAACAGCGGAGAGCCGCAGTCCCGCTTGCAGCTTTCATGTCTGTTAAACACAAATGAACAAAGACACTTTATCTACATTATTCTCTTGTTGGATGCCTTTTCTCGGCAGCTATCTAAAAAAGCAAAACATAAAAACTGATCCCCTGTTACTATGATGTCATTCATTTTCAAATGTCAAGCTGCTCCTGTCCTTCCATCTATGCCCCTTTTCCCCCTGACTAGCAAATGTGTCGAAATGGTATTTCACGCTTTCAGATCAGCTGCTCTGATGAAAGAAATACACTGAGCAGAAAGAAAAGAAAACAGACTGAGCACAAAGTCACAGAACCTTTAGAAAGTGGTTGCTTTAATGTGATTGCTGGTCCTCCACAAGGAGAGCAAGTTTGGCTGCGGAGTGAACATTTGTGATTTCTAAAGACTTAATGACTTTCATGATTTATGCCATGAAGTCTGAAAAGTAAGAGGCAATAGTTATAAAAAACTTATGATTCGGGGTGTTGGGTGGGGTGGGGGGTGCTGTGGCATGGCAAATATCCTAGTCAGTATGGTATTAGTACCACACGATGATAATCAGCTGCAAACTAGGAAGTGCAAACAATTTGTTAGTGTATGTTAGAGAAATATAATATCACATGCATATCTAGACAATTCAATTTAGGCATTGTGAAAGTATCTTCTTTTGATTTTTTGCGGGCAGTTTAATTACAGCAAACAGATTTAGATTTGAGCTCAGACTTTTTCTTATAATTTGATTTCTTTTTTTGCATTGTGAAAGCTTTCAATCAGTCCCTCCATCATATAGCTCATATTTGTCAGAATGTGATATTGACACTTTTGTCCCTTTTTTCACACATGCACACCACAGTCTCAGCAGGAAAGGTAATTGGATCTGTAGTGCAAATATGCTGGAAGATTTATGGCACACTGAGGATGTAAAAAAAAAAAAAAAAACAACCAAGCAAACCCCCCCCCCCCCCCCAAAAAAAAACATGAAATCTGCCATAGAGACGAATAAACCCAATATTAATTACTCTGCTTATTTCTGATACTACTCCCCCCTTGGAACCAATTAGTAGGTTGAGATCCTTCTTTCCAGCTTAATGAGGTCTAAGTAATGATAATGAATTTCACATTCCTGCCAAGCATTCAAAATAGGTTTTCATAATAGCGAAGTCCTCTGAAATGATCTATCCACCTCAACTCTCATTCCAAAAGAATTTGTTTTCCAAATAAGAAAATCCCAAATTAGGAAACTGTTAACATACCAAATATACAATACCGAACATGATGAGATTCTTCCTATTAATAATTCTTATTCCGGGGATAAGATATGAAATAGAGCAGAATTTATAGTCCAATTTCTGGAGCTGCAGGTCTTTGCAGCTCCTGCAAAACTTACATTGGGGTTTGTATGATGCTATAATTATTGCTCTCTTAGGCGTGCCTGACAGTGTAGAAGGACAGTCATGTTTTGGTAGGTTTGCAACTGGCCCGACTCTTTTATATTTTAGATGAGGGATTGGTTCATGCTGCATGAGTTAACCAAAGCTTTTGATGTTACTTTATAATCTAACCCTGTCTGGACATTCTCTGCAACTTGTTCCTTGACATTTGTTGTGTAAGCCTTGATTTTTAATGATGTTGCTTGTTCTGTACTGTTTTCTAACAAATGTCTTTACTGAGCAGCTGTATTTACCATTTTAACAGAGGATTGATTGTAGATAATATATATATAATTATATATATATATATAATTGTGCATATTTCTCTGTTGGCATTTTAAATTAAATACCAGTCAGCCTTTTATCAGATAAGGAACATGTCAAGGGCTGAAGGACTAATGTCCCAGTACGATCAGTAAAAAAAAACCTTTCCTGCATTTATCTTTAGTCAAATTGATTACTGCAAGTGTCTTCACAGATCTGCTTAGAAAGTCAATCAGCTGCTTGCATCCTCACTAAAGTTAACAATATAGCGGAAATCATCCCTGTTCTAAAGTCTTTCACCTGCAATCGGTATCTTAGAGATATATACTTTAAAAGGCTTTTTTTGTTTTTATATCACTAAATGACTATAGTACATTAAAAATCTTTTGTCTAAACCTTTCAGAAGTCTCAGAGGTAGCATTCAGTTCCATGAAAGTAGAAAAAAACTCAGTGAAAACTGCAGAAATGTTGAAACACTGAGTTGCTTTTAATCAAGGTTAAAAACCCATTTGTTTAGCATTGTCTTTGATTAATATTAACTAGAACATTCTTTTTTGTATTGTGTTCCATCATTTCATTACTTTCCTTTATTATGCCCATAATGTTTTTGTTTAGTTGTTTTTTTAAAAGGAAGAAGACTCCTAAATGTAAGCATAGGGAGGGGAAAAGGCAAGAAAAACAAAAAACAGGATCATGAAAGAAAATGCAAAAAAATAAAAAGCTTTTAATAAGCTCTGTGTAGACTCTATTCAATAAAAGTAACATAACTGAGTGCTAAGAATATACTATATGTTTACATAATGTAACTCAATGCACTGTCATATGAAATCATAGCATTCACCTAGCTTTGTCTACAGTACTTGCCTTCCCTTTAAGAAGAATCAACACTACAAGATCAAAGATGATGGGATGATTCCTAAATTCCAGATTTAAAAAGCTGAATTACAGAGAGCAATCACAATGAAATTGCATTTTGCCTACCTATCCTGTATGGTCTTATTAGACTCAAGTATGTAAAACTAGCAGCAAAATCAACACATCTGTTTCATCACAAAGGAGATTATCTTTACACAAACTGTTAAACTGTGAAAATAGCCCTGAGAGTTACAAAGATCGGTCCTCCTTAAGATGAACAGTGCAGCTCTTATCACTACTGCCTTCTCACAAATCTTTTTACATTTTCAGTGTACTCTATTACAATACAACAGCTCACATTAGTGCATGTCTTTTTTTTTAGCTACGTAAGTCTTTGTGGGTAGATTGCAAATGTTTGAGTTATAAAAACTCACATCATATGAGTAAACAGCAAACAGACTTTGCAAAATGTATGACTAGCTTTTACTTTGTTTTTTTTTGTATGGTATATGTGGCTACAATGGTATATTGAAAATCATATAGGGATTTTTCTCGCAATTACTAAATTGCAATTACATTTTAATTGTATTTTTTATTTATTAAGAATAACATGCTTATTCCTTACCACATAAAAATGGCAGGCATCATTACAGCTTTTTAACTTGGCAGGTGGCACATTTCTCTAGGAAAAGTCATCAGTACACACAAGGCAAGGTTGGCTTAACTTTCTGATATAACATTTTCAAACAGTGAGGACATAAGTTATCACTAATTCAGGAGTACCTTTTGTTCTAAGGGGAAATTGTTGAATGAAAGAGCAAGAGTGCTCACATATGAACTCTCTTGCGCTTGTACTACCACAGAAAAATATCATGAAGCCAGGGGATGCCAATGCTTTTAGTGTGCTTTATAGATTTGAAATAATATTGGATTTGTATTTCACTGACATAACTACCCTGCTGGATGTTGGATAACAAAGGTGCTGCCAACAAATACTTTTACAAGTGGCAAAACAATCAAAGTAAAAATGTTCTAAAAAAAAGTATGTTTGGATTTTTCAGAGTACATTTCTGACTTTGACATGAATAGCTGAATTCATTTCAACTGGAATGGTTCCTCAGTGATATCATTAATATATTCTACTCTACGACAGCTACATTCCTTAAAAAATAAAATGTAAATAAAAAAAGTCTAGCAAGTTCAACAATTTTTTGTGTGAAACCTAACAAATAAACCTGACGTGCTTTATCCGCTTTATTGTGTGATTTGGTAAATTATATATTTTTTTGGGACATTTACTCTGAGGAATACAGCTGTTTAAGTAAATTCAGCTGATGTGATTCTGTTGTTTTCAAACAGCTATGAGATCTGGATACACACACTAAAAAAATAATTTGTAGCAGAGCTGAAGTAGACAGGCCAGATGCAGCTAAAGTTGGCAGTTTTAAAACCACAATAACTCCACTTAGAAACCCTGATGTCATTCAGCTTAAAGATAAAACATCAAACTTAACAACAGCCTCTTAATAACTAACTGCTCCTATCTGGTAAAATAGTTTTGTATGCCACTTGCTTAAGCATTTTCATTACGAATCCTCAGAAATTGTTAAAGGAATATTGGAAAGGATTTCTAAATAAAATAAAGCCAGTTTTTAAATATTATTGGGTGATGAAGCGTTAAAAAACCAAAAAGAATGAATCTACCCACATATCGTTCCAAGTTCTTAGGCATTTTGTACGCAGCAAAGTGTGCTGGCCTGAATTTCCTGTGCTCTCCTGTGGGTGTGGCATTAGTTTACACTGCTTGCATGTTCTCAGCAGCTTCATAACAGGAAGTAGATGGTCATAGCTGATTCAGCTGTGGGAATGGATTCTCCCGCAACCAGCAAATGACCAAGTACCACTCATAGCAAAATACGATAAAAGTCAGAAAGGCACATGGGCATAGGCGGAGATCCCGGGGGGGATCGGGGGAGACCTGCCCCCCCCCCCCCTCACACAAAGTTGTCCCCCCCACAAAAGAAGTTATTGTAAACACATACATGCTATCAGTAAAACTGTATTGTCTTCTAAAACCACAACGTAAAAGTTAGTCTGCAAATACAAAACAGTGTGTTTTTAATTGTTGAGAAATTATAGTCCACCCCCCTTATTCCTCAAGTTGGTACGGTCGGTCCACACATGCTGTTTCCAACGGGCTGGGCTGCCGGCTCTCCCCCGCTAACAGCTTCACAGCAGCCCGCAGGCTCACAGGAGGCGGGAATCAAAAGCCAGCGGTTTCCAGTAGTAAGTCATTTAATTATCATACGCTTGTTCTACAAACTTAAATATGTAGGCCTATGTCAAATGTGGACATATTATGTCGAACATAGACACTATTAATAGACACACCGATTACTGGGCGATATCTTTGGATTTTGATCACCGGTCGGAGATCCCTTTATGACAGACCACCACCACAGTAAAAAAAAAAAAAGTTGTCACTTCATGTTCGCTGGTCATTCCAGGATTATTCCACTATTTTTCCATTCACTAAGGTGACCAAAAGTTCCTTTTTCCGGACACGTACGCTTTCGCGGTCTGCTCCTGGAATCTGCGGAGCATTCATACTGTAGATCGATGAAAATGTCAGAGTTTCATTCTTTTAGCAGATGAATATGGGTAAGAATCAAAACTGACCGGTCCGATGTATGGAATACCACAGTGTTTAACCGCTCTTATCACGTCTTCCCCAGGCTCTGCAGTTGTTTACAATGTGCAGGTGTAGTTTAGGGATTAACTGGTTGCAACAAATGTGTGGTGGAGGCACGTTGCTCAAAGCTCTCTGTGTAAGACATAGAGCCGAATATCCCGTTGGCCACACAGACCCAAAAACACTATGAAAACTGAGAAAAGTGAGAGATCGATTCAATTCAAAGATAAACTATAGAGTATGTATATGTTTAGTGTATTTGTAAAGTAAATGTTTTTTATCTTTTATTATTAAAATGAAACAAATATTTCAAGAATATTTTTTTAGATTTTGAGTATCTTTTTGTTCAGTAGGACTTAGATAAAGTTATTAAATATTACAGAGTTATTCTCTAATACCTAAAAAAATTATATGATTTATTAAAGAGATTTCAGTCATTTTTAAACTTGACCTGATTTTTGAAGTAGTTTGATGTTATTAGCCTTGAAAGTGTTTCCGTAATAATGTTGGCAAACTGTGCAAAAAAAGTTCCAAAGAAGCAGGAGAGAGCATTTTTTTTTCATGTCACCCCCAAAAATTACTCTCTGAAATTTTGTTGTTTATTGTCCCCCCCAAAATTGAAATGGGATTTCCGTCCACACAAAGCCGGATAATGCCTTAAACGTATAATTATTTAGTCTACACCCCCCTATCGTCTACATTAACCCGGCGTCGTTTAAGTTCTGTGGCCGGATAACTATTAGCCGGGTAAGAGAGCCGTGTAAATCTTAATTCAACGGCTAAACGAGCTAGTGTGGACAGCTTCCCCGGGTAATGAAAGGAAGTGGGGTCAATGAATGCTGCGTCAATAACAATAAGACACTACAGACAAAGACAACAGCGAAGAGTAATAAATCGATCTCGTCGTCTGTCCACACCAAAAACTCTCTCTTCTTCTGAGCAGCTATTGTTCTCTTCGGTTAACGGGACAAGCAGATATGTACTGTGCTGTAGAGCTTCTTGTATATATTATGTAGGCGCTGGCGTCATGTAGATTATACGCGTGTTCAGTGCGTCTTTTCGTGCATGCCCAGTATTTGCACAGGTCGGTATGGGATTGCCCAATCATGGGAACTTAAACGGACCTTAAACGGGGCGTAAATGCTCGTGCTGAGTGGATAACATTAGGCGTCTAACTCCCCGTATAACCTTATTGGCTTAGTGTGGATGTAGCCTTAATGATGAGGTAAGAAACATTATAAGTTGTGTTTAGAGCTTGATATGATAATGATATAACCTCACCGATGACTCATGAGACCTAATGTGCAGTAGGATTGTCTGTAACCATGCAACAGCTGCTGTGTACTACTGAATGCTTAGAGATCGGACATTTTACAAAAAAAATAACGGGTTCACTACAATTATGTTATTTTGGACCAACAGCTGAACAGGTAATGGTATTGTTTGTGTTGTAACATAGCGTCTATGCTACATTCGATTTTGTTCCCCATTGAAATCTATGTTCCCTGTCTGATAAATTCTGACCCTACCAATCAGAATGTCACAGCAGAAATCGAGACTCATCAAACCAGGAAACATTTTTCCAATCTTTTATTGTCCAATTTTGGTGAGCCTGTGCGAATTGTAGTCTCAGTTTCCAGTTCTTAGCTGACAGGAGTGGCAGCCGGTGTGGTCTTATGCTGCTGTACCCCATCTGCCTCAAGGTTCGACGTGTTGTGCATTCAGAGATGCATTTCTGCATACTTTGGTTGTAACGAGTGATTATTTGAGTTACTGTTGCTTTTCTATTAGCTCAAACTAGTCTGGCCGTTCTCCTCCGACCTCTGGTATCAACAAGGCATTTTCGCCTACAGAACTGCCACTCACTGGATATTTTGTCTTTTTTGGAACATTCTCTATAAACCCTAGAGATGATTGCTCATGAAAATCCCAGTAGATCAGAGTTTCTGAAAAACTCAGAACAGCCCGTATGTCACCAACAACCATGCCTTTTTCAAAGTAATTTAAATCACCGTTCTTCCCCATTCCGATGCTCAATTTGAACTGCAGCATATCATCTTTACCACGTCTATATACCTAAATACATTGAGTTGCCATGTTATTGGCTGGTTAGATATTTGCATTAACGAGCAGTTTAATTCAAAACAGATGTAATCTCAAGGCACTTTGCAAGAAATGTCTTTTCAATACAATTGTACAAACATTCCAATAAGGAAAAGGTATCCAAATTTGCAATTTTGACAATTTCAATTACATCAAACTCAACAGAACATAAAAAATACCACTGGGCTCAAAAATACTTTCAAATCTCTTTTTTACTGGAGCAGACAACTCAGCAATTTAAGTTTTTAAAAAATACACGTCTTTTTTTCCTGTATATCAATTAATCTGATATATTAATGATAATATGTATGACATACAGTCTGTTTAGAAGGTGCAGATTCTTTTACAGTCACATATAAACATATCAAGCTTTCCAGAACATTCAGAGGAGCAAAATCATTCTGTCTAAATAGCTGCCTGAGTTTGTTTTGCACTATTTCTGGATGAAAGCAAAAGAAAGAACTTTCATCAGGATTCAGGGTTTCAGAGTCAACTATCCTTGAGCTATGTAAACTGTCACAGCAACATATTTAGAAAACTACAGCTAATTACAAACAAAACCATCACCCACAACTCTGGTTGATGACCCCAGGAGGATGCTCATATTCATACACCCAAGAGACAATGTTGAAACAATCAGCTAACAATGTTACTCTAAAGGAAACTGTGCTTTAGGTATATATATGTATATTTATGCAGTTCTTATTATGTCTTAGAGAAGCACTTGGCCAAAGGCAGCTGTTAAAACTTCAAACTTTAATGTACTCATTTTGTGATTGCCAGCTGACTTTTTATAAATAACTTTAGAGTTTAGTGCAACAACTCTTTGCTTGCAGGTTACATCATTTGAACTGTAGTGGTGTGTGGATGAACTCAATCCAGAACATGGATATATAATATACCATAATGTGTTCTTTGAGGATTAGTCAAGGGTGCTGTACAAATAATCATTTCATTTAATTTTATCCGGTTTGTGTGCATAAGTGATGCAGTGTCTTTTATTTATTTTTTTTTACTATACTGTTTATGCCTTATGGCATATTTATTAATGTACGTAAACTTCTCATGGACATGGTGTTTTATGTGTCCCTAATAAAAGCTTAAATGAGAAAATTATTAAATCAAGACATGGAACTGGAATGTATTCTTTGTGTCAATTCTTTTAACTTGACCACTCAAAACAAACTAAAAATGCACCCCTTTAACCTGCAGTACGTGCAGAGATTTACACAAGATGTTAATACATATTTTATTCATGCACACAATTGTTGTGTATATTAAAAAAATCAAAACATTGGTCACATAAATTATCACTGCCCCTGCAGTGATTTACACAAAATATTCACAGCAAAAATATTTCCACAGTGTACATAATTGGTTTATGAAATATGTATAACAAATATAAACATGACCCACAACAACATGCATGGTACCTGCAGTGGTTAACAAGAAATACCAAAAAACATTTTGTCAATGTACAAAATTGTTGTTAATGTGATGCATTTTTAGATTATTTTGTGTTGTCAAGAAAAAGTAAAATAAAAAAGAATATGTTTTTCATTCAAGTGCCATGACTTGTTTTAATTATTTTCTCATTCAAGTTTTTATTAGGGACACACAACAGCAGGTTCAAGAGAAGCACAGACCTACATACATAAATATATAATAAGGTACAAGCAGTCCACACTTTAGAAATATTATTTAAAAAGAGTAATTTAGCTACTAGCAATTCACTTAATTAATTTTGCATTGCAGAATTAATAAATTGTGTATTAGGTACTTCCTAACCATTAATACATGTCTAAAGCATT
The DNA here is from genome assembly GCA_028564705.1 of Apricaphanius iberus. Classification (NCBI taxonomy): domain Eukaryota; kingdom Metazoa; phylum Chordata; class Actinopteri; order Cyprinodontiformes; family Aphaniidae; genus Apricaphanius; species Apricaphanius iberus. Next base: position 3,440,355 of record JAPXFQ010000494.1, on the reverse strand, counting down.
TTTTAAACAAGCATAAATGCAACTACAAATAGTTTATTTGTGATTTGGTAAGTATAAATAATCAATGCGTACAGTACTTGTTACTAATTAATTATGGATTTATTCATGTTTAATAAATGGTAAATAGGGATAAAATTGTAAGAAACAAGGGCAAACCGTGGCCAGCTCCCCAGCTCAGAGTTAACAGATTCAGAACTTTATTACTTAATGTGTGTTCAGACTTCTCAAATGATTGTTTCAAAAGTACTACTGTCAAATATTGCAAAATTTCTTTGAATTTGTGGAAACTCTGACATGAAATCATATATTACCCATACTCTTTCTAAGGTGCTGCTGTGCCTGTCTTCCTCATTTGAAAGAGTACTCAGACAGCCTGGTCATTGATAATCAGTTCCTCCCAGCTTCTGTCAGATACGATGTTTACACATTGTTTCTCTAACACTAAAATATATCACATTCTGATCCAACCCTGGCTTACAACCATACCAGAAACCTATCACTAGGTATTACATAAGACCAATTTGATTAAGAGTGGTCATGTTTATTGCCACTCCTGATTATTTTCTGTAGGTAACAAGCCTCAATAAAGGAGGGATGAAACTTTTACAGCAAAATAACAGAACCATTTGAAGAAAATGTACTGATATTTCATCAGGCCACATTATGTTAGAAAAACATGACATTATGATACTATTGTTTAACACTGGAAGGACAAAATTGATTGCAATTAACCTGTATTTTTTAAACTTTCTCAATATTCCACAAATCTCGGGGAAACTCAGGACATTGGTAAGTAACATCTAGGTCAGGTCTGGGCACTTGAAACAAAAATGTTATAGCCGACCAAATGTTGCATTTAAGCAGTCCTTTGTGATTGTGATATTGCAGGCAAGTAATATTGAAATAATTAATGTGATTCAGTATCTTGTGCAGCTCTTATACTTAGGATGTTTTACTCACTTTATATATCTCTTATGATGTTATTTATATCTCCTAAAGCATCAATTAAAACTTGCACACTGTCAATTATGCAAATTATGTGATGTAATTTAGTAAATTCTAGTGAGACACATAAGACACATAAGACAACCATTGCACCTTCTCAGTCTCATTTCTGATATAAACCAAACTTCTAGGCATAAACAGGATATCATCCAATCTCTTCAAAGCAGCAGCCAGTTTTACTCCTCATTGGAATCAGTTCTGTCTCTTTGTAGTCATCATGTACAGATATCAGAACATTTTCTGCTTGCTTACCTAACTAGTTATTACTGCAGTCAAGGTTAATGTTTTGCCTCAATACACCGTTTTAGGCTTTAAAGCATTTTTTTGTTTTCTCAGCCTAAAAAGGGTTTAAAAGATCGACATTAAATATAGTTATTTAGAGTAACACAGCCTTTAACATGCTTATGAGCTGATAAACTGTGCTTGCTGTCAACACCTCTGTTATTAAGACACTGAGACTCTAGCGGTGGTTAAAAATAATGATAAAGAACATCTGGTGTAGTCTCAGAGAGTGAAAGCTGGCTAATTAATTACGCTGTGGGCCGCAAAAAATCATTTTGCACATAAGTGACGGCAACTCATAGCTTCAACACCGACTTGGCTGAAAGACTTCAATTAAACATGCTGTTTAAACAAATATCCACCAGCTTAGAGGAGATCTTCCTTATGAATAATTCACATCCTGAAATAATGAATAAATGGGAAATACTAGAATGTGTAAACCCTACTTCTGTAGCTATGAGCATATAGTAAAATGTATTACTGATTGTCTTTGATTAATTTATGTTAGAAAATATATATTGTAGGGCAAGCAGAAATAAAAACCATCTATACCTCACAGTCGTAAATAATAAAAAAGATCAATTTAAGTTTTTTAAAGTGGGAAAGCTTCTGAAAAGCCTTTAGAAGGCTCTTCTGATAATTAACTGAATGGTCAAAGGTTCTTCATCCTCACAGGAACATGTTTAATAGCATCCGGACAAAGTGGGTTTGTTCAGCTCCAGCTGTGGAGAGGCCCTAGGCTGATGCTGAATGCCTCTTCCCATTGGCGCTGGAGAGACACTAGTGATAGCATGGTTGAGAGGAGGTCCAGGGGAGGGGTGGAGGAAGATGTATGTCAAAATAATTTGCCTCCAGGATGTATTATATAAGGCTATTAAATTGTCAGTGTCTAAAACAGTGTGGAGCAGATACAAGCTCTTTGTTTGTGACAGTTGAAAATCCATTTTTCATCTTTTTCTCAGTATGAGGTTTACCAATAAGTGGTTCTTTTGCTGGATCACCAATCTGTCCTGATTCATAAAGAGGTACAAATCCGATTCTGGGATGAAGTTTGTAATCACCACTATATATATATATATATATATATTATATAATATATATATATAATATATTATATATTATATAATATAATTATATATATATATATATATATTATATATATATATACACATATATATTGGTACTCTTTATGACATATGATGTGATTTTCTAGATTTTTTCCCCCTCATTTTGTCTCTCATCATCGCGGCTTACCTATGATGAAAAAATAAATAAAAATTACAATATATATATTATATTATATATATATATATATATATATATATATATATATATACATATATATATATATATATATATAGGGGGTGTGCAACTGAGTGAAGTTACAAAAATCTGTTTGAAAAAAATAGTTGTCTAGTTCAGTTTTCTGTGTCTTCATCCCTTGTCTTGCTGTGTGGAACAGCTGTTTCAATTGCCTGTTTTACTCTACCATCACCGACTTCAGGATATCACTCACTCACTCACCCAGGTGCATTGCAGTTTCATGAGGAAACACGCTTTTTGATATTAGGGAGTAGCAGTGCAGGATGCTTGGGGGATGGCTGTACACGCAAAGATTTATGGATAATATCTTCATGTTAATTGTAGAAGTTCTCCAATTTGCGTTAAAGTTTGTGTTCCAAATGCAGTCATGTTCTTTAGTTATCCTTTGAGTTATGTTGTTGTCACTGTTTGGTGGTTATCATACGCACAATATCTTAGAGACAGCGGTGCACAGGAGTCACCTGTCTTCCCTGATGGTTTTGTGGTTTTTCTGTCTCTGCTTGTTTGCTAGAGCTGTAAATAAAACTGCTCCCTCGTGATTGCGCAGTGCAAAGAATTAAATTACATTTCTTTCTCTAATGAACCCAATTTCTTGGTGACACAAAGTATATATATATATTTTTTGCTCATAAAAGTATTTCTGAAAGTATTTGTTTGAAATATGTATTTGTAAAAACCACATTGATGAGCTTATCCGTATTACCGTAATCAGCTCCACCCCGAATATATATTTAATAAAAAATAAAAAAACACTTGCTGTGTTTTTGGACACGTTCTCTTTTTTGAGACTTCCAAAAGACTTAATGTATAAAATTCCTAAACTTGTATTTTTCACAACAGATCTTAAAAAGTCAAAAGGTGCAAAAAAACAGTAATTTTGCCTTTCATTTTTTTATTATGTATTGACAGTAGGCTCTGTCTTTCTCTCTCGCAGCCTGAAGGGTTATTTATCCCAAATCAATGGATGTCCTTGACACTACCACTTGTTGGTAGTGATATACACATAATACATTTACTGTCCAGAAAAATACTGAATTTTTGCATTTCTTATGGGCTATTCACCAGTCATATTGAGACTCAGCGGACATCAGTCACTGGTCAATATTTCAGTGTATCTTTGGGGTCTTTGTGTGGAATTCTCATTTAAGGAAAAAAGAAACCACATTGTAATAGTGTCGATTTTATTAGATATATTGCATTCAGTTTTTTTTTTGTTATAAAAGAGGATGGAAAATTATATATTAAATGCATAGGATAGCATTTAAGTTGAAAGTATGCAAGATATAAACATTTTAATTAGAAAAAAGTTAATTACACTACAAAAAACTATGCTTCAATTAGAATTTTGTTGTTTTGATTTAATTTCCCTTTTTTACCTTGCTAGAGCACCAAAGCCTTAAATACTGTTCAAAGAGTAACAGAAAAGAAGATAGTGAAAGAATTAGCAGTCGTTCATGATGTCCAGTGAAATGTTTGAAGAAGCCCTAGCAATAGAAATTGAGTAAAAAAATATATTAAATATAAGAGCACACAATAAGCATAATTCAGACTTTTTAAAGAAGCATAGATATAAATAAATGTAATAATCATCAGACAATATTTGGTGGTCCAAACTCTACTGTGATAGTTCAGGGGCTTTAAAGTGAGGTTATCTTAAAATATCATAAAAAGTTTTACATTAAGCACCTTAGTATCTTCATTTAGTAAGAAACCAGAGTAGCTGGTATTGAGGGTTGAAGCTAACCGCTAGCCTAATATAATTAGAGTGACTAAAGTGGACTTCTATCATCTTAAAAACTCAAATTTAAACAACAAATTTAAAAAGTCACATTCATTCAAAGCTACAACTTTTATAACTACTGCGGGTTGGGAGGTAAAATTCATTGAGCTGTGAATCAATGACCTTTTAGTTAAGAACAGTTTGACCCCTCAAAGCCAACTGTTGGTGGATGTGAGTTTACAAAAGAGCAAGGCCACCTCAGGCAGCCACTATTGTTGTCATCCTTTACATCTTACACCTGCACATGGTGCTCTGCATAAGTAATACCTTTTTTCTTTTTTGGGTAAAACACTGTTTCTCCACACATAAAACAATGTAGTAAAGCCTATGTCTCCCCTTAACAAATAAAATGTGATTTAACAACCCTGCGCAGAATATTTTTAGTTTTTAATTCATATATTTAGGTTTATAATCACCTTTTATGGGAGTTTTTCTTGTGTGTGTTTTTTTTTGTTTTTTTTTGTCCGTGCTTCAGACAGGGAAAACTGACCATCTGTGTTTTCCTCTGCACATGTTTGAGGGTCAAAAAATGTGCGACCCCAAAAGCAACGTCTCTACCCAGTTTGCGAGTGCACCGACACGCACAATCTGTTCTCTTTTGAGCACTGTTCACGCTCTTTGCACTGAATAAATACAGCACCTTCTGAATCATGCCACAGAGAACAACGCTGGCTGCACCAGGAAGACAGAAAAACAGCCCAAAGCTCACAAAGAGTGGCAGGCAGCAATCTGTAAGCAAGGCTGCAGGGTGAAAACCAGGGCACCTTGTCCGAATCACTGAGCATGCACAAGCACCTACTCTAGGGTCATCTAGCTAATGGACTTCCCAGCACACTTAGCTTGTAACAGCCAGTAAGAAAAAAAATAGTAAAAAAAAAAATACAGACAATATCTAAAAAAATGACAACAAACATTTCTTATAAACAACTGTTATCACCAAAGCTTTAAAAAAATTCACAGCCCTTGTCTCAATTTAGTAGCTCCCCCAAACACTACAGACAAATGACTTTGATACATCTCCCTGTGGAACTAAATTTCTATTGGCAAGGACACAACTGATCTCTCGCCCTCTGTAATCTCGATTTCCTCTGGCAATACCAGCCACCGTGAACCTGTGGCATTTTGCTGCCTTTAATGATTGCCCCAATGGTCTGAAACCAATGGCCTTCCTGCCACCAATTCATGACCCGTCAACCCCAATCCTCCCACCAATCCACCAGGCACACAACACACGGCACAAAACCAATGTCCCAGTGTCAAAAACAATCCAGATAGCCACCCCATCCTCCTCTCATAAAGCTGGCATATCATCTGTCAGGAGTGAAGACTATGATAAATGGAATGACATGGCATTTACACTTTCCTTAGCAGAAGGTCCTGAAGGAATCAAATTGTTCACACTCAAATCTTTTTTTTCAAAGATTTACCTGAATGCTCATTTGAAATATTAATTCAATTTGCCTTTGTTGACAAAATATCCCTTTTGAGGAGATATGCTATTTGTCAGTGTCTCCCACTCCATTTTTCTTCCTCCAACACACATCTATACCTGTAATAAAATCAAGGTGTTGGAACAGGAAGTCGTCTGACTCACAATATTGAGCGTATTGAAAAGAACTCTTGCTGATATGCTTGAGGTGTAAAATAAGAGAGGACCTGCACACACACATATGCAAGCTCCATCAGCCTTTGAAGTTCTGACTGCATTCAGCTTCGTCTCCTCTGCTGATCATACTTATTTACCATAACCAGGGCCCCACGTCCCTCACTAAGAAAAACAAAAGTTTGCCTGCAATGCTTCGGTCATTTTTCATTCAGTGCAATTTCACAGGGGGCACAATCGCACAGATCAAATTGAGAGAGAGCAGTCTAGCATGAATATCAACTGTGATAGCTGAAGAAGGAAAGCACAGGGGCATTCATTGTCTATCTATTCTATCTTCTGAATAGAAATTCTCCAGCTGTCTGATGTAAATCTTACTGAAAATCGAATGTTTAAAAAAAAACAAAAAATCAATTAAACTGTAGCCAATATCAGCTATTTTTAAAGATATTAGTCTGTATAACTTAACCAAACTCACTGGTCTTCAGTCTTCTTTGCACTGGGTTTGGATGCGTAGTGGTTCCTCACTTTCGATTCAGAACTAGGCTATTAATGCAAAGAGACCATGCTTAAAAAGTTATTAAAGGAAGCAAAGCATACTTTAAAGAAGATATATAATAGCGGTTGGAAGATATATAATAGTTTCTTACAGCTTTAGTGTAACCTGGCCTAAAGAATGATGCAAACTGCAACTGCAGTCCAAACAGATTTATCAGTTCCGGTTCTTACTTGGAGTGGAACGCATACCTTGATGGAAATAGATCTCCTAAGAGTTTGGATCTATCTGCGTTTCTTTGAACCCAGCACAGCCTCAATGCTGCAAATGTTTAGCAACAATGAACATACCTGCTCCTGACACAGTTGAACACTATCAATTTCCCACAATTGATCCCAATGTACATGCACTAGTTAGAATACAAGCACATCAAAAGCAACATACTAGAAGAAGTGACAGGTATTGATGCTCCAAAATATATTCTTTGATTGCCTCACACTTAGACTCAGATAACATGTTTTTTCAACACCAGCATACATGTCAAGATGGGATGCAGTTTAAGTTCAGCTTCAATGACAGGCTAAAATCCAATGTTTATTTCATGCTAAAAATAATAGATAACCACAGGAATCACAAGGAAAGTGATGACTTATGTAGATAAAAACTAAATTACAGAGTGTAGCTTCGTCACATTCTGTTCAAATACATAACAATATTGTCATTTTAAAGAGATAATGGTAGTACACTCTTAAACCGGATTAGTTGACTTTACTCACTAAACGCAAGGAAACCTGTTGCCTTATACCACTTTAGTTTTTACACAAGCTAAAACTAAATATGTTGAGTATAAGTAATGTGGAATGTTAACTTTTAACACAAGCTAAAACAAAGTTTATTGAGTTACTCATCTTCAATTTTACATATATTGAACAAAAAGCCTTACTGAAAAGATTCAAACAGTTACCAAGTGAGAAACTTCTTAATGTGATAGCAACAACTGTCAATAAATTTTCAGCTGACTTATAAACCATGTAATGTCTGGCAGTTAAGAGCTGGTGTTAAGATTGACATCAGCAATAATGTTCAAACATAGAAATGTGACTTACATAAATGGTGCCAACCATGACACCAACAAATAAAGGTAATTTGCACTGAACAAAGCAATAAGAACAACCAACACAAACCTCACAATAAAAATTCAGCAAATGCCACAAATAGAACAAAATAACTGAAAATAATGCACCTTGCACACTGCAGGTGACGCAGCGGCTCTTCCCCTCTCTTATAAAACTAAACACACCAAGTTATCTCTTCTGAACCTGATTAGTAGAATTGATCTTTCAGCTAAACAGTATAATCAACTGATGTTGTTTAGTAATGACAGCAGGTTTTTACAAACCTTAACAGTATAAGTAGTGATCACTCAGAAGTTTGAATATAAAATAAATCTGGGTTTACAGAATAAATGGTAATATTCTTTTGACATTTGTAGCACCCAGAGCAAAAGAAATACAACAAATGGCGACTCACCAATCATGTGAATCATGGTCCGTCCGGGCCTCGTCCCAGGATGCTGCTGGATAGTGTCGTAGAAGGTTGCCTGACACAGCTGGATGGCCGTTATGCTGACCCAGAGGCACAGGCAGAGCAACCAGGACATGACAGGACACATCTGCTGAGGACCAGCAGAGGTGATATCAACACACCAGACATCATGTTCCCGACTTGTGACATCCTGCGCTCAACACGAACCCAAATCACTCTCACTTGCCACTTTTATTTCTGTAATTGCCCTCAGTACACCACAGTGGGTGTTTTTTTCTTTAGTCATCCAGATGTATGATTACGATTATATAAGTATGAGTTCTTCACTTTTTCCTCCTAGTTTGCCCTGTCTTGTCCCCAAGCCAAAGCAGTGCAAATGTGGTGTGATCCCTGAGGATTTTTTTTTTACCACGCAACACAGATTTCCCCTGACAGGCTGACTTCCTTCAACTCCTGAGCTGTGCTTCTCTGCCTCATAACAAAAAAAGAAATTTAAAGAAAGATAAGATTTAGCAAGCAGTCAGCAGCAGAGCTTTTTCTCTTGCTGCCAGAATAATGTGACAGTGACAGGGTGTTAACGGGAATCAGAAAGGCTTGTAATGTTTCACCATGCTCTTGGGTTACACCAAAATAAAAATAAAAATGATCCAGAGGAATGTTACTGGTCACATAAGGATGAAACTTGACAGTTTTACATCCCTAAAATGTGGTGATATACTCTTTTAAATGCATTTATTTCCATTAAAGATTATTTGGGAATAGAGTTAATCTTCACACTATGATTTTTTTTTCTGATGATACATTTTAGTGAGAATAAAACTTAACACACTACTTTCATTAAACCACTTTTGTTTTATTCTGTACAATTTTCTACTTTTCAAATGTCTTTGTGCTCATGGGGAATTTCCTTGCAATTATTGTAGTCCAAAAAGAAAAAAAATGCATATTTTAAAGAGAATTATTTTGTAAATTTCAGGTTTTCATTTTTGTTAAAAAAAAATCTAAAATAAATGAAATCATCTTACCTGAGCAACCCGATAAGCAGTGTGCAATAATGTCAACAGTACACCATAAATCCATCCATTCTTCTGATTACGTTGACCCCATCCAGAAACTCTGAATTTGGCTGCAGGAGGAAACTCCACTGACTCTGCCTCCCTACTCCACACTTTGATAGCAACAGTCCAGTGATTCAGAAATAATCGTCAAGCCGGTGTCAGGAAAAAAAAGGAAAATTTTAAGCTTTTTGAGTTCTTCACCTTGAGGAGCTGGTCCCAGTGAATCAGAATTCATTTACCCTCTTGCATTTTACAAGCAGGCGCTGAGCGCTCCTTTATTACCTGTATTGGAATCTTTTCTTTCAGCGTCCGCATCATTCCAGTGAGCAGCAGCCTCCGAGCAGCAGCTCTCGCTGAGTCTCTCCTCACTCAGCGAGCACTGAGAGACAAATGTTCCCGTGCAGCTTGGCTGAGTGTAAAAACTGTATCACATGTCTTAAAGCCAGACTGCGTCTGGATTAGAGGGCATAGTGGGACTCCATCTGATCATATGCTTCTGACAATTGCAAATCAGGGAAGCTTGCACCACTCAAATGGCTGTGACCACATGATTAACAATTATTTACATTTAGAGCAGCTATTTCTCCTGGGGCTGATTATCCTTATATGGTTTGTCCTATCAGCTTTCTTGTGTAAGTTTCATGTTGCCCCACATTCGTGAAATGCATAAAATATATTTAACTGATTAAACTAATTCTGAGAAACTCTGAAGGATTACTAGGGAAAAAAGGAAGGCGTGAGAAAAAAGTTGTTTAATACTTCATCTTACTTACATAAAAAGTATTTTCACTCTGAGAAAATGCCCTGTTTATTGTACAACAAGGGATTTCCATGTAAAGAGTGGTGTTAGGAACTATTCATAATTAAATTTGCTGTGACCCAGACAACTGTTTCAGTTTCAGAACACCAACCCCAAACATGATAATTCAATCAATCAATCAATCAATCAAACATTATTTATAAAGCGCTTTTCAAACAAACAAAGTTACTCAAAGTGCTTAACAGATTTAAAATAACCCCACAACCCCCCCTTCAAAAATAAAATAATCAATGTAAATACAACCCCCTCCCAACCCAACCCATCAGCCATACTCACACACACACACACACACACTTAGAAGCTACAAAAAGCGGGCTGAGTACAGATGAGCCAGGAAATGCCATTATGGGAGCCATCTGCATCAGCAGCAGCAGACCAACAGCAGCAGCCAAGGCTCCGACCCAGGGCACCCAGAGGAGGGAGGGCTGGTACCCCCACCTCCACCCAAGCGCTACCTGGGGGGCACCCAGGCAGCCACAGCCGACCACTGCCCCCGATGCAGGGTAACCCCCAGAGAGGAAACACTGGCAAGAAAGATTAAAATACGTTAAAATATAAAGTTTATAAAATATAAAGTATAAAACAATAAGTGTAAAAGAAATAATAAAAATGCAAAGCAGATTAATAAATAAACAGTTAAAAGCAAAACTAAAAATTTAATCAGGTAAAACATGCTGAGCAGTTAAAAATATATTAATAAATAATAATTAGTTAAAGGCTAAGCTAAAAAGGTGAGTCTTGAGCCTGCTCTTAAAAACATGAACGTTCTCTGCGGCCATGAGGTCCTCTGGCAGCTTGTTCCAGAGGTGAGGGCCATAATAATGGAAAGACGCCTCACCATGAGTCCGTGTCCTGACTTTTGGGATGACAAGGAGACGGCTGCCAGAGGAGCGCAGAGACTGCGAGGGTTCATACGGTAAAAGCATTTCTGACAGATAAGAAGGCCCAAGACCATTAAGACACTTAAAAACCATTAAAAGAACCTTAAAATCGATCCTAAAACATACGGGGAGCCAATACAGTGATTCTAAGACCGGTGTAATGTGCTCCCGCCTCCTAGTCTTCATCAGGACACGAGCTGCTGAATTCTGTAAAAGCTGTAAACTTGATGTTGTATTTTTGGGAAGACCAGAAAGCAGGGCATTATAATAATCAATTCTACTGGTGATAAAAGCTGCATTAGCGTCTCCGTATTGGTCAGAGAGAGAATGAGGCGGACTCTGGCGATGTTCTTTAGGTGATAAAAACCTATTTTGGTGATGTTTTTAATGTGAGGGATAAAAGTCAGCTCAGAGTCAAAAATCACACCCAGGTTCTTCACTTGTAAAGAAGGATTAAAAGACAATGATTGTAGTTTTGGTAAAAGTTTCTCTCTCTGAGCCTCAGGACCGATAACTAAAACCTCAGTTTTGTCCTGGTTGAGCTGGAGAAAGTTTTCTGCCATCCAGGATTTAATGTCTAAAATGCAGTTAAAAAGTGCATCCATTGGCCGTGTGTCATCAGGAGACATGGAGATGTACAACTGTGTATCATCAGCATAACTGTGAAAGCTAACTCCATGTCTCCTGATAACACTGCCAAGAGGGAGCATATACAGGTTAAAAAGCACTGGGCCTAAAACTGAACCCTGGGGCACACCACAAGTGATCTTATGGACCTTAGAGGAACAGGTATCCAGACTTACCATAAAATTCCTGTCTGTGAGGTAGGATGTGAACCATTTGTGAACAGCACCAGAGAGGCCGATATGTTTTAAACAAGTTAAAAGAATAGTGTGGTCTACTGTATCAAAGGCAGCGCTTAGATCCAGAAGAACCAACACTGTCACCTTTTTAGCATCATAGCTTAATCTAAAATCATTTAAAATCTTTAAAAGCGCCGTCTCTGTGCTGTGGTTCATCCTAAAACCAGACTGAAATTTCTCTAGGACATTATGAGCGTTTAAAGGCAGCAGGAAAAAAAAAACACGTCTGAAGAGAGAAATTCATAAAGTTTAAAAGCTCATCTTTAAAAGAGCCATAAAATTGCTTAAAAAACCTGGTGGGAATCGGGTCCAAAGCGCTTGTGGTGGGCCTCACTGAGGAGAAAACTTTATCAAGGGTCCCAGCTTCTACCAGGACAAAACTGTCCAGTGTTTCCTCTGGTGAAGGCAGACACTCAGATTTGTCTAAAACCATGTTTGTTTGAGAGGATAAAATATTACATCTGATGGTGTCTACCTTCCCTCTGAAGTGGTCTGCAAACTCCTCACAGAGAGTGTTTGAGGGGGTTTTCTGAAAAGTATTAGAATTATGATGTAAAATGTTGTCAATGGTGGAAAACAGAATTTTGGGATTATTTTTATGTTCTGAGATGATTCTGGAAAAGTATGTATTTCTGGAATTTCTTAAAGCGTTATTATATAATCTGAGATGTTCTATGTATATCTGATGATTTATTGTGATTTTATTTTTCCTCCATTTCCTTTCTGCCACCCTGCAGCTCCTCTTTAATTTTCTAATAGCTGCATTTCTCCACGGTACTGTACGTTTTGAATGAGGGTTTACAACTTTAATTGGAGCCAGCAGGTCGAGAGCAGATTTAAGCCTACTGTTAAAATCATTAACGATAAAATCACAGGGGGCTGGTAAAGGCATAGGAGGACATTTTTTAAAAACTACAAGAAAACCTGCAGCCACTTCAGGGGTTAGATGACGCTTCCTGACAGTTCTCACAGAGGTCTCTGATTGGATAAAACTGGTGATATTAAAAAACACACAGTAGTGGTCAGAGACGGCCAAGTCAACAACAGAGGACACACTGGTGGACAGGCCATACGTGATGACCAAGTCCAGATTGTGTCCTCTGTTGTGAGTTGGCTGCATGACATGTTGGCTAAAATCAATTTAATTTAAAATATTTAAAAAATCTGTTGATAAAGGATCTAAAAGGTTATCTATATGTTGATTAAAATCACCAGCTAAAATTATCCTCTCATAAGAGTTGTGTAAAATTGATAAAAACTCAATTTTAAATTTTTCTGGGGTATGAGTCAATTATTTGGGGCAGATGGACTACATCTTAACAGACAAGGTACCCGCATGCTGGCATTAAGCCTGGCATAACCTCGCCCACCCCTGTCCCCGTCTCTGACCACTACTGTGTGTTTTTTAATATCACCAGTTTTATCCAATCAGAGACCTCTGTGAGAACTGTCAGGAAGCGTCATCTAACCCCTCAAGTGGCTGCAGGTTTTCTTGAAGTTTTTAAAAAGTTCCCTCCTGTACCTTTACCTGCCCCCTGTGATTTTATTGTTGATGATTTTAACAGTAGTCTTAAATCTGCTCTCGACCTGCTGGCTCCAATTAAAGTTGTAAACCCTCATTCAAAACGTACAGTACCGTGGAGAAATGCAGCTATTAGAAAATTAAAGAGGAGCTGCAGGGTGGCAGAAAGGAAATGGAGGAAAAATAAAATAACAATAAATCATCAGATATACACAGAACATCTCAGATTATATAATAACGCTTGAAGAAATTCCAGAAATACATACTTTTCCAGAATCATCTCAGAACATAAAAATAATCCCAAAATTCTGTTTTCCACCATTGACAACATTTTACATCATAATTCTAATACTTTTGAGAAAACCCCCTCAAACACTCTCTGTGAGGAGTTTGCAGACCACTTCAGAGGGAAGGTAGTATTGTAATCATCTGATTGTGATTTTATTTGGAAAAGACAGTTCCTTTAAAGACATTTACTGAATGCAGCTCCCAGCAGCCTTGGACGGAATGCCAGCGGTGCGGAAGAGAAGATATGAATTTTTAAAAGAACAAAAATGTTACTTCTAACTATTTTTTTCTGTTTCACAGGGTTCTTCCCACTTTAAGTTTGATTTATTTCAGAATATAACATAGTAATAATGTCTATGTTCATGGATTTTCTGAGCTTCTTCCACAGTATTAACATGTATCAAGTCAGATTTAATTATCTCTTCACATGTAAGACATTCCTATACATTTTGGGTTTTGAATTTAGTTTGTGGGAATTGTTAAAATAAATTTTTTGGTTAATGCCAAAAGAGGGTGAATCTATGATTAACAGATTTACATTTTTTAATGGGAGTTAAGGTTAAAAAAGGTACTTTAATAGTTTGTGTTTTGAATTTTAGTAAACTGATGAAATTTCTTGGATTTGATTTCTTGCATTTTCAAAATGCTTTACAGGTTTTGATCTTAAGTTCTAAACACGTACGTATAGAGGAGATATCAATCTATTTTTAAAAAAGATTGAAAGAGGGAATTGTCGTGACTCATATTTTTTGGGGCTACTTTATATAACAGTCTCGTATTAAATATGTTTATATAATCTTTAGTTAGTATTCAGAAAGTAAAAGTCTGTTTTAATTAGCTTGCATGATGGTAAAGATATGTTTGTCAGTATTGTTTATGGGGCTAAGCTTTTAAGTCGTAAAACTTTTGGCTAAAGTTTATGGCATGTTGTAAAAGCAGGATGTTTAGATAAGAAACTGGGAGAAAAGTTTTAGAGAAGCAGATAGCCATTTAACCATAAATCTTTATAATGAACCTTTGACCCAGAACAGAGACGACCCATCTTCTGACTCCAGGATTCTCTGACAGCAAATCATGGCTCAGACACTGTTTGGAAATGATCGGATTGGAGTAAGATTTCGAGGAGAAGGAACGCCTACAACCCTGGCAGAATACTGGAGTCTATAAAAGTTTTGACATGAAAATCATTCAATGGTCAGATTCTTTAAATCTGCCCCAGAGAATTATCTTTGTTTTCTCTGTAAAACCCGCATATCTGTTAATCTGTTCAAAATAAATGTTAAGAACTGGAAATTGGTTCCTTGTCTCTGTTTTGAACATGCACAGAATTATTTGATAACTTTTAATTCAACAGTAGACACCATTAGATGTAGTATTTTATCCTCTCAAACAAACATGGTTTTAGACAAATCTGAGTGTCTGCCTTCACCAGAGGAAACACTGGACAGTTTTGTCCTGGTAGAAGCTGGGACCCTTGATAAAGTTTTCTCCTCAGTGAGGCCCACCACAAGCGCTTTGGACCCGATTCCCACCAGGTTTTTTAAGCAATTTTATGGTTCTTTTAAAGATGAGATTTTAAACTTTATGAATTGCTCTCTTCAGACGGGGTTTTTTCCTGCTGCCTTTAAAGCGGCGGTAGTGAGGCCCCTGCTGAAGAAGAGCAATTTAGATTTTAATGATTTAAACAACTACCGACCGGTATCTAACTTACCATTTTTAAGCAAAGTTTTAGAAAAACTTGTTTTTATTCAACTTAATGATTTTATTAACGCTCATAATGTCCTAGAGAAATTTCAGTCTGGTTTTAGGATGAACCACAGCACAGAGACGGCGCTTTTAAAGATTTTAAATGATTTTAGATTAAACTATGATGCTAAAAAGGTGACAGTGTTGGTTCTTCTGGATCTAAGCGCTGCCTTTGATACAGTAGACCACACTATTCTTTTAACTCGTTTAAAACAGATCGGCCTCTCTGGTGCTGTTCACAAATGGTTCACATCCTACCTCACAGACAGGACTTTTATGGTAAGTCTGGATACCTGTTCCTCTAAGGTCCATAAGATCACTTGTGGTGTGCCCCAGGGTTCAGTTTTAGGCCCAGTGCTTTTTAACCTGTATATGCTCCCTCTTGGCAGTGTTATCAGGCGACATGGAGTTAGCTTTCACAGTTATGCTGATGATACACAGTTGTACATCTCCATGTCTCCTGATGACACACGGCCAATGGATGCACTTTTTAACTGCATTTTAGACATTAAATCCTGGATGGCAGAAAACTTTCTCCAGCTCAACCAGGACAAAACTGAAGTTTTAGTTATCGGTCCTGAGGCTCAGACAGAGAAACTTTTACCAAAACTACAATCGTTGTCTTTTAATCCTTCATTACAAGTGAAGAACCTGGGTGTGATTTTTGACTCTGAGCTGACTTTTATCCCCCACAGTAAAAACATAACCAGAACAAGTTTTTTATCATCTAAAGAACATAGCCAGAGTCCGCCCCATTCTCTCTCGTGCCAATACGGAGACGCTAATGCATGCTTTTATCACCGGTAGAATTGATTATTGCAATGCCCTGCTTTCTGGTCTTCCCAAAAAGACAACATCAAGTTTACAGCTTTTACAGAATTCAGCAGCTCATGTCCTGATGAAGACTAGGTGGCGGGAGCACATTACACCGGTCTTAGAATCACTGCATTGGCTCCCCGTATGTTTTAGGACCGATTTTTAGGTTCTTTTAATGGTTTTTAAGTGTCTTAATGGTCTTGGGCCTTCTTATCTGTCAGAAATGCTTTTACCGTATGAACCCTCGCGGTCTCTGCACTCCTCTGGCAGCCGTCTCCTTGTCATCCCCAAAGTCAGGACACGGACTCATGGTGAGGCGTCTTTCCATTATTATGGCCCTCACCTCTGGAACAGGCTGCCAGAGGATCTCAGGGCCGCAGAGAACGTTCATGTTTTTAAGAGCAGGCTCAAGACTCACCTTTTTAGCTTAGCCTTTAACTAATTATTATTTATTAATATATTTTTAACCGCTCAGCATGTTTTACCTGATTTAATTTTTAGTTTAGCTTTTAACTGTTTATTTATTAATCTGCTTTGCATTTTTATTATTTGTTTTACACTTATTGTTTTATACTTTATATTTTAATGTATTTTAATCTTTCTTGCCAGTGTTTCCTCTCTGGGGGTCCCCCTGCATCGGGGGCGGTGGTCGGCTGTGGCTGCCTGGGTGCCCCCCAGGTAGCGCTTGGATGGAGGTGGGGGTACCAGCCCTCCCTCCTCTGGGTGCCCTGGGTCGGAGCCTTGGCTGCTGCTGTTGATCTGCTGCTGCTGATGCAGATGGATCCCATAATGGCATTTCCTGGCTCATCTGTACTCAGCCCGCTTTTTGTAGCTTCTAAGTGTGTGTGTGTGTGAGTATGGCTGATGGGTTGGGTTGGGAGGGGGTTGTATTTACATTGATTATTTTATTTTTGAAGGGGGGGTTGTGGGGTTATTTTAAATCTGTTAAGCACTTTGAGTAACTTTGTTTGTTTGAAAAGCGCTTTATAAATAAAGTTTGATTGGTTTGATTGAAGTGTTGAGAGAGAGTAACCTGCTGAAGCGATTTATTCCTCTGCTGATGGTTGGAGTGGGGCCAGAAATAAAAACAGATAGGGGCTTGTCTTTTAAAAGATTAAAAAGATGAATAAAATCCTGCTTTAAAAGCTCAGACTACTGTTTACGGATGTCATTGGTTCCAGCATGACTTATAACTTTACTCACAGTAGGGTAACGTTATATGGAGTCCAGAATCTGTTGAGATATATCCTTTACTGTAGCTCCAGGAAAACAAAGGGTGACAGCTACACTGCATTCTACTGCAATGTTGTAATGTGGTTACAATAGTGTTATTTCAGTGAGTTGCAGTGTTAGCTATAGTCTTTTTTTAGTATCATGAGGCCTGCTTGCTACCTTGCTTTTCTCAGACCAGTATATATGTTCCCACATTATTTTGTGAAACTTGAAATGTGGGAAATATCTTTGTTAAGTGGCTTGTTTGTCAGGTTTAAAGTACCTTTTGAAACTAACATATAAGCAGATATTAAAAAAGCTTTTTATTAAGCCCACATTTCTGCATTATTATTATTTTTAACTAAGAATTTGAATTTGAACTAATTTATAAGGCACAAGGAAATGTTTTCTTTATCCTTTTTAAAGACATTCTCCATAAGTTTTACACATTAAAAACATGTGTTTTCGAAACATTTTGGTGGTGCCACAGCATTATGTTTATTTTCGAGCCTGCCAATGCATTGGGAGGGCGCCGCTGCTGAAAACCGCACTATACAATTTTTCTCTCCTGGGATTATCCTGGAAGCACTAACTGAGACCAAATGATGTAATACAAGTTTTGAGACACAAAAAACAAAAGAAAACGCTATGAGGCCATGTCCACTCGTAGCCGGGGTTTTTAAGATGGCCGGAGTTTTTAAAAAGATTTGTTTTTGGTCCTGAAAATCTCCGGTTACGTGTGGATGACAGGCCAAACCGTAGAAAAATATAGTTGTTTTCTAAGATACCCGGCTACGTGTGGGAAAGAAAATGAGAAAATGAGACAAGAGTCAACCATGGCCTGACTTTTCCTTGCTGGAGAGCTCTTAAGCTTGGTTTATGCTTGACACATCAGGACGGCCTCATGTGGCCGAATTACGTAATTTCAACCGTCAGAGCCGGGTCTCGAACCAGCAACCTTAAAATTATTCAAAAAATTCAAAGTGATAGAGTTTCTCTCTTACCAATGGAATTTGTGATATTCTTGACTCTGCTTTACTTGAGTTTTGAATTTGTGAAGTGAATCATGATACATCTATACCAAAATGAGATCAGCAAAAAAAAATAATAATAATAAAAAAATGGAACAGTTCTGAAATAGCTTTGGGTACGATCAGGAAAAGAAAAACTGTATCCTAACTTTTGACGGAAACAATAGTCTATACAATGTAAGGTAATGTGCTCCTGCAGCTGGGGACATTCTCCAGTTTGCAGCAAAAACTTAATGATGATCCTATAAAAGGCAGGGTGTGTTGTTATTTTCAGAGTAAATAAGCACTATATTGTATGAAATGGGAAACAGCTCCATCTGTCCCATTCTCTGTCACCTTTACTGCATTCTGAGCTCTTGTTTTGAATTGTGATCTTTTTTTTTTATCACTGGCATGCAGAACATGCCCAAGGCCCACAGCTCACACTGCAATCTCTACGGCATAAACACTTGACAATTCATTTTGATGTTTCCTAGGGAAGACAGAGTGCATCCCCAGTTCAGAAGGAGTGAAGAATACCCACAATGAAGCTATTTTACAATGCAGCATTAATGTTTGAGGAATTTGGCACTTTGTAGAGGGGATTGGGACAAACTGTACTGAAGGAAGCCAAACAACATAAAACCGCTGAGTTGTTTTTTAGGGGGATTCTTTTTCAGAAACTTTGTTGTTTTTAATTGTTCACAGATCCCATAGCCCCTTAGAAACAGTGGCCGCATTTATATGCAGCCAATAACCCATTCAAAACCGGAATATCAGCAATAACGCACGGCAATATAAACACAGGCAAAAACCCGAACATGCTCATATTTGGGTGTTTAAAACCCTAAATATTACCCCTGGGGTACTCCTTTTCTAACCCGAATATTTGTTCATGTAAACGCGTATCGGCATATCCCCATCAAAAGGAGCATTGATTTGTCTTCTGCGCAGTTTCTAGTTGCAAGGAATCTTTTGAGTAGAGGAACTTCTTGTCTGCACCGCCTAGCATACAAATTCTATGTATACAGGAGTAAGTCTCCCTGCTCTCTCTCTTTATATCTCTCTCTGCCTAACTCTCTCTGGTCACGCATCTAAACAGGTTATTCTGAATGTTTCAGAAACCTGAATGGTAACCTTAATCCAACCATAACCCAAATATTGTCTGTATGTAAATGTAGTCAGTCATTGAGTTTTTTTTTTTTTTGAAACTCAGCTTTATTTGAGCTATCTTGTTTAATGAAAGTAAACCAGGAAATTTGGGTAATTCTTGAAACACAAAATAAAACATTTGCTCTGTTGCAAATAAAGATAAATTAAATAAAAACAAGTGTTTTCTGATTATTAATGACCACTGTCTTCAAAAAAAATTAAATACGGATACCAGTACCTACCTACAGTAATTGTAAAGACTAGTTAAAGATGGAGGAGCAGCTCAACTGCCAAAGAGTGAAATATTTGCCTGCAGCGAAACCACCCAGATCATCAGTGCTCTTGTATGATCTCGGAAGCCAAACAGGGTTGGGAAAAGTTAGAACTTGGATTGAAGTATCCCTGGGCATACCAAGTGTGGTAAGAAATGGGTTTGTTCCCCATTCTAGTCACATGTTGACCTATCCTTGCAGGTGACACTAAACACTCCTTTGCATCAACCCATTTTCATGTGTGATTGAGGGAACAAAAGGTCTGAAAGGAAAATTACTTTTTAGCTCAAATTAGATCAAGCTTAATAGGTTATATTTATGTTTGGAGAATGTAGCCAGCCTTCTAATATTATTCAATGGAAATTCCACAAATTTGAAACTTCTATTAATTCTTATGTGCATTTTTTTTTTCGTAGAACAACATATGAGTCTGGATGTGGACCTTAAAAAAATATGCAGCGACATGATAAAATCAAAAACAAGAAAGAAATATATATATTTTTATATGTGTTAACCCTAAAGTAAAACATTCATTTAGATAATTCAACAATCTGGGCCTCTTGGCTCCATTATAACATTGCAATAATGACAGAAACAGAAAGGTGATATTGGGATATACTATTCTGTCTTTTACATCTACCATCAAGCTCAAACCTAATAAAGAAGCTGGTCTGTAAGATCTGATTCCAACAACTTAAGCACTAGCTCTAGAAGCGTTCAGTTTCCTTGTTTTCTTAATTAGTATCGCTGTTTTTAAATTACATAATAACTTTACTATGGAGAAAATAATTAAGTGTCTCCTCCAACCTACAGGAGTCATTTTGTGGTGGAAAGTTCTTGGAGCCACAGTGGGGGCACTCATCAGAATGCTTAATTTTTATACTTGTGATCTGAAATAAAACTACAAGCAAAGAAAACTACATGTGGTGATATACAGACACGTGGTGATTTACCAGCTGCTTCTGCATGCTGTCACAACAAGCTATGATTTTTAGAAAGGGCTAAATAGAGCAGTAGTCCAGGCGCCATAGTCTTTTGGGGACCAGAATGGTTTGATTGTGTTATTGGATTAATGTTTTCCCAAAGAAGTTTAACTTCATGTAAACGGTTTTAATTTCTGGATTGTGTGAGGACAGCCTCTCCACAACTTTTTGAAAAACAATTCAATGCAATTCAGTTTATTTATATAGCGCCAATTCACAACAGATGTCATCTCAAGGAAAAGTAATTCCAATATAATTATAAAAACATTCAAATCAGTTGAAAGGTTAAGAAACAGTTATGTCTTAGCCCTAACTATAACACAATCCATCGACCCAAAGATGTCAGATCTCACAAAAAAGGATTGATTTTTTGCATCAGACAAGATGAAGTTCCTTAAATATGCATTGTAAATCAATAAAACACTGATAAAACAAGAAAAAATGCAGGTCAATGAGAGGCTGAGAAGAGCAGCTCACCCGTAGCTCACTTGGAGCTCTCTTCCATTAAAGCTACATGGATTGAAGTTTATTAGATTTGTGCTTACTGAAAAAAATTTATTGAATTTACTCTGTGTGCCAGACGATAACCTCTTCTACTCCACTACAAATTGAGTGGTTATCTTGTGTTTAACATTACTGAAAAAGGTACCATTGCCCTTTTCTGAATGCACTGAAATTAATTTACAGCTATTAAAGTGAAAAAGGGGCTACGATATAAACAGTAATAAAAAGGGTGCATATTACACCCCTAAGTAAAATTTAGTCTATTGCTTTATTTCTCAAAGTTAGATAAGTGAGAAAAACTATTTTATAACCAGCTCAGTCATTCTCCTAATCGGGTAGCAGTCTATATGGTTTAGTATAGCATGGACAATATAAGGGAATTATAACAGGTAATGTGCAAAAATTCTGGTAACCTAATAATTTTTGATTAGGAGAATTTCTTACCAATTTTCCTGACTTTTGCACACCAAATGCCACCTGTTACCATTCACTTACATGGTTTATGCTAAAATAATGCAATCACATTGCTGACACATTAGGAGAATGACTGGGCTGTTTAAGAAATCCTTATTCTCGCTTATCTAACTCTGGGAATATGGCAAAAGTCTATGTTACCATTCATTTAAATTTCTTATGCTAAGCTAAAGCAAACAAACGGCTGCCACATTAAGAGAATGACTGGGCTGGTTACAAAATGGCTTTTCTTGCTTATCTTAAGCCTAGTTTATGCTTCTCCGTTTTTATGGTAATGGATTGACGCAGCGCCATTATCCGTCAACGCAAGGGCTTTCCCTCACCAACGCACGGACTAGAAGCACAATTTTTAACTCTCCATCTCCGTCAATGGAGAGTGTATGCCTGTGATTGGTCAATTCAGCAACAGCCAGAGATCGCTTCACCAGAACGGGGCTCTATAGTTGCTGTAATCAGTAGTTAATGCAACATTTGGCCACTACAGGCTTTATACTGAAAGGATATTTATCTAATCTGTTCTTCTGGCAGTTTTTTTGAAGCGCACGGAACACGCCCGCTATTAAAACAGTGATTTCCCCTCAAAATGCAAAAAAGTTTCGACATAACTACATTTTTACCTCTTCGTTAGTTCCAAGCGATGAAAGAGAGACTGATGTGCTCGTCATGTTGCTGCAAATAGATAATTCTCAGGGAATTGAGCGTTTGAAAACAGCACTAGTTGGACATCCGTTGCTTAGTTTCTTACTCGAAGACACAGATACCGCTGCCTGTGACAATTTAGGTATGCACTGCCCCCTACTGGCCGAAAATTACACACTGTGCCTTCAAACAAAACGTACTTTTTGTCAGTCATTGCTCGTTGAGGGAGCAATGCGTTCACAAGCCTAGAAAAAAACTGAAACGACGCTGTGAAAGTAGGCAGAGACGCAATGAAAAGTTAGCACCCTGTCCTGGTCGAGCAACGCTGAAAAAAACTATAGAAAACGGAGAGGAAAAAACGGACTACTATAAATGAGAAACATTTCTGTTAATATATCTACGCCTGAGTGCAAATTTGCGGTCAGAGAAGCATAAACTGGGCTTTACTCTAGCAATATGGCAAAAGGCTGTTACCATTTACATTGTTCATGCTAAGCTAAACTGACTCTAAAGTGAATTACCTAGTATGACAAAACACTTTAATAACAATGATGAAACACAAAAAAATACACTGAATATGGCAAGACCATTAAGCATAAATAAGCCAAATGAAGATCATCAAAACATGATCACAAAAAACTCAAAACTCACTCAACTCTGATGAACTATGACAAATAAAACTTGCATTCTATCTCAACAAAGTTTATCAACTTTAATCAACTTTTTTTAAACAAATGCTAAAGCAAAATTTTAATGTAGTTCTACTGTTGAAAATGGTTAACTTTGGAAAATTAATATTGCTTGAAAAGATACTGTTCCAACTGAAACAGATACATTCTCGGATCACGCTAACAGTAAAAAGTTACACTTCCCTGTGTAAAAAACCCACAGCAACTGTAAATAAACCCAAACTTAATTTAAAAAAAGAACAGTTAAGCTTGCCATGTAAGCATACCACTTGTAATGTTAACAATAGTAATACATACTGGAATACAAAGTAATTTACATATATTCTATATATCTGTGAGTTCACTTACAGAGGAAATTTGATCTAAAGAATAATTGAAACAAGATCAGAGCAAATTTTTATAAGTAACATTAAAACTTTGAAGAGAAACATTCATTTGAGGGGAAATGATCATATTATTTCATATAGTTAAACAGTAGTAAATATCAAACCCTCCTTAAAAAGAAATAATGTGGATGTGAATTTTAACAGGAATTTGAGTTTATATGTTACCTCACCTGTTTCAACAAAGGATTTTCTTTGTCCCAGTTCGTTGATTTTTGCCTAAAGTTGACCGATTCCTATGGAAAACATGAGCACTTCAAAACACACCCCAAATAAACTCCTGAATTAAACTTTAAAATAATAAATATATTTCTTGAATCGGCTATGCTTTCTGCAAATGACACATGAACAAATTTGTGGATCACAGGCACTGTTTCGAATATTGGTTAATCAGCACCTGAGAACATGTGTTTGAATGTTTGACAGAAATGTGTTGTGTAGTTTAAAGGAATGACATGAAATGAGGACAATTTTTACACCAAAATCTTCTCTCCAGATTTTTATGATTTGCAAAGGAATTAATTATTAAAAGTCACTTAGACCTGGCATGCCCTTCAACAAATAGTTTTTATAAAAAATTACACATTTTTAGGTCACTTTAGGTCTGTAGACTGCAATGGAAAAAGAGTGATACTGTGTTTGTTGAACAATTTATTTATATTATTTTTTTTATTAACGTGTCCTGTCTGGTAGTGTGGCAGTCAGAATTAATATCTGAATACCAAGTATAAGCCCAACAGATTTACTTTCTCCAGCAGAGTATTAAAGCTTTTGCTATAGTACTCACCCTAAATAAAATGTATGAAAATTCCTTATTAGTCATTACTGTGGGTTTAATTTATTGAGGTTATGGACACAGAGAGGAAAAAAAAGAGAGAAGAAAAAAGAAAATGATGAATAAACAATCAGTAAAATGGAGCAACATAAACAAAACAAATCCAATGAAATGAATAAAAACTACATATCCACAACATACAAAAATGGGTACATTAATACATTAACAATGTGCCTAAATAGCCCCTAGCACCAACAAACCATGGACAACACCCTCAGTCAAAGAATGCATCCGCAAACACATATGTCCCCATACCCGTGTGTGTGTGAGCATGCAGGTGCAATACAAGATTTCCCCACACGAGTGCCGTGAGGAGCCGCCAATCCGCTGCACAGGAATCAATGCAGACATGAAGGAGGACGGGGACACGGACACCCAGAGGGCCCGAGAGTCAAGGAACCCCAGGCAGACCGTCGCAGGGCTGACCGTTTCGCCAAGGGAGGAACAGAGGGAAGCCCCCGGGGAACATCTAGCAGCTACAATGCAGGGGCCCGGGAGGCCACAGGGGAGCCCACAAGCTTCGCTGGCAACTGGCTAAGCCAGGGCAGGCCCGGTCCAGGACCCAGGGACCCCGCCTCCAGCAGGGCCCCGACCAGGGATCAGTTGACAGGGGTTCCCCGCCGCCGCTGCAAGATCGGGGGGACCGCAGCTGGCTGACGGATGACACACCACAGCTGCCCCAGGCCTACCCCCACCGCCAACCCCACAGCCCTGACCCCCAACCCACATTGGGGCGCCAGCGGAACAACAACAGTGGGCAGACAACCCCCCCAGGTCACGCCCAGCCAGTCTCCGGACACCAGATCCACCAGCCCTCGGGTCCAGATCCCGTCCCCTGCAGAGCGGCAAGAACAGGCATCCAACCAAGGCCAGACAAAACAAACAATTTCTTTTTTTGGATCAGTTCTGCTAAAATGCCCTATTATGAGATATTTTTAGCTTTTTGGCAGAGCGCAGATTTGATGGTAGATGTTTCTTTGTTTTGTTTTGTTTGTTTGGGCCAAAACCACCTGGCCTTTTTTTAACAGAAAAGTTTGACCTAAGCCCATACTTCCAGTTAAAGACTCACTAAAGCTTGGGAAACACCTCAGGGTTATATTTGTTATGGTAAGTGAGAAGAGGCTTTTCTTGGTCACCCCTTCAAAATAGGCTCTTTGCAATTTTTTCTGGTTCTGCTGCAGTAATTAGTTGAGTATTCGTCCACTTATTAAGAATATCAAAGACATGAATGTTACAGCTTAAATTATTATGAATATCTTAAACAATATGTTATAGAATCTTAGCAAAAGTAACAATAATGATTGCTTTTCCGTGTAATCTCTGGAGATTTTATGTTATCTCTACCTTCCTCTTGACTGGATGCAGTGGTAAGATAAACATCCATGCTGATTCCGCCTTTTTTGTTTTTGTGTGTTTGTTGCAGTTGTGGTTGTTCAAAATAATTTTCAAAATCATCTGACTGTTCATGCGGAGATGTTTAGGCAAGTAGCTATTTTATTTTGGCCACATCCGGACTGCTTAAAAATAAACATCTGCCTTATGTTAATGGCATGCAAGCAGAATGTGAAAGACTCTCTCTTTATACTCTTATCATCTTTAAACAGTGATGTAAAAATAAAGCAATTCTTAAGTTACATTAATTTCAAAGGAATTTTTAAGGGTAAAATTTGGTTATTTGGTGACTTTACAGAAGATTATTTTCTTGTTTTTTACAAGCAAATTTATTCCTTTGCTAAAAAATATACATGTTCACATTTCTTTATAGTAAAGTATAGTAAATCCATTTTCCCTTTCACAAGTCTTCATGAGAGCTGGCACATTCATTTGTGCCCTTTATAGTGGCTATTTTGAGCACTTTTATCTTCTTTTACTATTTTGAGTTAACCCATTAAGCCCTATAGTAGTTCTTAGAGGACATCAGCAGATTTCCTGTGATGTGTCATTAGATAGTTTTACATGCTGAGAGGTCCCTTTTTTTCCTCAATCAAAATAGCTGGCCTACCAACAACCACAATATATGGAAAGATGAGAGAGACGTCAAATAATCTCTTTCCTTTTGCTCATGATAATATATATATTAGTTTTTCTTGTTAATTAACAATGCTAATAGCAATATTCCTCCTGAAAGCAGTTTAATGATTTATTTGCTTTATTACAGTGTTTTAATGAATGTCTATTGTGGAGCAAAGGACAAGGACAGTGTTAGTGAGCTGAATGATTTAACATGGTTTTATTAGAAATACATGAAGCAGGAAAGATTGTTTACAAGATTGTTGATAGAGGTTCAGATTTGGAACTTTCAGATTAGGAAAATAATGATGATGAGTATTAGCGTGTGATAGTGGAAGATGGTGAAGACCGAGGAGAAGAAGGTACAAGAGAATCTGATGAAGGGCCAGGACTCAAGGCCAGAGAGGCAGCAGGAAAATCTCTTGTGCTTTGTGGGAAAGAAAAAGCTAAAGGTTTTTTTTTTTAGAACAAATTGAATGTTTTCTTGGTTTAATGCCATCAGACGCAGTTCTTTTTTTTTTTTATTCAGCTGTGTTTAGATGTGATTTGTCTTGTCCACTACAGAGGACGTTGCAAAATGAAAATGAAAAGATGTATTTAAAAATAATGAAATGGTAACATGTTCTTTTTGGTGTAAATAGAAAGGAAATCACATTAAAATGGAAATTGGAAAACCTTTTTTACTTTTGTTCACAGGAGGTTAAGTAGGTTAATACAGAATATCCCTACAAACACTGATACGAAATCAAACAAACCTGTCGTGACAAAAATTTCTGTTATTGTGCTTCACACCAATCCATTTATTTTTCTGAACTGCAGACTACCAGTTTCTGTCTGAAGAGGGTTCATGCACGGTTGATTTAATGGACCCCTCCCTGAATTGTTCTGACGGTTGCTCTCAGAGAAGTAATACTGGGAAAACAGACAATTTCTGCCATTAAGAACAGAAGAGATGTCTTCTTGACCCAAAGTATTGTGTACAGATATGACCGCGGAGGAGACAGCCCATAAAGTCCCTTGGGCTTTCAGTCTGGATGTTACATACACAACAAAGATGAGATTCTGTGAAGATACTTTCAAAGCAATATGCTTTTCATGATTGCAGAAAGACCTGCTTAAAGTTGTGCCTCTTTCAAATAATGGCAGCATTATAGATTTTGTTTAAATGCCTGTCTGATTCCATGTCAAATTCCTGTTCCCACTGGCTTGCAGGAGGAGGTGTTTATAGCTGCTGTGTCTGGAGGGTGGCCAGGCAGAGCAAAAATGTCGATCATTTTTTGTGCTTTGCTCAGAGTGGTAGAGCAAGTTGAGAAACTAAGGTTGCTGTATAGCCTACCCCTCAGCTATACCTATCCCTTGTCGAAACAGGAATCTCAAAAATGTCGAGATGCCTGAAAAAAACCCAACACACATTTAGTGACATTTAGTGATGATAGTATAGCTGATTAAAATGACACAATACCCTGGGGTTAATTTCTATCAGACAGGGAGAAGATGCCATATTGAAGAGCATGTCATGAATCACATAGAGTCGAGAGTGGAGATTTTTACAGATAAAAGCCAACTATTTCTACTGGCATTCCTGCTATAGTGCCACAAAAATCCTTGCATGCACCCATCTGTTTACTGCAGAGCTTTGGCATGAGACAGACACGTGCTGTGGAAATTGTTTCAAGGATTCGATGATAGAGGAAAAAATTATCTTGCCATTGATTTAACAACTTAAATTCCTTTTCCCTTGAAGATCAATAAATCACAAAAGGTAAATGTCGAACTTTGAAAAAGCGAGAAATGCTTTTCAAATGATTCATTAGCATTTTCATTGAGTGTTGTTGTTTTCCAAAGCGCTCCCTGCTCCTCCCTAGAAAGGTCAATGGGAAACGGTTGGTGTCTACTTTATCTGCTGGAGCCAACTCTCAAGTTCAGCGAAGTAAGAAATAAGATTATCTTTGCAGAAGCTTGTGTGAGAATCCGGCCATTGAATCTTATTCAGTGGAGTATTAATGTCTCAGAGGCTGGAAGCAGCCCAGACTGCTATTAAAATAAGTGAAGTCAAGAGTGGGATTTTATTTTATTTTTCATCAGTTTGCAAAGATTCTGTCTAATGGAAATTGGGCTACTTTCCTTTAACATTAGTTGATCTGAGCATTTAATTGAATCTTTTAAGGATTTTGTTGTTGTTATATCTTAGGTAAGGCTGAGGCATACTGCTCTGAGGCGAAACAACTCATAAACTTCCCAGATGCACACATTAGGTGTGAATAAGAGAGCTCAGGTGAAAAACAGAATGAAAAAGCAAAAAACAGTTCACTAGTATAAAGCATGCCTTCTGTGATGTTTTAGGCTTTGATTAAACGCTGAAAAAACAAATGCCTCCTGCACTCATTATTTCCTCAGTCTGAGTGACATTTACTTGAAGCTACTCTATTAGATGCTTGTATTAAATCAAATGTCATTGCATACACATTATCAACATTTTGGAGAAAAAAACACAGCTATGTTAAAGGCTTAGGCTAAAATAATAACAGAGTTAGCATTTGCATATTTCAGCAACTTTTGGCCCAAACTGCTGATGACAGTGGCCAGAGAGAGCAGATGTGGTTCCCTTCTGGCTCTTGGCTGCACCATTCCAATCCATTAAGTGCCTCCTGAGATATGCTATTGTAAGAATCTGATCTCTCATGTGGAGTCCAGGTGAAGGAAAACACAAGTACAATGGCAATAGCAGTAGCCTTTATACACTCCTTTAAAAATGCAATCAGCAGTCAGCTGTTATCTGAGTGGAATGCACAGGTGCATTAACAACTGAGATTGAAATGCTCATGTACTACGTGCAACTTGTAAGTATTTCTTAAAAATCACACTCTGATGATGCATTGAAGGGAAGGCTACAGCTTTTTGAGGGATTTCAAAAGAATCTAAAATCTTTCAAGAGGACATTTTCTCCCCAAAGTCACAGTCAATCATTTTCAGAGGCTTTATTGTGTCCACCTCGGTTCATGTGCTTGACATGGCGCATCGAAGTCACACTGGTTCAATCATATCAGAACAAAACTGTGGTTGCTGATGTAATTTAAATAGTCAGTCTTCTTCCTGGAGGCTGTCTCCAGAGATGGAACTGTATTTGTCCTTTAAATGTGTACATTAACACCTGAATGACACGTACATAACAATTTACTGTCGTTCTGGAAACAATCTTGGGCTGATGGCTAGTGAAAAACTAGATAAGGAGAGACTGATGCAAGATCATATTTATGTCTGCAACAAACCCAATATTAATCAGATGATTTATTATGGAGGAGAAAATTCTAATTTGATTGAACTTAATTTATAAACAGATCAATTATTCACATTGTTATCTATATCCAGCTACTATTTCTGTTATTCTAAAGAGAATGAAAACAAAATTTTTTGTTTCCGAGCAAAAATGAATTTTCTTGGGAAAAAGTTATATTAAGACAATGGATATGACCTACTTACCCATGGGGAAGACTGCTGGCTTGACAGCTGTCCCACAGAGAGCCATCGACGCCCTCCACAAGGAGGGTAAGCCACAAAAGGCCACTGCTAAAGAAGTGAGTACTGTATAAAGCATTTCAATTAAAAATTGAACAGGAAGAAAAACTGTGAACTGTATTACCAAAGTTCAAAGAAACAAAGTCCTTAGAAAAAAAAAATATATATGGTTAGGGTTGCCACACTGTAAACAACTCTCTGAGTTTACTTAAAAAAACAAGTCAACACATTTCACTAACTTTTTTGAGTAAATTCAACTTGACAGTGAATGGTAGAGTCAAGTTGAAAATTCTCAAACAAGCTAGTGAAATGTGTTGACTTGTTTTTTTTTCTTAAAGTAAACTCAACTTTTTTTACAGTGCATTTTATATGCTGGTGTTGGTCCACTGTCTTTTAGCAAATCGAGAGTCAGTGCAGCAGTCTACCATAAAATTTTAAAACACTTTGCGCTTTCTTCCGATGACAGACTTTATGGAGATGCTTATTTTATTTTCTACAGAGATTTGGCACCTGCTCAAACGGTCAAAAGTACCAATACCGGGTTTAATGACCATATTATTACTACACTTGATTGGTCAGCAAATTTACTGGCCCTAAACCCAATAGAGAATCTACAAGGCACTATCAAGAGAGTCACCAGAAACAGCAATGCAGGTCTGAAGGTCACTAATAAAGCAACCTTCCTAAACATGTCAGCAAAGCCACAGACTGATTATCTCCATGTTTGCTACAGCAACGCATACAAACGAAAACCCAATCAAATACTGAGAGCATTTACTATACAGAAAATAGACAGCATTTCAGTAACCTGAAATCTATGCACTTGAAATTATCTTTATTATTTTTATGCATTATCCAAATCCTTTGAGAAAATGAATTTGGAGGTTTTATGATCAGCAACACATAATAATCAAATTTATGGAAATAAATCAGTGAACATACATTACTCTGTGTATAAGGGATATAATACATGGGATTTACTTCTACAGTTTAGGTTTACATGTATAATAACTTGCTTATTCAATTAAATTAACCTATGGTTTAATCTTTTCAAAAAATGACTTGTTATGTGGTAGTCTTTGTGATATTTTGCTTGCTGTTGGAACAACTGGGAAAAAAAATAGATACGTATCAAATCTGTTGCTCTTCTCTGCAACCTGAAAAGGATTTTCAGCCACAAAAAAAAAAGCTCCAGTCTAACCTTGTGACAAGGTCAGAGTGTCTCCTGCAACCTTTTGTGGAAAGCACTCAGCACAACAAATGGACCCTAAACTGTTTGATACCTGCTGTTTGCACTCTAAAAGCAGCTCACTGAAGTTGATTATGGATTCCTGCCCTGGCCCTCTCCATCCCAGAGTATTTGTTCTGGGCCACTGCTGACTGAATATGACTTGAGCAGCTGGAGTAACCTCACCAGCAGCAGTTTCTTGAAAAGAAAAAAAAAAATCACTTTTTGAGAAGTCCGTAGAATTAGTTTTTGGTGGCAAATAATACAAAGAGTTTTATATATGAGTCTAACTCAAATAAAAGTTTAAATTATTGGTGGTGTTGGAGCTTTTTGGTGTCTTCCTTTCCAATTTTCTCCTCTGCTTCAACTTCATCTCATTATAGGATATAATAACTACCAGACTGTTAGTTTTACAAACCCCCAAGAACTGTAAAAACGACTAAAATGGCAATGTTTATTGGCAGGGAACGTTTGCTTTTCTAGCATCAAAGAATTAGAAAGCTTTTCTGGAAAAATGTAGCATACTCTGAATGTATATATGGATATACAGTAGTTTTCAGTTAAACAAGTATTGTTGTTGCATCAATGTAATTTCAACAAAAAAAGGTGAACATTTATCTGAACAAGAGGGCATGCTTGATATATGCTGTTTTTAGACTAGATGGTGTCTAGGTATGGCATTTGTAATATGTGAGGTCATGTAAAACTTTCTGACTTACAGTAACTCCAGTCCCGCATACCTTAATTTGAACTAGTTCATACACAACACACTCATGAAGCAATCCTATTTATCAATATGCAGCCAGATTCTACTGTTTTGAGTTACAGTGTTCCTCTCAAGTTTTTATTTGTATTTCTTTTTAGGGTTTTTTAAATACCTAATTGTAGTCTACTGTAAGAAGGGGACTTTGTGACTAATGTTACAGTAATCTACCATCAGAAGGTTGCTCAAAGTTATACTGCTTTTATTGTTTATATTAATTTAATTTGTCCTCGTCAGATGCACAATAAGCAGAAATAGAGCACATGCACATAGATGCAGTCTTCAGAAGATAGCATGGGACATTTTATTATTTGTTCCCAAAATTAATCTAAACAAATTAACTACCTATTGATACCTAATGGGTAAATACACATGCATGATATTATTTGTTTTCTTCTTCTTTCTTTTTCATTTTTTCTCTTCAGGGGTCACCACAGCGAATCATCTGTCTCAATTGAGTCCTATCCTCTGTATCCTCTGCCCTCATTTCATTTTTTGGTCTTCCTCTCTGTCTACTGCCTGGTGGCGCCATCCTCAGCATCTTTCTACCAATATAATTGTCATCTCTCCTCTGAACATGTCCAAACCATCTCAGTCTGGCCTCCCAGGCTTTATCCCCAAAACATCTAACATGAGCTGTCCCTCTGATGTACTCATTCTTGATCATATCTATTCTTGTCATTCCCAAAGAGAATCTCAACATCTTGAGTTCTCCAACCTCCAGTTCTGCTTCCTGTCTTTTCCTCATTGGTACTGTCTCTAGACCGTACAGCATTGCTGGTCCATCTACTGTCTTGTACACCTTCCCTTCATTCTTGCTGAAACCCTTTTATCACAAAACACACCGGACACCTTTCTCCACCCATTCCAACCAGCTTGAAAACGGTTCTTCACCTCGTTTCCACATTCTATATTAATTTGTACCGTTGACCCTAAGTACTTAAAGTCCTCCGCTTTCTTCATTTCCACTCCCTGTAACTTCACAGCTCCACTGGCGTCTTTCTCATTTACACACATATATTCTGTCTTGCTGCGACTAATCTTCATTCCTCTCTTATCCAGTGCATACCTCCATCTCTCCAGCTTTTTCTTTACCTTCCTGCTATTACTGCAGATTACAATGTCATTTGAAAACATCATAGTCAATGGAGACTCCTGTTTAACATCATCTGTCAACCTGTCCACCACCAAACCAAACAATAAGGGACTCAGAGCTAATCCTTGATGCAGTCCCACCTCCACCTTGAACTCCTCTGTCACTTTCACTGCACACCTCACTGCTGTCTCAAAGCTCTCATACATGTCCTGCACCGCTCCAACATACTTCTCTGTCACTCCAGACTGCCTCATACAAAACCACAGCTCTTCTCTTGGCTCCCTATCATATGCTCTCTCTAAATCTACAAAGACACAATGGAGCTCCCTCTGACCCTCTCTGCACTGCTCCATCAGCATTCTCAAATCAAAAATTGCATCTGTAGTACTCTTTCTTGGCATGAAACCATACTGCTGCTCACAAATGCTCACTTCTTCTTAGCTAACTTCTTTATCTGTATGGACGAGTTGAAACTTGACATCACGCACCCAAGCTCCCACCCCCCAGCTCCAGGCTGGAGGAATAATATTTAACAGGTTTCCAGGTGGTGATGAAATACGCCGCCGTCTGTGGTTGAGTAGAGTATTCCATTGGTGGTGGTCATATCTGAGGACTATTATCCCGTAGCTTGTTAGCTATTTGAAAACGGTCTGGACGCTAACTATGTGGGTTAGCTTCTAGTTATCTCATGCTACTGGTTGTACAAGCGGCTGCTCCATTACACGTTGGCAGTAAGTAATTATCGTATTTCTTTATGAGCACCTGTTTAAAGCCATGGTGCTGCTCTCAGCCTGACAGTAATTACATTAACTAGCTAGGATGTTGCAAGGTGTAGTGGTAGGAGCAGGCGCCCAATGGGCAGAGACCCTCAGTCCGCAACACGGCCATCCCCGGTTTGAGTCCCGTCCCGGGTGACTTTTGCCACCTGTCCTTCCCCACCTCTCTCCCCATTCAAAAAAATCTGTCCCGTCCAATAAAGGCCACCTTGGCCCAAACAACCTTTAAAAAAAAAAGTCATTGGTTAGCAGTCTCTACACAGAGCGCTAACGCAGCCTGCACAATGTAAACTGTCAGTTCGCCGTGAAATTGCTTCATAACTTTGTAATGTCATGTCAGTAATTTGGTCAAGTTATAAATAAGTTACTGTCGGAGACTAAGATGGCTGAATGGTAACTCAGTCGTTGCGACTCATCAAACTGCCGTGTTAATAATCGATCGGTATAAAATTTGTATCAAGAGTCGAGCACTGGGAGTTGTCCTTATGATTATGCTGCATTCAGACCAACCCCATGCGTCAGCGTCAGTTGCGGCAAGATTACATGTAAACTCTATGGTAGAGTAGGTCAGAGGTCCGTCAAAGTCTCTGTGGTGTGTTGATTACGATGGCTCCGTCAACTTCACTTGCGTTACATACTGCAACACAGTAACGCAGCAACGCAGAAGTTCAGCAAGTTTAACTTTTGACGGACCCAACGCAGTTAACGCAGTGCGGCAAGCAATCAGAGCGTCTCACTGTAGTTATGTCACTTTACACGTATCTTGAATGAAGCGTGGGTCCCGTGAAAACATTTTCAACATTCGCAGATTTAAAAAATCAGAAATAACACTTACCAAAGTCAGATGGACAGGCGCTCCTAAAGAGGAACAGAAAACCTTTAGTTGGTGTCCTAGTAGGAGATTTAAGCTCCGATGCGGCCGAGGAGGTCGTAAAATGCGGGACACACGGAAGTAGCACTGAAAGCAAACCTCACCCATAAGCAGCTCCTGGAGCAAATGGTTAAACTCCCCAAACTCAGAACGCATCTGAAGAATGGGCGCTGATAAACCCGATGTCAACGTTGTCTAGCTTTATCTAGCAAATAAAGCCAAGCCACTCTCTAGTTACGATCCACCATAGTTCAGAACATGCAGCAACAGAGGAAGCCCCGCCAATGTGTTGTTTTTACCTCAGGAGCAGTCTATGGAAGCCAAAAAGTACATACGTCAAACATCATCCGTCAATGCGTTGCCTGAAGCAGACCAACTTTGCAGTGTGAATGCACCATTATGTCTCCTTTTCTTTTGCTGTGTAAGGTTAAGGCATTTTGATCAAATAATTGTAGATATTTCCATACTGATCTGGTGGTGGTCATATGTGAGGAGTTTCATCCCGTAGCTTGTTAGCTATTTAAAATGTTTCTGGAAGCTTTGAGCTACATACAGCTAGCTTTGGTATTTATTTTAAGCTCATCTGCACAAATGTGGTTTAGGTTTTCTTTGTTAGTTTCAATTGTTCAACCGCGACTGCACGGCTTTGCACAGCAGCTGTGGACGCTTTCTGCCTTCCCATGTTGTACGCATGCACGAAAGTACCCAGATAAAAACAATAACTTTCAATGTGCCCATATGTTCCTATACTTTGTCTTTCCACCACCAAGTAACACCACTCCTACCTGTCTCCTTGATTGGATAATGTTACCAAGAAAAATAAGAATTATGGTCTACCTGCTTATATTACAAATATTATATGAGTTATTCATAAATTATTAATTCAATTATTCCTTCAAACGATTTAAACGGGGCACCATCCATTTCAAACTAGAAAGAAGATGTTATATCTATCAAAGGTATCTATCAAATAGCAATTTATAAATTAATTATCAATGATTTACCAGGGACCTGTTGATCTGAAGGGCAAGCCCTTTTTCGATGATTTAAACACATACTCAAAATAAAAGAAACAGAGGTTTTATACAGTTTAACCAATTTATTTACTAATTACCAGAGCAACAATAACTTGAAAACCATCTGTTCTGGTAACCGCTGAGCTAAGAGCTAAAGCTACCTGCTACGTAAACAAAGATGACGGACAAAGGGGGACGTCACAGAGGCCACATCATGGGGAGTTTCCCAACGTACTTACGTCGAATTACGCACTAACACGTAGAGGCGACATACACCCGCAGGCAGGCAGAACGCCGAACAGGGGCAGTTTTATTATTTTTTTACCTGGGCAAGATACCTCGTGGTTTCTTGAAACAAAGAGACAGCGTGGCGCTTATCAAACTAGCCTTTGGCTAACAAAGAAAATCTGAGTTGGATTAACAAAGTGTGAAAAGAGACTATATTCAGCTTTGCCTGCCACTAAGGAAATACTGCTTCCAGGTCTGTCGTGTCATGCAGTGAGAGCAGTCAGGTCGCATCCGAACAGCGGGTCGTACAGTGTGAGCACATGAGTCGTGAGTTGTGAACTTTTAACCCCTGCAATTCATTCGTACGGTGTGAGCCAGAGCTGAAGACCCGTGACTGAAAAATCGAACAGTATACGCCTGGCTTAAAGTTTAACATCATACAGTGGAGTTTGTGTTAGGGTTTGGCATATTTATTACAAATGACAAAGAACATTAAACATCAACATTTTCAAATTTGAGGAAAACACAACTTCTGAAGCAGCATGAAGCATAATCAAAGTAGAAAATGTTAAAAGTAAAAGAATTATTAGGGGGGGAAAAAGCGTGTGCCTAAACTATTAAACTGGGCTTTATTTCATTATTACTGTGCTCACAATTTTCCTGCACCTCCACAAGCATAATAGGAAAATAGCTAATATAAAAACTGAAATTGTATCCTTTCCTGTGTAAAGAGAGATGATTGCATATCAAGTTGGCTGTTCGAAGTACATCTGGTGTATGACTCCTGTGTGGTAGGAGAGGAAGCATTTTTCTTCCAACCAATGGAAGAGTGAGTCAGGTTTATGACTATGGGGAGCAGAGGGTGGCCTTTATTTCCCTGAGAAGAGTCATTATTATTGCCCTGCAAATTTATGGCTTGCTTCTGGAGAGAACCTACCAGCAAGAGTGGCTGTCATTTCTCTCACTAGCTTATGCATTATTGATAAGTCCACGGACCTATCATCCATTGTGTGGTATTGCCATAACTCAGAAGCAGAAAACAACTTATACAGTATACTGTGGATGTGAAGAGTGTGTCTCACTTTTGTTCTCTGCACTTTGTTACGTACGCTATTTCCAGAGGACTTTTAAACAGATGATAATGAATATTACCGTGAACACACTAAACTTTTCATTAAGTTTAAAAAGTATCAGTGATGCTTTCATTTGAAGTTTATGACTGAGAAAATGTGTTCTACACTCACTTAAATATTTGTTTTTTTTTCATGAGTTTTCACAATTTTTACAAGAGATACACATATCAGGCATTTATATGCCAATACCAACTTGTGTTTTTCTTTCAGGCCCAATTTTTTTATTCTAACTTTGCAGATTTTCTTTCTAAGGATGGGAAACATACTAAATAGCTTGTGTACACTTTGTTTGGATTTGAAAATGAAATGTAACTGTAATGTAAAATTTCATAGCTTCTCTGATCACATAGTTATATTCAAATTCATCAGAGAATAATGGGATTACACGATAATCATCATTAATGCAATTCAATCTTTAAAATCAATTCAACTTGATTTAAGGAGCAGATTTAAAGTATCTAGTGTTGACCAATGTGCTGTATCATAAATCACAAATCCCAATAACCATCAAATTAATTAGCTAAAAACAACATAGTTAAATTATATATAGAAAATACAATTAAAAATACACTGGAAAATTATCTTAAAAGCCACATCTATTTAATGCGTTTGAAAGCAAGAGAAAATAAATGTCTAAAGATTTTAGCACCACTACAGCAAAAGCTTGATCTTACGTATAGACCCATTTACAATGAGGAACATTCAGAAGTAGCTGATAAGATTGTCTAAGAGCTATAATTTCATACTTTAAAGCCTGTTCAGAAAAGTTTCAGAATGATGTAAAAGTTATACTCTTTTTCTTTTCTTTCCTTGGTGTCCGTCTAAACTCAGGCAACAGAAACCATCAGAAAATCCTCTACACACTGCACACAGGACAGCAGATGCTGACCAATTTTAAAACAAACAGAGTTACAATGAATTAATCGGAATGTGATCTGTTTGCATGGATTTAAACTTAGAAACATCTGAGTAGCTGCAGTCAGCTACAGCTCATTTAGGTAATGGTCAAAGCTGTTTAAATTTTAACAGATAATCAATATGGTACTGGAGACTGCATGTTACTTTTTTGTACTGTACTGTACCGAAACCTGTCGTCATATCATAGCTACAGAATATACATTGAATTTGGACTTAGTGCTAAATTCCAGGCCTTTTTAATCAAATGCATGTAATTTAAATTCATATTTGACTTTTTGCACTTTACATTAAACTGCAGCAAGTCAAATCCAGTAAAAAAATAAATTCTGAGATTGCTATATGTTCTCCAAGACATATTGCAAGTTAATATTTTTTTTATTTCCTAATGTCTTAATACCGGCCCTTGAGGACTGACTTTTGACACCACTGATGTAAAAAATCGGGGGTTACTTTACTATTGGTAGTACGAACTATTGTATTTCCTGCATGACCAAAGAGACACACGTACAGTGTACATGTCTCTAGCCTCTGATTTTTCTTAAACTCAAATGAAAGTGCATTGAATAATATCATATCTATTGATAGACAAAAGTTGAGAGAAGATTGACCACTTTTTGATCACTGGCATGTTTAGTACTTTAAATTGCTTAGCATTTTCTCTGGTTTACAAAGACTGTTACTCTTTAAACCCAGATCAAAGACATGATTGTGTCTGTTTAATGAATTCCTTAATTTTTGTTAATAACCATTGCAATGATCATTCATGGACTCAGTATTTCTCACAGAGGGCAAAAGACAAGTATAGGACTCAATGCAATACAATCAAAAACAAAGAAACAAAGAAAAAAAAAAAACAGTAGCAGTTCTATGAAATACTCATCAAAAATGATACACGAAGGTGGGTTATGACAGGACCAAAATTACCTTTAAACAGGATTACCATTCATTACTATCTGAACTGGTTTGGAAATAAAAAAAAGATTTTCTGCTGATTTCTTTTGGACTTTTCTAAAGGCAGACATTTATGTATGTGTTGATTCAAAATTGTGTTACAGTATTAGACTTTCATGTTTAAATGTAGTAACCATGTAGTTTGAAATAGCTTTTACTAAAATAACTGCTGTGTTTACAGTGCAAGACTAATGTGTAACAAAGCACCAGAGAACATGAGATGATTTACATTGTTAATCCTCTTCTATTATCAGATTAGGATAAATTATTGTTAGTAGTTTTATAATCTGCACTTACATGCGAGGATAATTAGGTTATCATGCTGTTAAAGAATAAATCAGATCAACCACGTTCAGCTTTGAATGCACTCCCTCGACTCTGCCCTTCACCTGGTTATGACAGCCGTTACTGTCTACAGAGAAAGCAGAAAATAT
Source organism: Apricaphanius iberus (assembly GCA_028564705.1). Lineage (NCBI taxonomy): Eukaryota > Metazoa > Chordata > Actinopteri > Cyprinodontiformes > Aphaniidae > Apricaphanius > Apricaphanius iberus. Next base: position 3,401,234 of record JAPXFQ010000494.1, on the reverse strand, counting down.
GAACATCTGCTGCTTAGGCACCCTTCATTTTCCTCTCAAATTGCCAGCGAATTTATCATTTTTGAGACACATAAAAGCAAACACAGTGTAGCTGTTTGCAAATGTGTAATTATAAGCAACACAATTACTACACACACTGAATAAGTTAATCAGGGATGTTTTATTTGGCACCTCCCACATATGCTGCCTCTTACTTTGTCTCAAAGCTCCTCTCACTGAAGGACCCTTCAGACCAACAGCAATCATTCTGTTTAGACAGCCGAGAGAGCAGCTTTCTAAAAAAAATATTGTATGATGTTGCATGCATTTCTAGCCCTGATCTTTTCTCTGTGATGATGAGGTCAATGTCAAGGGTTTGGAGTATTTTTTTGGTTATTTGATTGTTTATATAAATCCTGCAAGGGTCTTTCAAAAAAGTGTTTTACTATAAACCATTGCTTTCAAAATATTTCTGAAATTTGGAATTGATTAGGCTTTTTTCTTTATAAATTAGATTTCAAACCACTGTACTGCAATGGTATTTAGTAAGAAATGACTTTAAAAGTGTCCAATTGATCTCATTTACAGGTCAAAAATGCTATTTTGAGACAAACACATATCTTCATCAAACTTGATGTTACAGCAATACCCAAACATGTTTCCTCGAAGCATCAAGGGTCTCAAAAAGGTTTTGGGGCAAGAATGCTCCCCAAATAGCTATTTATGTTGAAAAGCTATTTCTCTACATACCACAACTCCTGTTTGTCAAAATAATAAACAATGTATTGCAAAGGCAGCCAACCCTTTAAATTTTTCAACATTTTCTCAAATTATAATCATCAAATTTAAACTTCATAGTACTTGCTTGGATCCTATGCAATAAATCAAAACATATTTGTGAAGTGGGAAGAAGTAAATGGGCTCCAGATGTTTTTTGTCTTTTACAATTAAAATTGTAAAAATCAGGGTTGAACTCTATTTAAATTTGATGAAGCCTAACTGTTGGACTGTTCATGTTGTAATTGTTTAGAAATAACAGTATGGCTTATTTTTCCTCCATGTTCATGGCTATCTTTGTAACTGTCAACTCCACAGTTGGGCAAATATCTATATTCAATCAAACACATTTTCATTGCATAGGACTGTCACCTTAGAATTATATGAAAGTGGATTTCCTGATGTTAGGAAATGTTCTTCTGTGAAGAAGGAACTTAAGAAGAAATAACAGAGTAAAGGCAAATGTATCATGATTTACCTCTTCAATGCTAAACTCCTTTTAATGTACAAAAAAGTCCTGTAATACTTACATCAAAATAATCAATATAAACCAATATCACTGATAGACGTCTACCTAAAGATTCATGGTTGGCTCAGAAATACAAAAGCCACAGGATATATTGGGAGTTTTAAACAAAAATGTATCAAAAGCTAAACCTCTGATCTGTCACAGTCTGATATTTTGAGTGAGAGGAAAGCTGAAGGGTTTACTATTACTGTTTGATGCTCCAGCAAATTTCAACCTACATGTTTTAAAAACGTGTACCCAAATTAAAAATAAAGCTGTTCTTTACCCATCTGAAGTTGAGGCATTACAGCCTACGCCTAATTTCCAGATGTAGTCCCTTCAGGAGATTGATTTCAACGACATACAATAATAAAAACAATCAGAGTCATGTCTCCTTGAAAACACAATAGGACAAAAAATTTAAAATAAAACAATGACACAGTGTTGTGGGTCAAGAAACATACAGGCCAAAGGTTAGGGGACCATACATATTTCAATTATTTTAAAAGCAAATTTTTGATATCAAAATGTAATATCGGGCTGCACGGTGGCGCAGTGGTTAGCGCTGTTGCCTTGCAGCAAGAAGATCGTGGGTTCGTATCCCGGCCCAGGGTCTTTCTGCATGGAGTTTGCATGTTCTCCCTGTGTATGCGTGGGTTCTCTCCGGGTACTCCGGCTTCCTCCCACAGTCCAAAAACATGCATGATAGGTGAATTTATCACTCTAAATTGTCCCTAGGAATGAATGTGAGTGTGAACTGTTGTCTGTCTCTCTGTGTTGGCCCTGCAACAGACTGGCGTCCTGTTCAGAGTGTACCCTGCCTAACGCCTGATAATTGCTGGGATAGGCTCCAGCTGCCCCGTGACCCTGAATTGGATAAGCGGTTAAGAAGATGGATGGATGGATGGAGGCTCCAGCTGCCCCATGACCCTGAATTGGATAAGCGGTTAAGAAGATGGATGGATGGAAAATGTAATATCACCTAAAAAGTAATTAAGATGTAATTAATAGGGCAAATATTAATAAGGAAGATGGAGTTGTAATGATAATAAAACAGTGATTTTTTTGTAAATATTCATACAAAATTGTGGATGGTACCCCAACAATTAGCTGAAATTGAACAAATATACAAGTTTAGGCACAGTTGTGGCAACATTGTTATTCTTCCAATAGCCAAGCTTTAAGATGCTTGGTGAAAGAGGTCAGAATGGGATTTAACGTATTATGTTTGATATTGAATTCCAGGTTTTAGAAGCATCGACAGAAAAAGAGGCTTGACTCTTTAGTCAAGTCACTGTTTCTAAAAGGACCTACACAGTAACCTCTAGAACCAGCTCTTGTTGCTTTGTTTGATGCTTTTTTCACAAATTCTTGTAACGGAGGAGGTGTTTTTCACCATGGAAGATTTTGTAAGTCAAGACAGCGTCAGTGTGTTTAATAGTGTTGTCCCAGCTTAAGTGCTCATATTTTTTTTATATCTGACAGTGATGATACATTTTTGTTTTTTTGTCCAATACTTTTAGAGCTTTTTTGTAAACTATTTCAATCGGCTATAGAGTTGTCTTACAGGCTTTAATATTATGGATATCGAACATTTCCGATATTACATTTTAATGCCAATATCGACCGATAATGACTTCTGGCCAAAAATATCAGACATTCATAGTTGTGGTTCCTAATGCTTCATTCAGCTTTAATTTGCACATGTGAAGTGTATATTGTCAAAGGTAATGGTTCATTATTTCTGACACAAGATGTAAAAACAGTAATTTTCTGTGTGGCTGGTGATATTTAAAAAGCAACTCAGTCCCCTACCAGAGTCTACTGTGGCACACATTTCCTTGCACACCCATCCCCACAAGGTGGGGATGGGTGTGGTCTGGGCTGTGACTGCCACAATAATCTTTAGTAAAATGTACTAAAATACCAAATATAATGACCACAAATGTCAACAGCACTATTAGAAACTCTTTCCTATAGTTTAACAAAAAACAAAACAAAAAAAAAGATCTGGTGGTGAACTGCACTTTAAATAAGTGTAATCCCCTGGTCTTCAGCTTTTGAGATGCTAAAAGTGCACTGTGGTTTTTCGTGACTGCTCGCAAAACCAAAACACCTGCAAAATCAAACATTTTTGTTCTTTCTTCACTGACAAACTTTAGGAGTTAGTAAAAGAAGAATTGGAATGGAAAATATTGGTGGATTGCATGACAGTTGTTCACTCTTACTAGTGTACTTGCAGGCAAGAAACAGATAAAAAGTTTGGACTTCAGACAGTTTGTTTGAGGCAGTGTTTTTGAGAGAGAGAATAACTGTTTTCTATGTGCCTGTACAATGGTGTTGCTGACTGAGGAGAAAGAAAATTATATTTAACCTTGATTTGAGTGAGACTGTATTTGTGGGTATTATTGTGCTTTTTGTTGTGATGACTACATGCAATGTTCATGACTAAGTTGCCTTTGTTCCTTCAGTTGTCAACAGATAGAGCTGAGTACTAGACCTGCTAACTAAAACTGAAAATTTGTGTTGAAAATATTCTTAATCATGTCAATTCAATTTTCAATTCAGTTTATTTATATAGCCCCGTTTCACAACAGATGTCATCTCAAGGCACTTTACAAGAAGAGTGTAACCCATGTCAGACATCATTGATCATTTAAAATACAATAATTACCATTTACAGGACATCTCAAACTTAGCACATAATAATTTGACTAAATCAAATCAACCAAAGCTTATTATTAGTTAAATTAGCTTTATATTCGGCACTTTGTGATTTTACAGTTATGACTACTATATATTACTTCGCAGTTTGGCTCCATGTGCTCCAAGACAGGTTCTTGTTGCTTTTCAGGGAAGATAAAAGCAACTATTAATGATGAAAGGAAAATAATTGGTGGCTTGTTATGGAATTGGGGCTTCAGCTAAAATATTTAGTATGCACAAAATGGGCTGTGTTTTAAGACAATGGCTGGACAACAGTATCTTTACCTGGCAGGAAATAACTTCACCTCTTCATATCTTGACATTCCAGAATGGATTATTTACAACTGAAAGCACACAGGTAGGATTAACATCCATAAGTGTTCGCTGTACTTGTTCTTTCACAAGTTTCAAAATATTTTAAATGTATGTTGGCATACTGTTAAATCTGTATGTTTTCTTTGTTTTTTTTGTGTGTGGGGGGGTTGCTGGCAGCTTTCATTCTTGGGTGCAGGTGACAAACAGCTATATCATAATGCTGTGGTGCATATTTCAGTAAAAGCTCAAATTGGGGATGGATACTTTGGGGATGGATACAGCGTGAATTTATGACATTCATCCAGAAGTTCTAGCATTGCCCATAAGCCACTGTTGCCACAGAGTTTTTTGGGACATACCACACCATGCAGACCCTATGCAAATATTGGCCATGTGTAATTATTGAAACTAAAAGTGAAATTGATCATTTTTCCTGTTATTCGATTGTGAACCGGACCATCAGGCTCACTCATAGAGCATTCATATTTAATTTTTGGATCATCAGATAAACCTGTCTTAAAATAATGAAAAAGTGATAGAAATGTGTAAGAATAGTAAAGAATACTGTCAACACCATATACTTGAACTCCAGGTACATGCAACAAGACTGTTACCCCAATTTCCACTCCATGCGCTGGCAGGCACTCTGCGGCAAAAGCACCCCTTGTTATCAATGAAAGCATATCCACTGCCCCCACCGAGCAGGAGCCAGCAGATGTTTTGCAGTCGTGGCAAAATAGAATAATTCCTATTTTTGCCAGAGCAAGTCCACAGTCAATCTACACAAATTACACAGTCCGAACAGGATACAGAACAAGCACAACACCCGTTTTTTTCAAAAGAGATCAATAAAAACAGACTAATTATTAAACGATTGCACATTAATGCGCTACAATAAGCCATTAATATAGCCTCCTTAAGATCAATGTACCCCCCAACGTTGAATAAAATACATTGAGTTATTTTGACAAAGGAAGATAAAGAGAAGTAGATTAAACTGTTGTTTTCAGTTCATATTTGGTTTTGGTCTGATTTTTGCATTTATTACTGCCTTTTGTAGTGAGATCTCACAATTCCCATGCATGCTTTGGTCTTTCCAGAATGGAGTGGTGCAGATATAGAGCACATGCAGTAGAAATTAGGGACGGGAGCGAATGGCTATGGAGTGCATGGTGGAGCGCATGCAATAGAAATTAGGGGTTAGGTTAATGGGTCTCCTGAAGCTGCTATTAGGGAAAAGTATTTATGTTTGTAGTCGTTTTGTCCTGCATGTCACCCATGCAGCAAGATTAATTCACATTATTGCCTTAGTCTGACTGAAATTGGACTTTTGAAATGTATGTATACACATTAGCCTGACTTCAGTCGAACCAAACTGGAATTTGAGAGGCCGGACTAAGCTACCCAGATAATGCGACTTCTCTGCATGAATATGCCCGTCACCACTAGCCGAGCTTTTCGAAGCCTTGGCACTCCCACTTCAGGAAGTGATGAAACTGCGGAAGCTGGAACAGCAATAACAGACAGAGCAGCAGCAACGAGCGTAGCACAATCAAACGGTGCAGTACCTACAAAATGTTCTGTGCTGCAGCGTCGTTGTCCATTACTTCGCTGATTGTGCATATCCTGCTTATACTCCATCTGCTTCACTGAGTTAATTATTTGTTAATATCTGTGTGGCTGGATTCCAATTGGAGAATGTCAGAGCTAAAGGGTGCATGTCGCCATCTACCATCGTGAAATGGAGAAGACTTCATTTAATAATGAATTTTCAGAGTGATATGTGAACTGTGACTCAACCTTAAGTGTGTAGCTGAATGCATTGATCTTTAAAACCAAAATATAAATATTCATATTTTTATTACAGTTTGTTTTTTTTGCCGTGAAGAAATAGCATGTTTTGGCTGTCTCAGAAGAATCTTTTGTTGATACAAAATATCTGTCAGTGTCAAAAAGAAGAAGAACAAAAGAGACTGTATCATGTTGCACATGAACGTGATGGTGAGTGATATGTAAAACAGATGGAATTTTAGTGTGCTGTTTTATGGTAGAAATGTAAAAGAAAGATATATTGGATTAATTTCGAGACTTTATTGAAGTATCTCAATGAAACTCACTCAGTACTGACCAATCTATATTTTAATGACTTGGCTTGGTGTCAGCGATGAGGAAAAAAACCAATCTTGATGGATACATCTCTTTTTTTTTCCTAATATGTTTAATCTATGCTGTTTTTCATATCTCAAATGGTAAAGTTATTGTTAAAAGTGTATATGTATGTATGGTTGTTTGACCTCTTTGTCTATGTGTTGCCCTGCAATGGACTCGTGACCTGTCCAAGATGTACCCTGTGTCTTACCCGATGATTTCTGGAGATATGCAGCCCCTGGCAAACAAGCAGAGGATAGAAAGTATAAATAATGGATGGGTAAAAGTAGTTTGGTTTGAGTTGTTTTGAGTTTTGTTTTGATTCCACAGCAGGTAACTATTTACTGAATAGAATAGAATAGTTCTTTAATTGTGAAATTAGGTCGTAACAGTAGCAAAACACAGATATACAAACAGAACAGGACACAGAACAGAAACTCAAACGTTTAAATAAGAAAAAAACATTTACGTTATGTACAATAGTTACAAAAACGGAACACTGTACAGTTATTAAGGTTAAGTACAGATAAAGTGGTAAACCCAGGTTTTGTGTGCAAACAGAGCAGAATACTGAAAGATGTTTAAATAGTTAGAATATTTAGAAAAATTAGAAAATTACAGATTGTGCATTGTTCCTTTGCATTAAAAAGTAAATGTGTAACTTCCAATAAGTTAGTATATAGAGACTGGGAAAAATAATGTACAAGTTATAACAGTAGTGGTTGTCTTGATTAGTGCAATTTACAGTGCTAATGTAAAGTTCTATGTTTGTTGAGAGCAGTTTTGATTGTACAGTTTGACAGCTGCATGTGAGGAAGTACCTGCGGAAATGCTTCTTCATACATCTAGGATGCAGCAGTCTGTCACTAAAGGAGCTCTGCGGTTCAGCAACATTTATATGCACGGGGTGGGAGACTCTCCATCAGAGATGTTATTTTGGCCAGAGTCCTTCTGTCTCCCACCACCTGCAAATTGCGTGTGGCGCTAAAAAATTGCGTGAGAGGGTTGTCCCTAATGTGCGGGTGATTTACTAAGATTGCACAAGCAATTCTAAACAGGCGCAAACAGCAGGATTCAAATGAGGAGTTTGCTGCTGCTAATGTGAGCTGCACCACGGCTAGAGAGAGGAGGAATAATGCGCATGGATCCATGATGCATCTTTGGAACAAAAATGAGACTAAAATGCTGTCAATTCTGTTTATTCGTTTGTTAGTAATAAATGTAATTCATGTGGTGTACATGCACTGCTCTCTGCTGCATGCACACATCATATTGAGGGTTAGACTGGTTAAAAATGCAGCATGTCTGAATATTGTTTTTAAAATGTAATATGTAGGCTAATATCAGTTATCATTGTGGTATTGTATATGATTACTACATTTTATTAATGGACTCCAGGAATGTTAACCACCACATGAGAAACGAATGAGGATCCATTAGGATCATTTGCACTCAGCACATCTTTACCAGGTGGAGACGTGATGAGTGTGCAGTGAGTTATGATGCGTCTTTGGGTGAAAAACAGGTAAATATTAACATAACTGTCAGGTTTATGGCCATTAGAGTGTTATTTACTCTTAGTTATATTGTGTGTGACTTACATTTTTTGTTTGTCAATAACAAACTCATGTTGAATGTGGTAGCGCAAAATTAAGACATGATTTTCAGAAGCACTCAAAATAGACGCTAAAATAGAGGGCGCAGAGATTTTTATGTTTTATAAATCACACTGTGCATGGAACGCCTACTTATTTGCCTTTTCTCTTCCCAATATTCTTACAGAAATGCCCAGACTTCATATTCATCAAGGTCAAAAGCACTAAATGGATTGCGCACGTCTTGCTGTTTAATAGGCGCAATGCGCTCTGCGCCGTGTTGGTAGATCAGCCAGAGTTTATTTTTGCGATGCTGTGCGCTTTCCGCAAACCGTTGATAAATTAGGCCCATTGTACCCTGCTTCCAAAGGCATCTTGTTTTAAGTTCCTCCTGAGAAAGACAAGAAGGTCTCAGTTAAAGGCATTTTATTGACTTTTCCATATGGTTTATAGGTTTCCAAATCGTTCCACTTCGATGTAGAAAAAGAATGGAAATTTAATTACACAACCCTGGCTTAAAGAAGCAGCTGGGATAGTTAAAACCCCATGATGTCAGCCAGACTGTCCTTGAAACACAAAGAACTTCTGAAAACATTGATTCCCTTCAGCTGATGCAGCACCCATTCACAGTAACAAAGGCCAGTATCCTGTAAAACCCTTGTAGTGTAGACAAGCATCAATAAAATAACACAAAACACTTCATTTTTCAGATTAACTAAATTAAGACATGAATGTTTCCTGCATCTCCAGAGAAAGTGGCACTCCTGCTTCTCTCTTTGACAATTTCAGTTTGAGGTAATGACACACATTTTTATTGAATTATGAAGGTTGTACAAACAGTCTAGAACTAAAAAAACAACTCCTTCACTTGCAAAGTTAGCATTCACTCCTTCATTCCCACAGCCATTGTTCCTATCCCTTTTTCATCATTATCACTATTTAATTTTTGTAGTATGACAACAACAAAATGACAGTAACTACAACATCACAGATACAAACCAAAGTGAAAAATACAGGAAGCCATTAAATCTTATTGAAAACCATACCCAAAATTCTTAATCTAACTAAATCTTATTCCGAACATATATTCCATTTAATGTTGTGATCAGATAATTTGCTATTGAAATTGATAATTATTTTTTCTAAACTATATTGGTAATAAATCCTGTTCTTTAAAGTGATTTAAATTTTAAATTGACATTGTGAGAGAGAAAGAATTAAACTGAATCGATTTAGATGTCTATCCATGTCTCCGGCTCACAGGAGAATGGATAGACCCTTTTAATTGTCTAAGACATTTCTGGTAGGACTTCAAGACAAGGCATTCTCCTGGCAAAAAGCACAGGCATGCAAGCTCAATCTGCACATAGATCTGCTCCTCCCTGTTTATGGGCCAATTGTGGAGGAGTTGGAGCAAGAAAGGCAGCCCTCCTTATTTGCATAATGAGGTAGAAATGCATAAGGTAAAGTAAAAAGAGGAGACGAGGGAATGTAAAAACAAGGAATGCATTTATAAGGAAAAGGAAAAAGAAAATATTTTTTTCTTGACAAACATTCATGAATAAGGAGAGATAAAAACACTATATGTATAAATACATTTCTGATTTTATGTTTAAATTATGTCAGTTTTGGTCCTCGATACTTTTTTATTGCATATTAATATACTAATTAAAAGGAATAACAAAAATAAGTACTAATGAGCAGGTTGACGTTTTAAAAAAAAAGTGGTAAAAATAGATTATGACAGGATTTATTTATTTTTTTATTTTTTTACCCCATTGTTCAAAATGACAAATAGTCTATCCTGGTATTCCTATTTAGCACCATTAAAAGCAAAATGAAACCAGACTGAAGTGAGTTTTAGGTTGTAAATTTGACAGATATCCATCCCAGTTCAGCAGAGTGTTTTCAATGTTTGATCAAATTGTGACACTGATCCAGCAGGTCTGAATCTTTCACTGTGATGCTGTTGATCAAAGCAGGCCGTTTAGTGACAAAATACAGAATAAAATCAGCAGCTCTCACTTAATGTTCCCGGGTCACTCCAGAGTTATTCTACTAGACCAAAAGTGTCAAACTCATTTCCATTTTGGCCCACATCAAGATAAAGAATGTCCTTAAAGGGCCGGTTGTGGCAGAAAGTATGGCAAAAATGGTCTTTGTCAAACCACAAAAATATTAATAAATATTAATGAACAAGTATTTCTTATTGTTAAATGATACTGAACATCTTTTTTCAGTGGTGTGATTTAGGACTATAAAAATAAACACTGATTTGAGTATTTAAGTGTGCTGGATAGAAATTAAAAGTACTATTTATATGGTCCTCTAGAGTTTAGATGGCCACATAAATGGCTATGGAAGGCCGGATTTGGCCTGTGGGCCTTGGGTTTGATGTGTTTACTAGAACAGAGAGACAACTTTTCAGATTCATTGTTATGTTGATGGTAATTAGTGAATTATTAATGGATCCTACATCATGGACTTTAGTGACATTTTAGTTCGACATTTAAAAAAAATGTCATATGGTTTCTTCTCTCTTTATTGTGAAAATATTACAGATATGCTGTAATACTGTACCTTTTGGTTTAAAATCTGTCCAAACCTCATCAATACAGCTGTTGCTCTGCTAGTCAAAGTTTCTATATAATTTCTGGACATGTTTGATACTGGATCATACTTGAAAGTATTTCATTAATAGCTCCGTAACTTTATTTTGAGCTTAATTTTCTTAAATTACTTTGATGGACTGAATTGGAAATTATAGAAGCGTGCTGAGAAATGTCGTTAGATGTGGTCATAAAGTTGTACTAATGCTAGTTTCCACCTAATACAATAATTTTACTGGTTCGATAGACAAAAACCCATATATAGTTAAAATATGGACTAAGACAGATCAATGCTACATCTACCGTAACATTTCATTAAAAAAATTAATACGGTGAAGGCCTACAGTGCAAGGCAAGATGGAAAGGAGCAGATCACTTTTTTCCATGTCCCCCCCAAAGATCAATCTAAAAATGTAGCTGTTTATTACCCCTATCCCCCCAAAAAAATGAAGTGGGATTTCGACCCCTGCACTGACCTATATCCATATTAAATCAGAAAAGATTGGATTGGATCAGATCGTGATAATCAATTCTAACTCTTGAGAATATTAACCAAATCAATTTTTGAAATTTGAATTGATACCTAGATCTATTTAGAAATAAACATTTTACCTAACAACAAAATAATGTTTACTAAAATTGTAAAATTCCTCAAAATACCTAAAATAATACTTGTTTGCACAACATCAGAATTAATGCCCACTGGCCAAATCTGAACAAATATTCAGGACAGTAATATAACAAATACATCAAGTCCTCCTCACAAAACTTGCAATTAGGATAATTTCCAATTTTCCACTTGCACCGAAATGTTTTAGTTGCTATAATTTTACCAAAGACTTTAAATTGAAATATTCTAGAATATAAGTCTACTGTGTTATCGTACACTGTTTTAAAATAATATTTCCACAAAACTGGAGCATTTATTTCATCCTCCCAAATCGAGCAATGTCTTTGAGGAAAAAAAAGTGAGGCTCCTGTGGCACTTACGTAAATTCCATCTGTATATTATTTTATTCATCTTTAAACCTGACAGTCATTTGTAAGATTTTATTTATGTGAGACAAACTAAATGCAATTGAATTTAATGAATTGATGAAATTAACTAATTAGGTCTGAATAAATCCATATACAGTATATGTAATACTGCTTTATATAGTTTTAAAATATTAATTCAATTAATTCAAAAGATCATTAACAAAAATGATCTCAGTTTTGATGCAATCATCCAGTAGCAAAGGTTAATCTTCAATGGTAATGTTTGAATTTATCCAAAATATCTGTGTTTGAATGTCATGAATTTAATCTAGGGGTTAGTGCTGAAGATACAGCCATGCCTTAAGGACATCCTTTAAAAATTGTGAAAGATCTACAAGGCTTTTCAAACATCATATCAATATGTACAACTTTTTAATGATAAAAAATAAATAAAACATTTGAAAAGAAGAGTAGGATGAATATAGCCTCAACTTGTCTTGTTTCCTTTTAATTGAATGGAATTGAATTGAATAATCCTTTATTGTTCCACGAGGGGAAATTCAGTTTTACAGTACAAACTGTCCATCCAAGTCACTGTTGGGCAATGCAGCCGCTTGTACGCGGCGCTCCCATGTAATTAAAAAAATAAAAAAATAAAACTTTACTTTACATGTAATACATTTAGCAGTTAATTTATTCCTTCTATTCAAACAATCTTTTATTTTTTGATTGAGCCCATCTCGATGGCATGACCTCTAAAAGATTACTTAAAGGCCTCCCAAACATGATTAGATTAGATGAGTATAACTTGAACTCAAAAATAAATCCTCAATAAATCTCCTGGTGCTTGTTTTGAATGATGACTCCTGGAGTCATTATTCAAAAGATGAATATTGATTTATATGAACGTTAATATGTTTCAAATATGCACAACTGTTGAAAACACTACAAAATGTTATAACTACAGTAGCCCTGGTACTACATATCTGCCATTTTTTAATGTTGTTAATGAAATTGGGGGAAAAACGTATACAGCCTAGCAAGTGTTGCCCATTAACGTCAGCCAGACAGCAGTTTTGTACATTCATTCTAAAGTACTCATACTTTTTTTTTTTTTTACTTTTTTTTTTTTTTTTTTTACTTTTTTTTACAAAAAAACTGCTTTTAAAAAAAATAATTAAAAAAATAAAGTACTCATACTAATCAGAGTGACACTGTGTTGGTCTTTGCTACTCTGTTCATTAAAAATATAATAAACAAGCTAAAAGAAGCTTATGAAGACTAACAACAAACTTATCTCGGCTTGTTACGCCATCAAGAACAGCAGAGCCAACCGGACAACTGGCCAAACTGGAGCTCTTATTTCGATTGGTTGATTGATTGCCTTGACAACCCCTCTCTCCCCATCTTGTCTCCCTCCCTCTTCTCTTGCTCTTGCCTACCCAAATTTAGTGTAGGTGAGTTTAGGATAGTCTCTGGTTTTGATACAAACAAATACAAGAACTTTTTCAAAAGTCCCACCTGTAGAAAGAGAGTTGAGCGTGTGCAGCAAGAGATTCGAGAGTTGTATTCCCAGACATGTAGTTGTAGCAAGGAAACTTACTCGTGAAAATTTAAATTTAAACATTTATCATTTCTTTCTACAATTAAAATGGTAAACTTTGTTAAAAACGTTTTCCACAGGTGAAAATTTAACACAAATGTTCATGTTGATTTTACATGTATTTGACCATTTGATACACCAAAAATATTTTGCTGTACAAGTTCGAATTCAAAATGCAAGCATGTGGACCCAATTGTAAAGTGTGTTGATCCATATTACAAATGTGGATATTTTGAAACATATCTATCTTGAACAATTGCCAGTACCAATGTCCCTTAGTATTTTGAAAATTGTCTATCTGCAGTGTAACAAATAGTGAAGAGAGTTTTTCCTTTCCACTGTCGCTTCGTGCTTGCTCAGTGTGAGGGATTGCTGAGAATTACACGACGCAATCTTCTGTGGTTCTCTAATTTCTAAATTAAACATTGTATTGTAATAACTCTTCTTGTAAAGTGCCTTGAGATGACATCTGTTGTGAAACGGCGCTATATAAATAAACTGAATTGAATTGAATTGATCCAATTTTAATATGCAACCAATAAAGCATTGAATATTCTTTGAACAAGTCAAAAATATGTTGAACAGTAATCAACTCTACTAACCTGTCATCCTCTGAGCCTTGTATACCTGATAGTATCGATATTCAACCATATTAAATAAATCTAGTGATGCAACAATCTCCTGAATTTCCCTCTATTGAGACGATTATCAATTTGTGTAAAGAACTACGATTCTTATTCAAATATAAGACTGTGTTAATATCTCCAGTTACTACTATTTGGTCAATTTTCATACATTTCAAGCAACCACTAATTTCAAAAAGTCAGGCTTATCTTCATTTGCAGCACATATATTTGTTAATTTAATTTAATTTAATAATATGCAAATTATTAATTGTTATCTCTAAAACAATCAATCTGCCTTCGTAATGGTTTATAAATCAATGTACAGCATTATCAATATCTTTTTTAAACTAAATCATAACACCTATACTTTTACTAAGTCCATGACTAAAATATATATCTCCTCCCCATTCAGATTTGCAGTCTAAGTCATTATCCAAACCTAGAGTGGGTTTCCTGCAAGCAAATACTTTGAATATCCCACATATCATTATCAGTGACAATTGCTAAATCATTGCAATTAAATGTTTAAATTCATATAGTTTCTATTTCCATTATATAGAATAGAATAGAATAGAATAGAATAGAATAATAAAACTAGAAAATTTCAGGAAATTTAGAGAAGGGACGGCCACGGTGTGCATGCTAATGCTAACTAGCATGCTAATGCTAATGTTAGCTAACATGTTGGCATTACTATAAACCCATTCAGTACCAAAAAATAGTCAAAAAGCTCAAATTAGCTAAAATGCTAACAAGAGCTAGCATGCTAATGCTAACTAGCATGCTAATGCTAGCTAACATGTTGGCAATACTATAAACCCATTCAGTACCAAAATATAGTCAAAAAGCTAAAATTAGCTAAAATGCTAACAACAGCTAGCATGCTAATGCTAACTAGCATGCTAATGCTAGCTAACATGTTGGCATTACTATAATCCCATTCAGTACAAAAATATAGTCAAAAAGCTAAAATTAGCTAAAATGCTAACAACAGCTAGCATGATAATGCTAACTAGCATGCTAATGCTAGCTAACATGTTGTCATTAGTATTAGTAGGATTAGTATGAAAATATACTGGAAAAGCTGAAATCAACTAAAATGCATACAAGTGCAATGTAGTACTGTGTATAACATAGGGATTTTGGTTCCAGCTTTCAAACAAGAAAAAAAAAAAATTTGCTCCCCCTGGGATTCAAACCCACTACCTCTTGCATTGTATTCCTGTTCGTTAACAGTTACACTACAACATCTGTCATACAGCATTGAGTTTTAGGCCATATGATCTGTTGTCTCGTCTCCCAGTTCAGCTTTCAGCAAAGAAAAATTATTTGCTGCTCGCTCCTGGATATGAACCCAGGACCTCTGGGATGCAAACCCTCTTCCTTAACCACTACGCCATCTCAGACATACATATAACATTGAGTTTTAGGCCATATGATCTGTTGTCTCCTCTTCATGTTCAGAGTGTTAACAGCTGCGAACGAACCTTTCCCATTCGAAACCTATAGCAGCTATCAGGAAAATTATTGGAGTGTTAGCGATATTTATCCTTTGTGTTCAATTATTTCAAAGCACAACTCTCTATCTTATTCACAGATGAAATGGTACAGGCAGACAGGGGGACTGAGAAAGACATAGACATGGTCAGAAAGACAAAGACAGATGGACTGACACATGGACTTGTTTGTAGTACTTCTCTCTATAGTACTGCATAGCATAACCTGTGTTTAAGTGGGGTTTAATAGGCCTTCAATATGTATATACTGTGGAATGAACTTTAGTGAACTCTGATCAAAGGTGCTCCGTTTCCCCAGCAACAAGTGTGAGTGAAAATTGCAGCAGGTGCAAACACTTAAGATGATTAAGAGCTTCAATTTTAAGAAAAAAGTCCAAAAAGTGCGCCGAACAAATCGTTCCCATTCGAAAACCGTACAAGGTATCGGAAAAATTCTTGAAGTGTGAGCGAGATGTATCATTTGTCTTCGTTCATGCCAAAGCAGAAGTCTCTACCTTATTCACAGTCCGAGAGGGAACGAGAGAAAAATGACTAAGAACATCTCTCTGGCTGAGATCATCCTGACCAGCCACAATGATAAACTATAGGACAAAAGCCCTAAAACTGGGTTCCACTTTGAGCGATCTAGAGCTCGCTGAGAGAAAACCGTGCGACATAGGGAAATTTTGAAATGATCCTGAGAATCACAAAGGGCGGCTCTATTTCATGACCGAAAATCATGTCACTAGTGCGAAATATGTGGCCGTGACGTCGAGTTAAATTTTGATGAGGACCTTCCAAAAGTTCATCACTCCACACTCTGCTTAACGAGCTGCTCCACTCTAAAAATGTCGATTTGGGGCAAACTTTGGGTCGAACAAAGTCAAATTGTGACAAAACCGTAACAGCTATCGACATGCGGTCTTCAATGCTGAACACAGCACGGGCGTGGCTACAATCTGAATTTTTAATGGATTTTTTAGGTTATTGTATGGTGACACAGTAAATGCTCAAAATTAGTCGATTTTCATGATTTTTGACTCATTTTCCCATTCATTTCCTATGGGGGCTTTTTTGGGGTGGTTTTTCGCTAATTACGTCGCCATGGTAACTCCAATCGCTTATAAAAGTAATAGCCCGGATGTCGCGATCGAGCCGGTCGTTTTGATGTATATATTGTGGGTGTGCACGCTACGGTACGACCCGCATTAAGGGTGGCGGAAGAATAATAAATAATAAGAGTCCAGTTTAGGAGTGAATAGTAATAAGGGACTGCCCATGCAATTGCATGGAGGCAGTGCAATACATTGCTTTGCAATGGATTTGCACTGCCTCCATGCATTGCATTGGGCCGTCCCTTAATTACAAGCGGAACCAACCCAGACAAAAAAATAATACCAATAATGAGAAAATCAAAATAAAAAATAAAGAAAGAAAACCTGTATCGCTTACTTTATATTTCCAATTATATCAGTGGCGTGTTGTTGTGACATCATGTTTACATTGAACTCATGCTGAGGCACTAAACTCCATATTCAGCCAGTAGGGTATCTGTGGTTCTCTACTCAATGAGCCATCAATGTACAATCACCATTCTAGCTTTTGAAATCCAAATACACATCATGGCCACTGCTAGCCATTCTGTTTTTGTCCAGTCTGATGTACTCGTAAGAGATCAACAGCTTCAGTGTTGGCCTTGTTCATTCCAAGTTTCTCCTTCATAAAACAATGCCCCCTTGGGTTTGATATGTCTATCTAACTTCTTCTGGAATCCTGTGCATCCCGACTTTGTCCGTCATTCCTCAACATTGTGTAATACATTTGCTGACACACTTAATTGGTTGTGGTGTTTGCCAGAAATCGGTAAATGACACAGCTTGGTCACAGAATCCAAGTATAACATGGATCCTAGTGTGTAATTATCCAGATGTGGTGAATTAATCAGGTATTGTATATGGTTTTGTAGCTGATCATGTTTCATCCTCTTTTTCATTTTGAGCCAAGGACAAGCTGCTATGCCTCACTTGGTCTTATAATTATTTCTGCTCTTCTCCCTTTTCCATGCCTAGTCTCTCTGTCATGCCTGCAGTCTGAGCTCATGGCTGGTGTCGATCCCTTAGGACTTGCCTCTGGAATGCATATTACAGGATTCTACAGAGGGGGGATTGGGAGTGATCTTAAATTCAATAGAATTGTTTCAAATCACAGCTGAGGAATTTATTGAAACCTTACAATGCTTTATCTTGGTTCAAATTGGTCACTCAAGTGTTTCACCTTGATAGACTGATAATACAGCCCACTTAACCTGTTAGCATCCAAATGCCATAGATTATATCTGAGTGCACAATGTATAAATACTGCAGTCTGTCCTTCTCTCAGTCATTCAACAAAATTTGCTTATACAGCGTTGTAATTCAGAGTAAAATCCAAAGGAGAGATTATAATCCACATGAAAATCCTTGTGTTCTTCCTGTAAAATGCAGAAAATAACACTGCTGTCCCCAGACACGAAAGCTTTAGCGGTTGTCTGTGTTCAACAGATAAAGAGGAACAATGGTTCTAATAAGCTGTTGAGTCCCCAAAAACCAGTCTTTCGGCATGCACATTTGTTCTCATAAAGGCTAAATGTATTTTGAGTGGCAGATTAAGGATATTGGTCAGAGGTTTGCATTGTCGACTATGAAAAGTGGGCTAAATGTGTGTTTGCGTGATAATTCATGCATTCTTCGGCTTGACAGCAGACAAAAAGAACAGCTCTGTTCCTGGTTTTGGGAAATGTGTTTTACAGATTGGTAATTATGGGTAACCATAATCTCATTAAGTTCTTTTGCTTTGTGTCTCAATTTCCTTTACAACCGTTGGCAGTGATTCAGTGTTTGGGGGTTTAAGGTCTTGAGACTTTAAGGTCTTTTGTCTGCATTCAAGATATGTCTCTCTCTATATGAGCCAAGTTAACCCCCATTTGTATTCCAGTAGGAAAACGTATGTCCAGTAGTAACAGCTTTTCTAGCCTGGATGAATGCCTGTACCACCAAATAGTACGTGTATCTACAAATCCTTAAGATGTCTAAAAATGTACACTTTGATATAAAATTTCTTTGCCAGCATCGCTTTGCGGAAAGACATTGAGTCTGTGAGTTAGAATCCATTTGCATTTAATTTGGATGAAGACTTCAGACTTGACTTAAACTTTGGGCCAAAACAACTCAACTTGGTCTCAAGGACCACTCTTTTTTCTTTAAATATAAATGCATAATTATATTTCTAGAAAGGTAAATGAAAATGTGAGGATGTAAAATCCAGGCATTAGATACTTGAGTTAAAAGGGGAAAGACTTGAGACTTGACTTGGAGATGGGGAAAAAATGACGTCAAAATATTTGCAAACTCAATTCAACACAAGTGATACCATGTAAATTCTGTTAAAACATGAACAAGTTCGCTTGTAGAAACAAACCTAGAGAATTGTCTGCTAAATCTGCCACTCCCTGCAGCTTTGCAAAGCCCACTGGTGAGCTTGAGCACATTGTTCAGTTGCCCGTCCTGCATCTTTTATGTTCTGTTTACTCTTACCGTTTCATCGTGCACCATTTTTTGGCCACAGCCAAAGCTGCTTGGAGAGAGGAGGTGAAAGAAAAAACAAGACCTGCTTTGCAAAACCAAGCATCAAACAGAGACAGCTAGACTTTATCTGATGAACACGGTAAAGTGTTTAGTAGATAAAGATCCAAATATTTCCCCTAGGTAATGTTTAGACAAAAAAAGTAGCAGAAAGTGGGTTAAAATTGCACCGTGTCCTCTTTAGTTTAATAGGAATACACTGAGCAACATTTTTTTTTTTTTTATGTCTAGAGTCAAATACAATGTGCAACCTATATTAATCGGTAAAATGGTAAAGATGTAATATAGAGGGCCTTAAAATAAATTTATAGTATATTGGTATTCCATATTTTAGGTTTAAATATATATTTCTGTGAAGCTATTTATTATTTATTCTATTGTTGTTCATTTTATTATTATTTTAGATTGTAATGTCTCAAAACATCAAAGTCAAATTCCTTACGTACACAAACTTGGCTAATAAAGCTGATTCTGATAATCTCATTGTGAAAAACAGAAAAAGTCCTAACTTTATGTCAGGAATATTTACAAAAAAATGTATGTAATAAAAAAATGGTTTAGACTACATCACAGTTGGCTAAATTACCCCTAGATACATTGAAAATGTGATTGAGTATGTTTGTTGACACGATTGTTATTTTGTCACTTAAGTCTGAAGGTTTAAGTTAATATTTTTAATGATGTTTTTCTTATACATTGTGAGTACTGTTCGAGAGCGATTTTGTCCGTGATTGTGTTTTTGTTTTTTCTTTCACCTGGTGCCAAAGGAAATTCCCATACGGGCAGAATAAAGAACACCGATACTCATACTTTGAATAGTTTTTTTGAAAATAAATATACATCTAAGAAAAGAAAATTGATTCCCTTGCAGAGTAAGATTTATATTTATGTTTCAATTTTGCCAACACTTTCTGACTGAGAGTAATATAAAGATTGTAAAGGGATTCTGCCACAGTCCTGACAAATACATTCAGTGGTGCAAGTATTTCTTTCATAAATAAGATTAATTTTACATTGCTTTATATCTTTGGCTCTTTTGGCTATTTGTCAAATAAAAGTTACTTTAAACCTGAAACTGGCAGGATTCAGAAGATTTTTAGAAGGAGTATAACCAAAACATATCTTAACTGAAAATAACATTTTTGGAAGTTTCTCTGGGTTATAAAAATAGAGTTACACCAAGACCCATGGATAGCCAGTGTCCATGGGCAAGTAGTCAAGTGTATCTTTTCACCAAAAATGACAAGAACCCCATCCAAAGTGTGATTTCTTAGGGTCTCCTAATCTCTATAACAAGAAATACATGCATTTAAATAAGTGGAAAATTTGAGAGTAAAATTTTTCTAGTGATAAACCCTAAAAATCTTATGTGAATCTTACCTCGAGTGTTATTTTCAGTGCTTTGAAAAATTTAATACACATAGGGTTTTGAAACAGAAGTAGAATCTATATTTTCAAATGATTCTTTCTCTGTACAGTTCTTCATTAGTTGAAAAGCTCACACCTTTTCCAAGATTCTCTAAGGTCAAGTCAGATCTTTAGAGATTCTAAATATTTGTGTACAAAGGGTTTAACTTTCCTGAAAGGAAGAAAGAGAATACATGGTTAGAACTTTTTTTTCAGCTAAAGAATTTCTGAATAGCTTTGACTAATGGTAACTGGTAACTAGTTATTTTAGTAAATACATCTAATATAATTATTCAGTTTACTATTAAAGTCTGTAATAATTACGATAATCTCAATATTTTAATGATAAATTCGTATCATTCCATTCATATTGTTTAGCCTTCCTAACAAAGATTACTCATCAGGTGGAAATAAAAATATTTCAAGACTTTTGTAAGATAAAAAAAAAAAATCTAGAGTAATATGATATTTAATACACTGATACATCCTAGACATTGTGTGTAAGATTTTGTAATGAAACATTTATCCAACATTCTTCACCTTCACTTCATAACAAAAAAAATCTTTGCCGTCTCATCATCATAAACAGACTTTATGCCAACCCAACTGGGACTTTAACTTAAACTGGGTTGCACATAGTATCATTGCCCGATGTCAATGCTGTCTAGCCAATCACGATCCGCTAGTGTTTTAAACATCTGGCAGAGAAAGGCCCGGACACACGTTTTGCAAGCTTCAGCTTAAAAATGTATATAACTAGATGCGCTGGGAGCGTTGCTTGACGCACACAATGTATGCGTTGTGAATGAATTAGATAAACAATTAACTATCGGGTCTTAATGCAATCCTTCAGCAGGATAATCCAAAATATTTGACAAAATCAACAGAGAAAATAAATCATTAGACAGTAAATCAATGTTTTCCCATTCTCACCTTCATTTCAAGTCAAAAATCCTACATATTCCTCTTTCTGTGCTCTAACTTTGTGTTATAGACAAAAAACAAAGTACTATCTTATTGGTAAAATTATTTATATGGGATTTTTCCCACTCAATAAATGATGACCTAATTGATAGATTTTTCTATTGTATTGTTGACTGTAATTGTGTTGCAATAACTAATCATTTTTAGCACATTTTAGCATCCAGAATAGGCTACTTGTTTAATCAGGTATTTTAATTCAGGTTATAATGATCTAAAATATGATTATTTTAAACAATAAGCCCCTGATGCTAGACATACCCCTTATTTTTTAAGAAAGTTAAATATCAATGTTGCACTCTGGTCACTTAAAGCCAGACAGTACCTTGAAAGACACAGATAGCCTGTGAGTATATCTGGGTCACCTCTGAAATTGTTATCCTCCTACCTCACTAAGAGGACTCGACTTGTCCTGTTGCTGTTGGTAACCCTACCTCTTCATTTGCTCTTCAGTCGAGGGGTGTGCCAAAAGGTTTTGTTCTGAGTTGAGTGTTCTGTCCCTTGGGCACATGGTTATGAATTTTAAATGTGTTGCTTTTCATATAAAAACAGTTGATATTTAATTAAACACCATTTAAGTCGAACATTTTAGAGGAAAAAAATCATGCATGTTGCAATTAAAATTGTAGAGTTGAACATTTCTACGGTTTATTACTAAAATTGTTTTCACACCCTTGTCAGAAACGTTTCATCTTATTATGAATTAAATTCTAAACCAGTGATAATTTTACCACCACTATTGACTTGGCAAGGACTTAAATATATGTTTTCTTTTGTTTTTTTTCTCTCTAAGGTGAGGGCTATTAGTAAACTCAGTCTGTTTGTGGCACAGAAAAAAGGAATATGGGTCTTTGACATTCTTAAATTGTTTTTGTTTTTTGCACTTGCTGTTTAAAACTATTCTACAGATCTTTTCCCCTTGTATAGTGACCGCTGTCTGTTTATATCTACTGCACGCTCACATCATCACAGATCTCTATGCAGTTTCAGATCATGACTGATTCTTGTTTCAGGCCCAAACCTGAAGAAAAACAAAGTGCCTTTGAAATCACACTCTCTCACTCTGTTGTGAGGAAGCTGTGAGTACATCTATTTTTAAACCTTTGTGTTTATTATTTTTGAAAGTAGTCCCTTTTTTGCCTTGCTTTTTTATGTCCTCTATAGCAAATAATGTTGTGAAACATGGCTCTGATATATGGTAATTATGTTGCTTTCTGCCAGGTCTGTTTGCACACCACTACAAACTAAGCCTTGTATTTGTACAGCTGGAGAGGCACAACAGTTGTACAGATTTTTTCTGTATATTTAATTATTGAATACAACTTCTTATTACATTTTAAAAATATATGTTTGGAGGTGTCAGATGGCTTAGTGGTTAGAGGTGTCCCATGTATGCAGGTCTATGTCCTCAGCAAAGCCGTTCTGAGCTTGAGTCCCGTCTTGGTGGACATTTTTCACATTTTTTCCACAACCTCTTTTTCCGTTTTTAAGCTGTCCACTTTCAAATAAAGCCCACTACAGCCATTAAATATTTTTTCTATATATATATATATATATATATATAGACATAAATACATCTTGCTATTATGGTTTACGGTGTTTGGGTTTCTGCTGATTGGAATGGGCAATTACTGGATATACCACAAAATGGAGCAACAACAGTGTGTCCATGTTAGATGCCCCAACTATCAGTGTTTATTTCCATGGGGCCTCTGAAAGTCTCTGATATTCATTACTCTTCCTCTTAGAGCAAACATTGTGTAGACAGATTAGTTCTGCATCCATGAATAAAGAAGATTAGTAGAGATTATTGGGAAACATGTTGAGTTAACCAGAAAGTTGCATTACTTCACTTGCAAACATCCCAGCTTTGTGGTTGAAGCAGAATATGGGTTTGACTGGTTTATCCAGCATTGGGGTTTTAACCAGACATCTCAGCATCATCAGGATTTGTCAACGAGATCTTGGGTTTCAATCTTTCTGCTCCCAATTAAGGTCAGATTTACTTACATCAGTCGCACTTCATCATGGTGATTATGTTCAAGCTGTTCAAAGACGAGTTAAGACAGAGCTTTTTGGACCTATCGCTAATTGGAGGACCTCACTCTCTCTCCCTCATTGTGCCTATTCATTAGACTATAATTTGTTAGATAATACTTTATGTCTAAAACAGCGAAAACCCATTAATCTATTCTTTCTCTGACAGTTAGTGGTCCCAAACAAAAGGTTTGGCCTTCACTGACCTCTTAAGCTTTTACAGCTTTTACTAGTATAAAGCACCCTTCCGTTTTGAATGCAACATATACAACATGTGTTTATAGATTGCAGATGCCATCATGATTTACATATTACACATTTTCTCTTGATCAGCTCTCACCAGTATTTGGCAGGTCAAAGCTGAAAGTAAAAAAATAAAATAACATTTGTAATGAACAAATCAAAGAACGGACCATAATTAATACTTGTATATCGTGTTCTACAGTTTTCACTTCTGAAACACCATTTTAAGCTTTTCAGAAAAAAAATTTCAGATAATAATTTATAATGTGTCCTGTGATGGACTGGGGACCTGTCAAGGGTGTACCCTGGCTCTCGCCCAATGACTACTGGAGATAGGCACCAGTCCCATTTAGGATAGGACATAGGATAAACTGTAGAGATAATGGATAGATGGATGGAATTTAAATTACAAACCCATTTAAACCTCTTTAGGGTCATGGCCAAGCTGGACGCTTATCCTTGCCAAGAGTACCTTCATGCAGTTACAATGGCAGACAAGGGTGCCACCATATGTCCAATCCATAACAAAAGTGTCAAGCAGAATATTTTTAAACACCGCTCCGAGCTAGCTATGAAAACAAAATAAAAAAGAAAACAATTTTACAGATTATTTTTTTAAGTTGCATGATCATAATAATGGTATAACTGACTAGTTAACTAATTATGCAATTTTATAAGCTGTAAAACTCAGAGGTTAGAAGCCAACAGTAATCACAAAGTTGTAATGTTAACTTTTTATGGACATAACTGGTCTTAAATATTGACATAAATGGATGGATCACATTAGGTTTAGGTAGTTCTTATGAAATGTTAGGATTAGATAACGACTCAGGTTAGGGTTAGGAAATGGTTCTCTAATGACAGGATTATTATTAAATCAACCAGGCTATCCTATCAGAGAAGAGAAAGGTGGGACATTGCCTTTTAATGGCTAAAATTCTGTATGGATGCCGAATAAGCAATACATACATTGCACAAAGTACAAACCTCTGCTTGGGACTTTTCTTCTTTTTGTGTTACGACGTATTCCACTTGGGACTCCAGATGTGGATTGGATATATGGCGGCACACTTGGTAACTGCCCTTGGGTCCCTCTCATCCTTGCATGATAATACCAAATACACAATGTAGAAAACTCAAAGACCTAATCTGTGGATTTCATTTTTGAGATCCTAAAGTGCTATAGACCAAACCACAAAGATATCGGCTGACGGTCGGGTTTTGTGGATCCTGTATTGTGGAGCGTTTCAACAAGCTCCAACTATCTCCAGTAGGTATTGGGAGACTAATTAAATGGAAAATCCAAAAAAGAGTCAATTTACATTTTACATATTGCAAGAAATATTGCATTGTTATGATTTCATGTATGGTGTGTAGTGTGCCAGTCTGTTCTGCAAAAACAAAAAACACAGATATGAAGAAAATCTGAATTGGATTGTGTTCTTAAATGCATAGAACATGATTGGGGTGAGGGGGAGACTGATGACATCCAGACTAAAAGATTATTGCTTTCAAATGAGACAAACATTTTGTACATTTGTTTTGAAACAATTATGTATTTTTATTGCATTTTAAACTTGGTTAAATGGAAGATGGTCGCTGTATCGCAATTTTTTCTGGGACAATGTTTTAAATCTTGACCTTTTTAGAGCTAGAAGTCCGATATTTTATTTTGTCCCTAGATATTTACTTTCACCTGTTCCCTAATGATTTTTTTTGTTTAATACCATGTTGGATGTCTACTGTGACTCTCTGAAAGACTATTTTTGCTCTTCAAGTCTTTTAACATACTGTTGTAATAAGTACCAAATCTGGTTTGACATTCTCATGTTTTAATGAGCAGACAAATCTCAATGAAAGACACCTTAAGGGCGCATGAATCTAAAGCTGCAGCAGTCCCATGCATACATATTTACATAGAAAACTGCCAACAGGGAGTTTGAAGCATTAATATTAAATCTAAGATTTCAAATATTATCTACTTACAGTAGCTTATATTGCCGCCAAATTACCATTTTACAGTAAAAATATAATTTTTAGCCATGCGGGTGCTTGTCCACACTTTGGTATTAGCACGTCAGTTTGACTTTCTTTCTCTCTTCTTTTTTACATTTAAGAAAATTAGGTATTTTGGTTGAAAAGGTAACCTGCAAACCAAGTAATGGTGCAAATAGGTAAAGGGATGAACTGAAATTGAGTTATTTTAATGTCGTCTTCAAAGGGTTCATTAAAAAGGGTTATATTTTTGTCTAATATTAGAATAAACTTTTAACATCTGTGTCTTATGTGGCGGCACTGTGTTAGGCGTCTGTCTCTTTATTAATTCCACCCTTGTTGTATGTCATTGCTATACGTAAAGGATATTAAAAGGAATATTATTTTAGAAAGCCACTCAGTGGAACTGATGACACTTGGGTCAATTCTGCACCAGTAATTTTTAGCTGATTGAAATTAAACCATATTCCAAAGAGAACACCAACCATCCATGAGACAGGGATTTACATCAGCATCCAAGGCTGTGAATGAGCATATTGATTCACTTTTATAATATACCTTCATCGCTCTATAAAGTAAGTCAATACAGACCTTGCAGGGACAAAATACAGATGGACCATTTAAGAAAATATCTGTAATAATTTTAATGTTTTGCTTTTAGATTGCTTGCCCATAAATTATTGTATTGTGTACAATTGAGGAGGAGTGCTGCAATCATATAATGTGTTGGCTTAGAGATGTTGACCTGTGAGGAGATGATCTAACCTAGTTGAAGATCACAGATTATATTTCCTTTCAGGTATTTCCACTTTGGTGCAGCATGAGTCAGAATTTCAGCTTCACATAATAGTTGCCTATTAAAGATACACTAAAAACTAAAATCTATTTCAAAATACCATAATATGTGCCTGCAGTTTTGCTCAATCTGAATACACAATATATTTTATGTAAGGTTAAGGACAGCATTTCAGTGGTTTAGCCACACATAAACTAATTCTTTTTAAGGAAATATAGGACATATAGTGCTCTGATCCTATTCAAAAGATCATTCCGTAATATTTATTATTGTAACATAATAATTATTTTTTTTACTTTAGTAAAGCATCAGTAGAACAGCTTTTACTGATCCACATGATACGAAAAGCTACTTTTACCGTAAAATAAAACACAAACAAAAACAAATCTATTTTTTATCCTACAGGGGGATTAAAATGTGAGGACAGAACAAGTGCAGAGGCAAGATGAGGAATTTTGCTCTAGAATAATGAATATAATTAAGCTTGTCAATTTAATTGATTAAAGTCGTCACCTGAATTAAAGAACTTGATGCCATTAAGACCTAATAATTTGCAGCTTAGTTAAAGAAATATTGTATGTTCTAGGTTTCACTTTTCATAATAGGTTTCATTGCCATCTAGTGGTTAATAGATGGACTGATTACCACATGCCACCCAAAAAACAAAAATATATAAACTTCTGTGGTGATAGATTTTTACATTTCTAGTTTTAACAAATTGATAAGTTCAGGTACAGTGCCTTGCAAAAGTATATTTTTACTAAGTCTGCCATGTTACAAGAAACTTCTGTATACTTCATTAAAATGTTATTTCATAGACCACGACTACGTAATAGATATTTAAAATGTTTAACAAAGATACAACTAACATTTAAAATCTTATAGTTATATGGATGTCAATCTAAACGGTCACACAGAATAAATTAAACAAGCAGCCAAGAGACCAATGGTAACTATTTAAGGAGCTGCAGAGAACCATGCAAACCAGCTTTTTGTCATGCATTAAGAACAGTGACAAGAATAAAACTATTCTAAAGCCAGAAATTCAATTTGTAGTTTTCACCAAGTCCTCTAGAGCGCATCCATTAACTGTGAAGATGGAGCCCCTTTCAGAGGATATCAAAATGAAACCTTCTGGCCTACTTTCAAAAAACTTAAGGTAAAACCTGGTGTCGGCATCATGATGTGGGGATTCTTTATTTCAGCAGGGACAGGCTAGTTGAAGTTGATAGGAAGATACTGTGCAATGCACTTGAGATTTGGGACAGATTTGCCTTCCAGCAGGACAATGTACCTACACATACAACTGAGAGGTTTAAATTGATGCATATTCTTGTTTTAGAATGACCCCATCACAACTCAGAACTAAAGTTGATTTTTGACTTTGCTTCTCTAAATGTAAACCGTGTCTTAAAGATGTGTATTGGCAAGAATCTGGCAATACAATATGTATTACACGGGGTGGGGTGTGAGGGAGTTATATGATACATTGCGATACTAAGAGTAAGACTCTATATTTAACATTAGAAAAACAGCATTCTAAAAACTCCATCCTGTTTCATACTTAACACATGTAGTTTTATTACTAGATCTAGTGATCCACTGGAACGAAGAAGAGGAAAACAGCCACACACTACCAGTTATACTTTTATTTTACTACAAAAATGTTGTCAAAATGAATGGTTTGATCCAAATAAAAATAAAAAAATAAATCAAAATAAATACATTGCTTTTGAATACTGATACAGTATTGTGTCAAAACATTTGTGTATCAATGTTTTGCCTCATCCGTGTATCCTTTAGTTTTTAAAAAACAAGCAGTTATGCTGTATTTGCTGTTGGTCGATCATTAAAACTAACTATAAAATGTGTGAAACTTTACAGTTGTTATATGACAAAATCAGAAAAAGTTCAGTTTGTAAGAATATTTATGAAAGCCACAGTATAAAAACAAATAGGATAATAAAACAATGGAATATAAAGTCAGCAATTTAAAAGATTAGAAGATTTTAACAAATTAACTCCATCCATCTAGCCTAACTATAGAAATGCATACATCTGGAATGCCAATTTTCTAAATAACACATATGGACGGAACAAAGATATAAATGCAACACTTTTGTTTTTGCTGCCATTTTTTATTTAATCAACACAAAGATATTAAACATTTCTACATGAAAAAAACATTTCTCTCAAATATGGTTCACAAATCTGTTTAAATCTGTGATAGTGAGCACTTTTCCTTTGCTGAGATAATCCATCCCACCTCACAAGTGAGCATATCAAGATGCTGAATAGAGAGCATGATTACTGCACAGGTGTGGCTTCGGAAATATTCAGATTTGCTTTATCATTTTAAGTGTTGCATTTATATTATTGTTGAGTATGAATCAAAACATTTCATCTTGTGGTTCATTTTTTGACATTTCATTCTGGTTCATTTTAAGTTCCACTGCCTCTTCAGAAGTCATCATTTGCATTTCCACATTCTGCCTGCACTCCTCAGCTAACTTCTTGTAGTTGTAGTAATACATGATGAACAAAAAAATACCGGGCACCAGCATGAACACGCCACATGCATAGTACATGTATTTGTAGTCTCCAAGAATATCAACCAGAGCTCCTGAAAGACAGAATGTAGAGTTTACAGGTCAACTTATATGTCCTGTGCAAATTAATCTTCATGAAAAGTGCTAACAAACCTGAAATGGGGGGTCCAAGAAGCACTGGTCCACACTCGATAATGGTGACGAGTCCGACTGCACTTGAGAAGCGATGAGCTCCAACCAGGTCCATCAGAACTTCAAAAAGAAGTGCAGAGAGCATTCCAAATGCCAGCCCAAAGAAGACTGCATACACAACTAGACCCCAATATCCAGATGCCAATGGACACAGCAGGTGACACACACCATTGTATGAAACAGCAAAACTGAAAAAATATTGTATTCTTGGTCTAATCCACTTGCTGTTGCCTACAAATCCAGTGATTGGTCTGATAAACATGTCCACCAAAGCAAAGATAGAAAGCAGTAAAGCTGCTGAATATTCATCAGTCCCTTGATGTTTAGCATAAGGAGCCAAGAACACAACAGGTGCAAAAAAGCCAAAAAACATGACAACATTACCAATAAGATAAATGAGAAAGCCTCTGTGTCTGAAAAGAGAGATGTCTGTATATCTCGAAACAAAACTCAGACTTTTGCTTTTGTTTTTACTGCCTTCAGCTGGAGGGTTAGCTGACAATGAGCTAAAATCTACAGCAGCAGCATCTTCAGAGGCCATCCTCCTGCTCGTTGATGAGTCATTATTGGGCTGGGATTGTACTCGTTTATCAACTGGTCTCATCAAGGCACCAGCCACACAGCAATTCAGAACAATGGACCCCAGGATGAGGAAACTCCCTCTCCAACCGAAGGAATCAAAGAGGAACTGATTGAGAGGGGCCAGAGTGGAAAGAATGACTGGACTTCCCGTCATAGCGAGTCCATTTGCGAGAGGCCTTTTGACCTGAAAGTAAGTGCCGATGATTGTCAGGGCTGGCTGCAGGTTGAAGGCAAGACCAAAACCTTTTGAAAGGAGAATAAAATGCACATCATATTGTGAAAAGATATAAAAATAACACAGGTCTTTAAAGCTTTCCTATTAATAAATATCATACAGAATGTACTTTTGAATTCTGCCCTCTTTAATTCAATGCCACTAAAGAAAATAAAGTGCAAGCAAATCCTTTTGTAAGTCACCTGATGCGTAAATAGAGTTCACATTTATGTGGTTGAATTTAAATTAGTTGTTCTATGAATACTTGATTATTTAACATTACTGAATATATAGAATCATTAAGACAAAAGAACAAAGAAGTCTACTCAGCGATAACGTTGTGGAGATGGTGAAGGGAGAAAAGGATACCAAACAAAATACTGAGTTGTGAACATCTTACAGACTGTTACCCACTATTTCAAAATGTAAAAGACATGGTTAAAGTGGAAATCTAGAAAGATTTGTAGGTTCGTCTAAACTGATGGACTGGACATAGATAATTAACTGGACAAGCAGTCAAGCGATGGTTACTTTGGAGGAGATGCAGAGATTCAAAACTCACATGGCAGAATCTGTTGATAGAAAACTATCATCCATGTAGAACCCCCTGCTGCAGAACCCCAATGTGTGGGATCCTTTATCACAACCACTAATTTTTAGCACCACTCCAAATCTCTCTTCTGTTTGGTCAAAAATTGTTATGTTGCTGGAAGGGAGCCATTGTTATTGAGCCCTTTCCTCAGATAGTCTTTCAAACTGTTTCTCCATCCTTGATGATGATATGCAGCTGCAGCCGGATAGTGATTCAAACCCACTTTCTGGCGGGGAAAATAAAGCTCTAAAAAAGCAACCCATACCACAAAAGAATGAATTAGATATCCTGTATGACCATCTGAACATTTATTCAAATTTAATTCAAATTCAAAAATACTTTATTGATCCCAGAGGGAAATGATGTGTAGTTGTAGACCATGATGGCTGTGTGGAGAATTTTCTGTGTTGCAGCGAAACTGAAGAAGCCTCGGACTGAAAATACTCTGTTGCTGTAGAATAGTCTCGTGAAGAGGATGCTCAGTGTTGTCCATAATCTTCAAAATTTTATGAAGAATCCTTCTTTGCATCATTATCTCCAGTTGTTCCACAGGTGTCTCCATCTTGCAGCAAACCTTGAAGGACCTCAGCTTCCTCAAAAAGTACAGTCTGCTCTGCCCCTTTTTGTAGACGGCTTCACTGTTGATTCTCCAGTCCAGTCTGTTGTCCAGGTGAACTTTGAGGTATTTGTACTCCTCAACCACCTCCACTTCTTCTCCAATGATGGAGACAGTATTTGACTGTTTTTTGTGAAATGTATAATCATCTCCTTTTTTTTGTCCACATTCAGGGTAGAATGATTGTTTCCAAACCATGCAACAAAGCAGTCCACCTGTTCTCTGTATTCAGCTTCTTCTCCATCTCTGATGCACCCGACAATTGCAGAGTCGTCTGAGTATTTCTGCAGATGACAGGTCTCCGTCTTATACTGGAAATCTGAGGTGTACAGAATGAAAAGGAATGGTGAGAGGACAGTCCCTTGTGTTGCTCCTGTGCTGCTGACCAGCTGGTCTGACACACAATCCTTCATTCTCACAAACTGTGGTCTGCTTGTCAGGTAGTCATTGATCCAGCTGATTGTTGAGGGCCTCCATTTGTGTCTTCAGGAGTTTCTCACAAAGCAAATGAGGCTGAATCGTGTTAAATGCATTGGAGAAATCAAAGAACATGATTCTCACAGTGCTGCCTGCTTTGTCAAGATGACAGTGAGTTGGCTGAAGCAGGTTGATGATGGCATCTTCAATGCCAACTCTATGGCAATAAGCAAACTGCAGGGGGTCCTGATAAGTTCTAGTTTGCTTACTCAGGTGGGGCAACAGGAGACTCTTCAGGACCTTAATGATGTAAGATGTCTGGGCAACAGGTCTATAGTCATTGATGACTGACGGGTGAGTTTTCTGTGGTACTGGAATAAGGCAGGATGTCTTCCACAACACTGGAACCTTCTCCTGGGTCCGGCTAAGGATGAAGAGGTGCTGCAGAATCCCACAGAATTGCTCTACGCAGATCTTCAGGACTCATCCTTGAGAAGTTGGCAAGTCCCACCATAGAACCAGCTTCACGGTTTATATGTAGGTTGAAGGTAGCTGTGTCCCATCACTCCGCTGGACCCCTACCACAACTTTATGAGCTTTTCTTTCAGCACTGGCAAAACTGGTCAGTTTTGATGGGAAATTGCAAAGCGCTAAATACTGGGCAATATTGGATAGAAACCTGTTAGAAGCCACAAAAGACTTAAAATTGGAATGGAAGTTTGCCTTTTGATTGGACATCAAACTTCAATAATCAACCATAACTACAGTAAAATTAATCATACCTTTTTCAACAGGGTGGCATGGCCCTGTCCAAATCCAGATATTGAGATTCAGAATATGTGGCAAGAATTGTATACTGCTGAGCACAGATGATTTCCATCTAATCTGAGCTCGAGGTAAAGAGAAACCAAATACGAAAATGCCCTCTCTAAATTTGCAAAGCTGATCGAGACATAAACTGTAATTGGAGCGATTGCCGTGGTTTTTCAAAGCACTCACTCAAAGGAGCTGAATAAATATGCATGCCACACCTTTCAGATATTTTGTAAAGCATTAATAAAACCATGTACCCTTTTTCTATGTGCTACTTTGTGTTGGTCTATCACACAAAATCCCAAACGCAAACACTGAAATGTTTAGCTTTAACATGACAAAATGTTCAAGGTGTGATTAGTTTTGCAAAGACACTTTGAGCACAGCCTTATTTTGCAGTGATTTGGCAAACATTAACACATTCAATAGAACGAGTGTCAGTGAACTCACAGAGTAAGAAAACAGCCAAGTAGACCATAGTGAAAAAAATTTGAAAATAATTGTTTAAACACATCCAGTCCCTGTCTGAACTGAGCTGCTTAAATCAAATGTTTCAATACTAAAAGTGAGCCTTACAAAAATTTTCTTTTTGTTATTCAAAAAGTTTAAAAAACAACAAATGAAAATTAAGTATTACTCATCAAATGATAAGAAAGAATAGTATTCACCTCCAATTACTCCAACACAGAGATACAGATGAATGATGGTGGTTCCTAAAGAAGCGAGCACCATACCAGTGCACACCATGAGCCCACCGATCATGACCACAGGTCTGCTGCCATATCGGTTTACAAGCATACTGCTGACAGGACCTGCATGTGAGAAGAATTTTTTTTTTCACTCATTGACAGAAGTAAAACTTTAAAGGACAGGAAGAACAAAAAACACAGAATAGTTTTGCTGTCTTATTGCTGTCATCAGGTATACTAGTATGAACAGAACATATTGTTTAAGTGATAAGTTTAATTTTGGTAAAAGTAGCCTATGGCTGCAACTGACCTCCGGCATACATAGAAGCCAGCATGACTGAGGACACCCAGGCAATCTCACTGTAGGAAACTGAAAAATATTCCTGAATTTCCTTGAAATAGATGGTGAGGGACTTGGGAAAGGCATAAGAGAATCCTATAGAGATGAAAGCAGCAAAGACGACAGCCCATCCCCAGCCCCCATCTGGTGGTGTGTAGCCTAGATTGGTTGCTGCTGCAGTTGGCATATTCAATCCTCAGACTGGGAAATGGGAACAGATAATAAGATGTGCACAGAGAAGAAGCAACTGTAAATTTCCAAATAATCATGTTCCTGTTTTACACTCCCTGATAGATAGATTGTGTTCCTTACCTCTATGCAGTCCTTAAAAACGTTCTTAGCAGCCTGTGAACCCTTGTAATGTTCAAAAACTTTACATTCCTCCCTCAGCACCCTGCTGCAAGGCCTTTGATCTCATTACGTGTGTTTGCACAAAAAAATACTAGTGACCGTTCACAACAAAAGCAGTAACCCTTTCCTGGGGTACTGAGCTCTAAAAAGTCCTCAGCAAGTAACCAAACATTATCAAGGGAAAAGTTTGAACAGTTTCATCATTCATGCAACATTTGCTTCAAAAGTTTCATTGCGTGTCCTTGATCAAATATTTTGTCTTGCTTAATGCCTTTTACATCTGTGCACAAAGCGCTGTGGCATAGGCTTGCAGATAATGGTTAATAGTGTTTATAACTCTTCATTTATGTTAATATAATAGCATAAGTACCATATTTAAATTAGATTACAATCCAAACATAACACTATACTCAAACAAAAACTGTTTTAACCTTTCTGCAAATCAAGAACGTTCCTCTCAAACATTAGCATAATATTCAAACTTGAATTCGTCAACAAAAATGTATGCAAATTAAATACAAAGACCTATGCTCAGAACAACCCTGTTAAGCACTTAGTTAAGTATAAGGTAGCATGATTATTATTAGAACAATTTCCATTTACAAATTAAGAGACATTAACTGTTTTTCTGTGAATATTCTAATATATATCAGCATATAGAGTCAAACACATTTCTTTGAAGCCCTTGTAAAGATGAGTAAAAATATTCATATTTTTTTATATAGAGGTACTTTTTGTTGCAAGTGTATAATGTTGCTTTTATGATATTGCTTCAGCAGGTGAAACAATCATATTTAAAGATGTGCTGTATCTGTTTGAATATTTGAACTGGTGGCATATATTTCTTTAACCCTGAACCCAAAACTGTGTACACCGCAACCACCACCAACACCAAGATGCTGCCTATAAAGGCAGCACCTTGCCTTCTCCTTTTAATGTATTATAAGTTTAGTCCATAGAGACAAGGAAATATTTGACCATTCTTGTTTGCACAGTCTGAACATCTTCTAGAGTACTGTCCCTCTTTTCTTCAGCCCAACCAACATGTTTTCTGAAAGATCCTGGGCTAGGTACTGTGATGGCCATGGATGAACCATTAATGCATTGATTTGAATGTTATCCAGTTGAAAAACTCAACAATAACCATTTTAATTTTCCTGCAAGGGTCTTCCAGATTGTCTCTTAAAGTTTTGTATTTTTAACATTTCATGTTTCAATATATTTTACAAGGTTCCTGGTTGCCTTAAGAGAAAGCAATAAGCCCAGCAGTTTCTCTGCTACACCTAACAGGACCCATAAGGACATTCCCCGCATGTACATCATTTATTTCTGTGTGGCTAAACCTACATGGCCTGTAAAATACCAACAGGCCATTTTATCTAATCCAGACCAGTACACATAGTTTTGATTAAAGTTTAGCAAACTCTATATGACTACATTTGTGATTGTTTGGAAAGGAAGTTGTTTTTTCCTGGCACAACACCTTAAACAGGTGTCACCTAAAGGTTGTTGTGGAGACACAATCGCCCCCTAAACTTCCCACTGCCTTTGTTTGAAACAGGGAACCTTAGATATTTTTTTATCTTCATAATTTTTTAACTGGATCCATATATAATGTAATGGTTAGTTTCTAAAATAAAGTTGCTTTCTAGTCATATTTTTATCCCCAAGAATCAGAAACTCATGAATTACAAAGGAGATGTAGCTCATATAACAGGTTTTTGGCTTTAAAAACAAGTTTGATGTTTTTCTCTTTAAGTCAAGTTACTCTTTAGATTATTAGTAATGCCATTGAGCCACAAAATAAATTATTGCTTACCATAATATGTATATATTCCCCACTAAATAACTAAATAAAAATTCTTATCTGGATTTCACTAAACTTTCCATTGAATAAAAATGAGACTCTTTCTTACACATCTTTACAACATGCCGTCATACCTTGTTTGTCATTACCGTTGAATTATCTACTCAAAATTATTATGCTTATTTTAACGATTCCTGCAGAAGGTTACGAATTTGTAAAAGAGAGAGCACATTACTTAAATATTTCTGCTTTTGTTAGATTCAATACAAAGACGCTCCAGAGGGTGGCACTGTTTTATGACTTAACGCTAAAGAAGAAGAGAAGCTTAGCTGTTATATGTTCATTTATGATTTCCCCTCCTTGTGTAACATAAACTGTTCGATTTGGAGATGTTTACTTCTCCATCGTAAAGGGGTTTTCTAGCAGCTTCTAACAGAATGTGGCTGTATGAGTAAATTCACAGTTCAGCAAACGTGAGGGTGAGTTTACTAGCTATGTTCAGTAAAGTTAGAGTGTGTTTGGCCACGGCTGGTTCAGTCAGATTCCCTAGTTTTGTAAATGGAAGGACAGTGAGGTTGGTGACCCCTGGATTCTGCAGACACCAGCAGAGAACCCTCAGCTCCGAATCTGCAGGCGTGAGGGTGAGATACGCTTGTCCTTTCATTGTTTTCATACTGCACTTTCCCAACTCTTGACAACGTGCGTAAAATATAAAGCTCATTCGTGGTCAAAATAAAATAAAAACCCATTTAATTACAAACATGTCATCCTAATAAAGTTCCTAACATTTTCCTATTTGCTATTTTTTCCTAATTGTAACACCTGATTGATTGAGGATAAAATGACAAATATAGCCTTCTCATCACACATTTTGATGTAAATACTGAAGGTATCAGTGAATTATTCATGCAGTCTCCTTTTCCTTTTTTTATGCTTGTATTTTCCTTTTTTTTACCTGAGTATAATCCAACACATTACAGTGACATTATCTCCCCTTTACTCCAGGTGTTGTATGATGGACTTTGTCCTATATGCATGACAGAGATCCGCTTCCTCCAGTTCCTGCAGAGAAACCAAAAGGCAAAAGTCAATTTTATTGACATTTCTAAGCCAGGCTATGACAGGGAAAAATACAAGGACGTCACCTATGAGATGGCTATGGAGGAGATGACTGTAATTGATGAGAAAGATGAGGTAAACTCTGAACATAATAGTTTAACTGAGACCTAAAGAGTCTGACTGCTTCAAGTTATTTAACATCTTTACTTTTTGCATTGCCAGGTGCATCGCGGTGTTCCAGCGTTTGCAGTCATGTACGGTGCTGTTGGCCTCGGCTGGTTGGGCAGCTTTATGATGTTGTCACCGGTGAGGCCACTTATGGATAAAGCATACACCATCTTTGCCAGGAATCGACTTAAGTGGACTGGACGGAAACAGGAATGCACCACAGGACGCTGTGAAAAGAAAACAATGAAATCCTGACCTCATAAAACAATGAACTAGTGTGTGTTTAATAATTACATAGCCATTAATCTGTTATATATTATGCTACATGAGCATATAATTAAACTGCTGGAATGTAAGTGAAACAAAAACTTTACCTGATGGTTTTTCATTATAAGGTTGGATGTTTAGACTTGATACTCTTCATTTCATCCAATTTAAGGGAAAATACTCAGAAAAATACAACACGAATAGGAAAAACAAATATTGAAAATAGGACAATGAGTTGAAGCAGAACCTCATTAGCAACACGGGTCTGATTTAGGAAAATAAAGGCTTTCATACTGAATTTTAAAAGTATTGCCAACAGATTAAAAGTTTGGATTTGTCTCTTTTATGAGGTTGGTTTTGAGTGACTAGGCCATTTTCTGATCAGCATTTCAGTCTTGTATTCTCATCATCAATTCAGAAAGATGTGTCCTCTAACAAACAGGCTGGTAGATGACAAACAGTCAAACAAAAAAAAGCCTCTAAGCAGGAAAAGATGGCGGATCAGACAATGAAGCAATCAGAAAGACAGACAGAAAACGAGTTCTGCTTTAGTGGTTGTCTCATTTTGTTAAAAGTATTGTGAACAGATAAGACTGAAAGTCAATGAAGCAAAATACAGTCAATTTCCTGTCATACTCAGAAAATCAGATATAAGTTGTTGGCTTTTTTCAAAAAAAAAATGTCAAAAGCAGATAAGATATTCAGAAAACTGTCACTAGATGTCACTGTAAGTCTGCAGTATTATGGGTACACTTTCAGGACTGAAAGGTCAGCTGTGATAGAACATATCCCTAACTATCGTACTGTGGCAAGCCGATTGCACATTTATTCAGATATCTTGATGTCACGCATAAATGTCATGAACATGCAAGACCCCAATTATTTCTAGTTAACTAGTTCGTATGTTTCATGTCATACTAGTTAACTAGTATTGCTCAGCATGTTCACTAGTTAACTAGTGCACATTGATATGTGCACTTGTTACCTATTTAAAATATGTTTATATTTTTCTAGTCAACTAGTAAGGTACAAAAAAGGGCACTAGCTGACTACTGAATGTGAAATTCCCACATGTCAACTTCTACATAATTTGGCTAGCCGCTTGAGCATTTATTCTGATAAATACCACTTTTGTCAAGTAGTTAACTAGTGAGCCACGTTTGTGCACACTAGTTAACAAGTGAAAGCAAAAATGAACTTTAGTTAACTAGTGAGCACATTTTGGATTTACTAGTTAACTAGTGAGAGCTGGCAATGTCCACTAGTTAACTAGTAAAGGCCAAGATGCCAAGTATTCCTCAAATTCAGGCTTTCTATTGGCTCCCTATGTCCAAGTAAAATATGACAACCAATCACAGTGCAGAATTTGACAAAATCCCACCCAAAACATTTGCATATGGCACACAAGTTAACATGCTGGCCAAAGGAACTAGTGGCCTCAGTGTGACACTTATATGTAAACTAGTGAAGGCAGAACTGCTCACTAGTTAACTAGTAAAGACACAAATGGCCACTAGTTAACTAGTGAGATGTCACTTGTCAACATGTAAAGGAAAAAATACCCTAGTTTACTAGTGAGGGTGTTACTTCCGTTACTAGTTAACTAGTGGCATACATATTTTGTTCACTAGTAAACTAGTTACACCTAAAAACACAAACAAACTAAGCATTTTTGTTCACTAGTTAACTAGTGGAACAATTTAAGTCTGACTAGTTTGCGTGTGTGGCAGTGAAGCTCACTAGTTAACTAGTTCCTGAAACAGTTATTATGCAAATTCTAATGAGAGGGTGGGTAGAAGACTCCTATTGGGTATCATGAATCCCACCCATTCTAAAATGTAAATGTACTGTTCAGAGCCTCACTATCAGATCCTGATGGGTGTCCCTAATGGCTAAAGTGATACACTGCTATGAAATGGTGATACAGAAAGCAGAGCCTGCAGTATAGCGAATATATATATATATATATATATATATATATATATATATATATATATATATATATATATATATATATATATATATATATAGTGTTGGGAGTAACGCATTACAAGAGTAATGTCTTACAGTAATTTATTATTTTTTTCAGTAACTGACTAATGTAACGTATTACTTATTAAATATACAGCAATATATTATGAGTTACAATTTCAGTAACACAAGTTACTGTAGAACAAGATCTACCATCCACTTCTTGTTGCTCAAAACATCAGAGAATCACGATGGCTAAGCAAAAGATTGACTGTATATTTACATGGGGGCATTATTTGCACTATTTTCCTAACCACCTGTTGAAAGACTTCAGTCTCTGAAGTCTCATCTTTGTTAACCATCTTTGTGATGAGCGCTTTTAGTGCCTTGTTTTGATACAATTTAACATAGATTACCATATCATAGAAAGTATGCAAAGGAATTAGAGACTTAACTTTAATAAAATAGCGGTAAAATACAGTATTTGTGGTGTCACACTTGTTTAAAATGTAAGTTGATAAGTTACGGTGTTTAGAAGTTGTTAAATATTTAAGATATTTTCCCAAAAGTAAGTTAAAGTAGTGTAACTCAGTTACATTTTTGAGACAGTAATATGTTACATTTTTGAGGCTGTAAATAGTAATATGAAATATATTAGAATTTTTTTGTAGCTTGCCCATTTGTGTATATATATATATATATATATAAATACAGGGTTTTATTTGTGAAAAAACTGGGGTGTGTGGGGGGTAATTTTGAGAAATATTTTTATTAGGAGAAATGACCACAACAGCAGTCCAATAGTATAACAGGCTACATGAAAATTGTTGTCACATCTGTTAACTTCATTTACACTATGACCAAGGCGGTAGGTTCATTTTGCACTCGAACTGGACTACTGCATTTGCAGACATATTTGCTCAAAAAGGTGCAAAATAAAAATAAACAAAATCAATTTTTAAAAACAATCCCTATATCAATGTAACAGAAAATATGACATAGCCTGGCAAAATGTGCTATCAAAAAAACAAAAACAATATAACAGTCTGCTCTGATAATGTTCAGCATTTCAGTCCATTTTCCTTGCTTTCTAGTTGGTGGATCAATAACAGACCGGTGCCCCTGCTGCTTGAACTGCATCTACGCAAATTTGCGGGACGGGAAGGTGACAACATTTGGTCCTTTTACAGTACAGAGATGAAAATGAGATTGTTCAGTCTGGACACATACATTCGGTCTTTGCTATGTCTGCTATATAAGAATGTAGTTCATGATACCAATGGTGCGTTCACCATTAGTGTCATCAGTGTCACCAACGCAGAAGTTCAGCTAGTTGAACTGTTGACGATGCAGCACGGCAACCAATCAAAACGTCTCAGTGTTGTGATGTTACCCGACTTTGACGTTGTCTAGCCAACCACAATCTGCTCATGTTTAAGGCCCTGTCCACACGTAGCCGGGTATCTCACAAAACTGAAATATTTTTCTACGGTTTGGCCTGTTATCCACACGTAGCCGGAGGTTTTCGGCACCAAAAACAAAGCTTTTTAAAAACGCCGGCCAAAGTGGAGATTTGCGTTTTCTCCGTTTTCAGTATCTACGTGTGGAGGGTTGAAAACTGAGTTTTAAGAGCCGTAACGGCACTTTCCGTGACAAAAAATGCTCCAACACCACATGTGCGACCTGTGTTTACTCTCGAAAACAGCATTTACTGTATTTCCTCAGCGCTGTGTTGGTATCATCCATTGTTAAAGCGGGTCTTGTTTGTTTGCTTTTATAAGCTGTATAACTGCTGCGTGCTGAAGAGAGGATATAAAGTTTCTCTTGGCGGATAGGACTGGGGAGAACTACTGCGCCCTACAGGTTTGCCACGTCTATGAATGTGCTGAAAAACACATTCATCCGGTTACGTGTGGATGGAGATTTTTTTTTCAAGGAGCAGAGGAAAATCTTCGTTTAAAAAAAAAACCCAGCTACGTGTGGACATGGCCTAAATCTTTCGGCAGAGAAATCCCCGCCTACGAGCTTTGCAAGCTTCAGCTTATAGATGTATCTGCTGTGCATATGCGTCAAACTTGTGGATTTGTGAGCTTTGCTTGACGCTGACAAAGCGTGCCGTCTGAACGCACTGTAACACGTATTTCATACTCGACTGTGGACACTGGGAGCGTGGATATATATGTAAAGTTGTGGCCAAAAGTTTTGAGAAAGTGACAAATATTCGTTTTCACAAAGTTTGCTGCTAAACTGCTTTTAGATCTTTGTTTCAGTTTTTTATGTGATGTATAAAATATAATTACAAGCACTTCATACATTTCAAAGGCTTTTATATATCAGCATTAATCTTCAGATCAATGGTTTTGATAAATGCACTATACATCCAACTTGATGCGGTTGCAATTATGAAGTAAAATGTAATAAACACGTGTTTATTGCAACATAACTTTCATTTTTTAACTTTATTTTTTTATGATCTGTGTGAATTTTTTATGCTTTTTCATTTCATTTGTTATATCCACACCAGGAATGTGTGGGTAGCTAATTGATTTGTAATACAATTTTATACCATTACTACCATTATTTAAATTATGAAATAAATCAAACTTGTCACAGTCCCCGACCCACCCTGGGCTCTCTATTAACCTCCTGGATATACCCCTGCTCAGGAGCATTTAAGATTTAGAAATAATCCATTATTATTCATTCATTAAACTCATAGGAGTCTCTTTGTCAGAAGAGGGTGAGAAAGTTTTTGTGTTTTTTTTCTCTCACTTTGGTCGCAGCGCAGCATTAAGTGTTGATTTTAAGCTGTAACTTCGTTTTCTAACAGATAAGCATGATAGATGCGCTCTTGGGCCAAAAGAGCTGTTGCAACAAAAACAAATGTGCTCTTGTGTAGCCAAAATAAAAGGAAACTGTGAGGTCGGTTGAAACATTTTTTAAATCGTTACTTACCGGGAGGGTGTAAATAGTAATTGAAACAAAAGCTTCTGTCAGTCACATAAAGACTGTTCTGAAAACTTGCGGCTGGCTGCTGCACCATATGTCACGTACACGAATCACGCAGGTGACCTATTTTGGATTAAAACGGCGAATTTCGCGAACTGTTGATGATTATTTATGACTGGAATGAGGAAACTGTACCCCATAGCACCTTCCTTGGCAAAATGCAAGTGCAGTCAGCTAGAATTGTTACTTTTCTTTATACTTTATTGATCCCCGAGGGGAAATTTCAGGTTACAGTACAACCTGTCCAAGATCTTTGCAAACAACAACAAACAAAAACAGATCCAGGTCAGTGAAGGGCTTGCAGACGCCAGAGCAGCGCTCCCATGTATACAGAAACAGATAAACGGCAGGGAGGGAGGGGTCCATGGGGGGGGGGGGGGGGGGACGCTCAACTGTGTTTTGATTCCTTAATCCAGAGTCAGAATACAGCTAATAGAAAAAAAACACACCTAAACATTTAAGCACAT
Organism: Apricaphanius iberus; assembly: GCA_028564705.1. Classification (NCBI taxonomy): domain Eukaryota; kingdom Metazoa; phylum Chordata; class Actinopteri; order Cyprinodontiformes; family Aphaniidae; genus Apricaphanius; species Apricaphanius iberus. Next base: position 3,358,712 of record JAPXFQ010000494.1, on the reverse strand, counting down.
ATTCAGACATCAACAATGACACAACAGGAGGGATAGGAGGGGGGGAAACCCCAATCAACACCTGGCGTGCTGCAACAGATGCACACCATCTAACTGCTTCCTGGAGTGGGCAGGAGAGATTGGGGATACAGCTAGAGCAGTGATGACAAGGAAAGTGTGTGCATCTGTAAGGGTGTGAGTTTGTGTATGCATCAGTACTCAGTAGCCCATGAACCCCACACAGCTCAATCCCACAGTCTGTTCGCCTATGATGTAATTTGCGTTCTTGGAGAGCTGAGCCCGCTGCACCTGGAGAAAAAGTCATTGAGGTCCTCAGCCAGGCGGGGGCTCCCCACAGGGTGGGGGGATGGTCTCCTGTAGTTGGTGATGTTCTGCAGGCCCTTCCAAACTGCAGAAGAGTCGTTGGCAGAAAAACGCTCCTTCAGCTTTGCACTGTAGTTGCTTTTTGCTGCCTTGATCTCCTTTGTCAGCTTGTTCCTGGCCTGCTTGTACAGGTCCCGAACCCCACTCCTGTAGCCCTCCTCCTTGTCCCAGCGTAGCCGTCTCAGTTCTGCAGAGAACCATGGTTTGTTGTTGTTGAACGTGCAGAAGGTTTTGGTCTGCACACACATGTCCTCACAAAAGATGATGTAAGATGTCACAGTGTCAGTCAGTCAGTTCGTCCAGGTCTGAGGCTGCTGCTTCAAAGACGCTCCAATCAGTGCAGTCAAAGCAGGCCTGTAACTGCATCTTTGACTCATCTGTCCATCTCTTCACAGTTCTTACTACAGGCTTAGCAGATTTCAGCTTCTGCCTGTAAGATGCGATGAGGTGGACCAGGCAGTGGTCAGAAAGTCCCAAAGCAGCATGGGGGACAGAGCGATATGCATTCTTTATTGTGGTGTAGCAGTGGTCTAAGGTGTTCATGTCCCTGGTGGGACACGTCACGTGTTGTCTATATTTAGGCAGTTCAAGTTTGAGATTTGTTCTATTAAAATCCCGGAGAACGATTAGCAGAGAGTCCGGGTGAGTTTTCTCCACGTCTGTGATCTGGTCGGCGAGGTGATGTAACGCCTCCATTACACACGCCTGCGGTGGAATGTATACAGCGACCAGCATAAACGAGGCGAACTCCCGCGGTGAATAAAATGGTTTACAGTTTATGAAAAAAGACTCTAGGTGAGGGCTACATGTCTTCTGTAACACTGTGACATCTGTACACCAACCTTCGTTTATGTAGAAGCACGTCCGCTCGGAACAGCTGGAAGCGCGGCAGCTGTAGTGCGCTGTCCGGGATGTGTTCACTGGACCAGGTTTCAGTGAAGCAAAAAGCAGCAGAACAACGAAAGTCTGAGTTCTTGGATAGGAGAAGGAGCAATTCATCCATTTTGTTAGGCAGAGAGCGGACGTTCCCCAGGTGTATGGATGGGAGAGCGGTGCGTAATCCTCGCTGCCGCAACTTAACTAGCACACCAGCTCGTTTCCCTCGTCGGCGTTTCCGTCTAAATCCACAGAGCGCTGCTGCTCCTCTGGTCACAATCTCTATAAAGCAGTCTGGTTGATTAAAAACCGGTGAAAAAAGTCCGGTACTGGATAGCCCTATTTGTAGGATTTCCTCCCTGCTCATTTTAATAGCAGAGGGAGTGCAGAAAACTACGCAAAAAAGTAAAAATGTAACAAGTACTAGGGAGCGAAGTACCGAGGCGTCCATCCGCGGCGCCATCTTGTTGCATTATCCGGCTTGACTCTAACAATTATTGCACGGAAATGTACCGCCTTCTTTCCTCATGGATCAATAAGTTTTTTTTTTATTAAAATACACTCCCCAGACAGGATTTGATCCACCAGCCCCAAGATGCAGAGTTTGGATTTTCACCACTCCACGACATGTACTACACACCTAATGGTCAGTAACTGATTAATTTCAGCAATTCTACGTCACAGAAACGCTGTCTGCCGCTGCCTTCAGACTGCAGGCTTTTTCAGACTAATAACTGAAAAACTAAAGACTGTGCACATTAACTGAATACAGATTACAGCAATGCACCACAACTGTGTCACTAGAAATGTTATCAAAACATATTTTTATGCTAAAACGACCTTAGTTTATAAAATTTGCTCAGCCTGGACAAAGTCAGCCATGCTTTCTAGGTTTTTGAGTCCTGAATTGTCCAATCAACATCCTTGTTCCGCCTTCTTCATTTGCATGCAAGTATGACATTGCTCACTAGTAAACTAATGACCAGCGTTGCGGTCCCACTAGTAAACTAGTGGCACAAAATGCCAGCCGTTTGTGTATTTATTCAAATTCCACTAATTTAGTATTGTGAGGGAACCTTTTCTCCAACTAGTTCACAATGGACAGTGTTTTGTCTTCACTAGCTAACATGTAAGGCTCAATTTGCCCTCCATAAGCTACTGAAAGACATTATAATGCAGATATGCTCACTAGTTAACTAGTGAGTGTGTCCTGTTCCAGTGAACTAGTAAAGCCAAACATGTCAACTACTTAACTAGTGAAGGCCAATTTGTCACTAGGTAACTAGTAACAACACATTTTTGCATTACAAGTTAACTAGATAGCTCCAAAAAAAGCCACTAATGTGTGTCTTGTGCGCACTAGTTAACCAGTGAGCTGCTTCACTGCCACACACGCAAACTAGTGAGACTTCAATTATTCCACTAGTTTACTAGTGGACAAAAATGTTCCACTTATTTGTGTTTTTAGGTGTAACTAGTTTACTAGTGAACAAAATATGCATGCCACTAGTTAGCTAGTAAGGCCTGCAACACCCTCACTAGTAAACTAGGGGGTATTTTTACCTTTACATGTTAACAAGTGACCATTTTGGCATCTCACTAGTTAACTAGTGGTGCTGAAATGGCCTTCACTCCTTAACTAGTGGGTGTTTTGGGGCCCACTGGTAAACTAGTGACACTTTTTAAACCTCACTAGTTAACTAGTTGAATGGAAATTGCCTTCACTAGTGGGCGTTTTCGGGCACACTAGTAAACTGTTAACTTGTGTGCCACATGCAAATGTTTTGGGTGGGATTTTGTGAAATTCTTCACTGTGAGTGGTTGTCATATTTTACTTGGACATAGGGTACCTAATTAGAATTCTTCGCCACTAGGTGACTAGTGTGAATTTAGGCTTGAACTAGTTTACTAGTATAATTTATGACCTCACTAGTTAACTAGTTTGGACAATGGATGCATCAACTAGTTACCTAGTGATTATTGGAATGCATTTTGGCCTTTACTAGTTAACTACTGGACATTTCCAGCTCTCACTAGTTAACTAGTGAATCCAAAATGTGGTTACTAGTTAACTAGTGGGCGTTTTTGTTGTCACTAGTTAAATAGTGTGCATATTTTGACCCTCACTAGTTAACTAGTTCCCACAAACATGGCTCACTAGTTAAGTAGTGGCCAGATATGGCTTGCATGTTCATGACAATTATGCCTGATGTCAAGATATCAGAATAAATGCTCATTCGGCTTGCCATACTTAACAGCCTTTTGGATTAAAGGTGAAACGTCTTTAAGATAACAAGAGAAGCTCAGTGGCCTTACATTTGTTACAACAGTATATTTTGTTTTTAAATAAATCAATAAATTGCATGTGCATCTTCTTAAAGGTTACACAAGATACCGATGTAGGATGGCACATGTGTGTGTAAACAATCTAAATATTTTGAAGGGAAACAAGAATTAAATGTTTTAGGGTGACATTTGAATGTATTATTGAAAGTTATTGTGTATTATGTATATATTATGTATGAATGTTTTATTAATCGAAAGGGTAAGACTTGCATTTCTATAATTAATGATAATTATGTTTTACAGTTAATAGAAATCATAAAGATTATCTACTCAGAAAATCTATATTACAACTAGACCAATATATATATATATATATATATATATATATTTGTCTTGATGTAGCAGACGCATTCAAATTAATGACTGCTGACTTGCAAGCTGTCCAGCAGTCACTGATACCTTCCACAAGGTGGGTAACCGATGCAATGTATCAAAGTATCCCAGCATATTAATGGTATCTTGAGTGTGAGGAAAATGTGTGATATATATAGCATTAAGCACAGCCTCTATAAGAGTTTTAGGAAGATTAAAAAGATGTTCACTGAAATAGGACTTAGTGCTTGAAGAGCTACTGTAACACTGGGCTGTTTTCAGTGGTTGAGAGGGTGCGAAGGAAATACTCAACAGGACAGTGAAAAACTCACAACCAAACTGATACTGGGAATTCCACTGTGCTTGTCCTTTGATAATTTTGCTCTTCAACAACCTTACAAGGCCTGGTTAAATGGCTGCTATCTAGTTATGCATGAAAATAAGCAGAGTTCATACAAACTGCAATGTTACTTTAGCTCGGGAGACATAAACTAGTCCATATCAGTCCCTGCATCCATCTGCAGCACGCTTCCCCCTGAAGAGCAGGTATTTTCACATACCAGTAAAATCACAAACAATCCAAGAAACAGCCAACAAGTGTGGCATTCTTTCTATTAGGTCACTCCTGAACCAGGCACATCAGAACCATCTTACCCTGGCTAAGGGAGAAAACTAACAGATATTTGTTCAGTGATTGAAAGCCCTTTTTTCAGATAATAAATGTTGAATTTCAATGAAAAAAATTAGTTTCCAGTGTAAAGGAGGAGTGGAGAAGGACAAAATTCAATTGTCTTGAGGTTCAGTGTGAAGTTTCAAGTCAGTGATGTCTTTGGGAGACTTATCTGCTAGTGTTGGTCCAATGTGCTTTTCCTCTAAAATAAAGAAGAAGCTGAGAGACAGTGTACCCTACAATGTTTATGAGCTGAAATAATGTTCCTTGACTCCTCCACAAATACACAGCCTGTTTACAACCACATTGTTGTATGGATGGATTAATTCAAGTAAAAGGAGCAATGACCATGTGTCAAACACAATTACCGTCCACTAAATATGCAACAATTTCTCCATTGAAAACAACAGTGTAATATTTCTTGATCTTATTATAGTTATGTTTCTATAAAATAATTCTGAATTCTGAATATAAAAATATATATAAAAACTGAAAATATTTCTGCATGTTCTGAACATCAATACAGACATATGTTGTGTTTTGTATGACCTTCGTCTGTTTGGAGCTGTGTGGGTGTTCATCTGCATGTGATGAGTTGTGACTTACCAAGTGATAGCTCATAGACACCCTCTTGCTAATTTTAGATTTTCCAGGAAAGACGAGCCCTAACTTTATTCCTGGATTATCTCTAAGATGATTGGCTGAACTGATTCAAAACCCCACCAGTCCACAAACACAACCACTCCCATCCAAAGCCCGGATCAACCCAACATGATGGAAGCTTTCCTGCTGTTGTCACAAATAAACAGTACGGTTGCTCTCTGGCAATTTGCCGACTAGTATCTCCAGAAGTTTACTGGAAGTGGAGTTTTGAAGACAAAAGGAGGATTGTGGGGGGTAAATATATTCATTAAATCTGCTGTGAAGGTAAATGTATGCTCATTTTGATCAAGAGGTTGCCCTGTTACAGTAAAAATAAGAAAAGTAGTTAATATTTGACTATTATTAACCAAAGCTGTCTGCTTTGGCTTTCTCTATGCAGAGAATGAATGAATAATCAAGGTATGTTGTTTCAAACTGCTTTCACATATGTATTGTACAGGGGTATCAAGCCAGTGTGAAAGGTTGAGATAACATTCTCAGCATGCAGTTCTAGGACACAAGCTAAAGTGGAACACGATGTGTGTACACTGTGATCAACTGACTTTAAAAGCATTGTGCAGTTTGTTTATATCACTGACACTGTGATTCTGCCCTGAGCATATAAACTGTAAGTAGGATTTATCTTTTCATAAGTGCCATTATGTCTTTGATTGTTAAATTTCACATTCTGCTATATAGAAAACTTATAGCACCATTAGCTTTTTCACATTTTCTGAAGTTATAACCATTCGCTTTTTGCATAGTACGCTAGGATTTTATTCTGTGAATGAGCAATACATAAAAATGCACAACTGAAAAGTTTTTTCAAAGAAACAAAAATCTGAAAAGTGCATTTGTACTAATCTCCTCTTGAAGGATTCCCATTTTCAATTGTTTTCGGAGAAAAAAAGTTAACTGTCGAGAGTTTATCTTCACTTTATAGTTTACCTTCTCTTCATAATTTTGTACTCCTTTTCTAACACAATATATTACAATTTTATACATTTGTGGTTGACCCACAATAATAATTTTTTTGTGTAAAACAAAAATTTGCAAATAATCTATGTAATTTGTTTATACATTTTCCACCGCGTATGATGTAGATCAGGTGTCATCAACTAAATGTGATTGATGGCCATACTTTTTCCAAGCAGACATTACGTGGCCTGGATGCTCTCCTAAAATAAAGTTATATTATTGTATCTTAATGTATTAATATGAGATATATTAAGTTTCCTTTTTTTTGAATGTCAATGTTTACAGACTCATATTTCATTTACTACCTGAAGCCAGTAGTGGGCGACTGCGAGATATTCCGCTGTTAATAGACTGTTAATTATGCAAAGAAAATTTGTAATCTTTCTTTGCCTCCCTGCTTGATATTATTCTCAGTTTTCTTTATTTTTATTTTTTGCTGTTTGCGAAAAAATAACATTATGTTTTGTTATTTTTCACCAAGACAGCGTTTTCTTGCAAATTTATTTTAGTAACATTTATCTTGTTTTCTCCCTTAACTATAATTCCTATAGTTGGCTCTTCCGATCAACAGGGTTAATATTATTTACTTGTACAAGTGTTGCTTTCCTCCCATGAGCATCTTTGAGACACCATGATTATGCGCTATTATAGTGGCATGCGCAAGAACTGACATTCTAAAAATCACTGAAGATAAAAAAAAGAAAGTTGAATGAAAGCCATCAGTTTGTAGTAATTTCTGATTAGAGGCTGTTAATCAGTTTGTTTAATTTGTTCAAGAAAAAAAATTCTGATTCAGTATGATTGTGGGGCCAAGAGATATCTGGCAGGCCGGGCATTGCCCGTGGGCCGTCAGTAGACGTTCACTGATGTAGGTCTTCATTAGCCAATGATTGATCAGTTAGGTTATTTAAATTATCCTATTCAGTTGCACATTCTAATCTGAGTAAGTCACTTTATTTTAAATCACTGCACAGTACTTTGTTTTTTGTATTTCTGTACATATATAATTCTTAATTCTGTTTTGATACTTTCTCTACCTTTCTTATGTGATCCTAAATACTTCTATTATCTGTCACTTTGCTGCTGTTACAGCTTAATTTTCCCTTTGTGGGACAATAAAGGATTATTCTATTCTTATTGAGATTGTGTTATGGATTCTCTCTAGGTTGAAGCTGATTATGTTGCTACAGAGAAGAGGCATCAACAGGAAGTCTGGGTACTGCACACCACGTTATGTCAAGATGGGTTGCCCCTTTTCCCCTGTCTTATGTTGAAGTTTTGTTAAGATGAATTTAATATCACGCAGTATCATGTTCACAATAGCCTGTTTTAGGAGAGACCAAGCACTGGCTAGATTACCACTCTGTCCAAAGGTATGCAGGCTTTATACATTTGACAGTTGTGTAAAGATCTTTACAAGTTCCTCTTCTTCAATCTTTATAGAAAATGCCAATAAGGTAAGATATCTCAGTTGTATGTGTTTGTATTCATCTACTAATAAGGAGGTGTTTAAAGCTGAAGCTTCAGTTGTAATTTTTGATATGTGCACAAAAAAAATTTGCCAATCATTTAATCCATTGTCCAGAAACTTTGACATTTTTCAAAAGAGTAGGAATTATGCTGCACTTGCTAAAAATTGTAGTTTTATAGAAAGAGTTCCTGAGTATCAGTGCCAGTCACATAGGCGCGGGCTTAGTCAGTGGTCAGCTGCAGATCCAAACAAACAGGGAGGCAGCAGCATAGCACAGTATTTGGAATACAAAGGTAAAAAGATCAAATCAGAGACTATTGTCCCCAGCAATGAAAAGTCTGGGCTGCAGTTATTTCATATGAGCTCTTTGACTACAACATTCGGTGAAAGTTACAGTTATGTTGCCAATTCACCATTCAATCACCAGAAGCAATGATAAATAATAGGGTGAGTTCATTCATCCCAAATTAACCTTTTTCACATTTTGTGATATTACAATGTGTAAGCGTAATAAAACATTTCACTGGGATTTTGTGTAATAGACTAACACAAAGTCACTCAATATCTTAAAGAAGGAAACTGCTAGTTTTCCAAAATCTCTAATAAACAGAATCTAAAAGCCAAATAGCCCAGGCTGCACCTATAATTCACCTGGTTGCATTTTACTTTTTGTTGTTCTGTGATGTGAAGCACTAAGGTACACAGGTACTAGGTTGACTCAAGATAAAGCTGTGGTGAAATCTAAAGTAGGGTCAGGTCATAAAACAATACTACAAGGTTTTAACATATCTAAAATGGCATGTACCTATATAGCACATTATCTAGGCCTGAAAACCCCATAACACTTCATACATTCAGTTATTCACCCATTCATACACTATTGAGGATAAGCTAGGATTTTGCCAAAGCTAGTACAACTAAAAACACAAGAGACAAATAGTAACTCTGGAGGTGCTGCAGAGAGACACACCAGAGGTGGAAGAACCTTTTAACATAACAGCTGTTAGTCGGGCACTTTGCAATCTGGCCTTTATTAAAAGATGAGCATGAATAAAGCCATTAACAGAACTTTCCCAACATGGGAATGAAGGTGTTCCAGTTAGAACACAAAGCCTAGCCTAGCAATAAAGAATGGGCAAAAAAACAATTAACATTCAGATTTGTTACGCAGGTAAAAAAATAAAATAAAAAAAACGCATATCTGAAATCACATTGAAACATGATTTTCCAAACTATTATTTCAAGACATTCGGATTTTTAGTTTGTAAAAAGGTATTAAAGTTACATATTTACTTATCCTTTTACTATGTACTACCTTGTGTTGGTCTATGACATTAAACCCCTTTAACATACATTGAAGTTCGTGTAGTTGTTTTTTTTTACATACGTTTTATAGAATTCAAGCGGTATGAATATTTGATACAATAAACTGCCTTATATAAGTTTCTTAAACTCTGCAAACTTTGTCCTTCTTTATTTTCAGTCTGTCTTGACCGCCAGGCAGGCAGAGGAAACTACTCGTAGATTAATAATCCGACTAGGAGAAGCGTCAAATCCTGAAGCTCTGAGCGCCTGCATAGACGTACTCAATGAGCACCTTATCCGCTTCCCATCATGCAAGGCTTTGATCTGGCAGGTCTTGTAAACATTTGTGTAAACAAAAAAGTTTAGAAATTTTTGAAAAGGTCGGACAGAAAACAAATCCAAGATGCTTTTTGTTCCCCAGGGGAAATCTCTAGTCACCTTGCTGAGACTGCGGCAAACTTATAAAACCGATCAGGGACTTCAGGCCATTTTAAGAGAAGCTATGGCTCTGGTTGGTTATGTGGATCCAGTTAGAGGTTGTGGTATCAGAGTTCTCTCCATTGATGGTGGAGGTACGAGGTGAGCAAATGTTGAAAACTTTACTGTTATTAGATTAAGGTGCTCACAGTAAATTCACACCTTAAACACATTCACACTACCTTAATACACACAATAAATGAATAAAACTAATTGCTTTATTTTACTCAATTCTGCAATATAGTAATACTAGTTCATCACATTTTTATGGCTGATCATATATTTTCATTTCATCTTGGAGTAAATATGATAGAAATCAATTAGGTTTCATACTATAACTTAGTATAACAAATATTCTATTGATTTCTGTCTATTTTTAGATATCTAGATTTTCAAAACATAAAAATATAACTTTTGCTTTTTAGATAACTTTTTTGTACATAACTTTATTTCTGAGTAAAAGTATCAAAACACCTTAAAACCACAAAATTCTGTGTTATCCATCAATATTTTAATGTATAAGTCCAACACATAATTACAAGGTTGAATAAGGATACATGATTTTTCTTTTTTCCTTTAATACAAATCTTAAAAGTGTGTTGTGCATGTATGTTCAGACACCTCTCTTTTCATGCCCCTAAATGAAATCAAGCAAAACCCATTGCCTTCAAAAGTCACATAATTCATGTTTGTGTAATTTAATCTTAACATAAGTACATCTGTTCTATTAGGATCTCAGAGGTTTGTTTGAGGACATTAGTGAACAAACTGTCATGTTGTGGTAAAATAAAGACCTAAACACAGATTTGTTTCTGATGTGAATGATTGATTAAGAAAAATGGGCAGACTTACTACAGACGCAGTGAAAAACACAAGGGTGAAGATTAGGAGGGCAGCAAGACAGAGAAGGCAGCAGAAAATTGGAGTAATCAGGGGGCTCAAGTATACTGGGGAGAAGTAGAAAATTGCACAACAACCAGGAGAGATAATCAAGGACAAATGGATACAGATGGGAGAGAGAGCCAGCGGGGAGATGGAAAATGGAGTTGACGTACAATGCAGAAAGGGACTAAAGTAAGAAATAATAATTCTAAATGAATAGTGATGATAAAGTAGAAAAACACATAGTGATACAAACTAACAAACAAACAAATTAACAGTGAAGTAAAGAAACAACACAAAACACAAATAAAAACTTAATAAAGGAAGCATTGTGACATAAACAGCATTTTGAAGGTAAGGAACACAGAAGAAATTGTAAATATACAGTTTGCCTGTGGAAAAAATCAAGGTTTTCTAAGCAATATCCCATGTTTTGAGTGTGGATCACGGGGTTCAGAGGTTGCCTTGCAATCGGAGCGTTGCTGGCCCCCAGATCCATCTGTCTCAGTCGTTGTGTCCTTGGGCAAGACACTTCACATACTGCCTACTGGTGTTGGCCAGAGGGGGCGATGGCGCGATACGGCAGCCTCGCTTCTGTCAGTCTGCCCCAGGGCAGCTGTGGCTACAATAGTAGCTTGCTTCCACCAGTATGTGAGCGTGAATGAATAATGGCATTTTTAAAGCGTCTTTGAGTATCCAGAAAAGAGCTACATAAGTTTGGTGTATTATTATTATCTTGCAGTCTATTCTTCAATTAATTCATCTTTCATTAATTCATTGTCTGAAAACGGACAAATTTAATCATAACTACAAACTTGTCCTTTCAAATAAACTAACAGGCCCAGAAGAAGGAGCATGATTTGGAGACGCAGCCAAGAGGCGTGTTGTAACTCTAGAAGAATTGCAGAAAAAAAAGCCTAGGTTGTATCATCTGAGTCAAAAAAACTACTGTTCATGCCTTCATATCTGGTCTTTTTGGATTAGTGGCAAGAAAAAAATGCCATTGTTGAAAGACACCCACGAGAAGTTCTATATTCTGTTTGTTACAAGGACTGTGGGGACACAGAATTTGAAAACCATGTACCATGCTCCTTTTATACCAGTTATTTGTTGCATTTTATTGATCTATCACATGAACTCACAATAAGAAAAACTGATATTTGTGTGGCTATAACAAGATGCAATGGAAAAAAAGTTTTTTTGTGTAGGATTACCTTGTTGAGGTATTGCATCTTAAGATTTGTGGGCACAATCCGCTGAGTTTAAAGGTTAATGTAAATATTTCTGGTCTTTAATTTCCCAGAGGGTTGGTACCTCTGCAGTTACTAAAGCTACTAGAAGTTGAGACGGGCAGAAAGACCCACCAGCTGTTTGATTACATTTGTGGAGTAAGCACAGGTAAAAAAAAAAAAACAACAGCTAAACCTTACATATCAAGAGATATCTGTTCTAATATGTGTTTGTGTCATCATCATTGTTTCTGTATGCTTAAAGGAGCCATTTTAGCTTTCATGTTGGGGCTGGCCCGTTTTTCTCTGGAGGAGTGTGCAGACATGTATCGTCGATTTGGATCTGAGGTATTCAGACAAAACCCACTAGAAGAATATAGCCCCATATTGTGTCACTCAGGAATGTGAGATTTGATGGATGGGGTTAAAAGGTCATCACGAGGGGGGGTTAACGTGGGGGAGAGGGAGGGGGACTTCCTGAGGAGGAAGGGGGGTTAGGGCTCACCCACAGGGCAAAAACTTTATGTCAAACGCTCGTCAAACTGGTATTGAGGCGTGGTTTTGCTAGGAAAGGTGGAGTCGAGGATTTTCTGCTTTTAAATAGAGAAAAAGAACCATCGGGACTCTTTTCTTTAGAAAAGAGACAGAGCCAGTCGGACGGTGTTGTGATTCATCTGTGATCGGCCTAAAAAAGGTGACCACCCATCTATCTTTAAAATAAAATTTCTAAACTCTAAGTTACTTTAAACAAATTCCCTACATATAGCATGTTTTATTTTTTAATCTTAACTTTAAGCAAAAGTTCGTCAATGCATGACAATTGTAAACAAATTCCTCATAGCGCTTCTATTTTATTCTAAACAATAGACTCTAAATACTAAATTTCCCCAATGCATGATAATTAAACTTTGTTTAAACTCTAAAGTTTAAGCAACTTTAAACACATCTCCCAATGCATGATGATTAGACTATTAATACCTTTTTAAAAACAACTTTGAAAAATAACTTTAAACGCATCCCTTTAGGGTTTTTAATACTAAAACAACTACTGTGTGTTATATATGGTGAAAAAACATTTTAGTGTGGTTTATTTTGAAAAGCACACTTCCTCAGTGTGTGCAAGATTCTCTACTTGACACTTAAATTATAGAAAAACAGAATTAGACTTTCTCTAACTTAAAAAAATGATTTTCTACGTACCTCTGCAGGTGAAAGTAGTATTCATAGATAGGCCGTCTTTACAAAGCATATATGTTATGTTGTGTCTCAAAAAAGAAGGATTAAAGAAATGGTTAAACAGATGTGAAATAATGAGGAGAAACAAATCCTACTGTTTTAAAAAACTATGGTTTCTGGAATGGATTTGTGGTTTAGTAAGAAGGTTCTGTCTATTTTAGAGGAAGAAGAAAAGAAAAAAACATGGTTAGAGCATGCAAAACTCTGCTTAAAAATGTAAACAGTAGTTGAAAGGCTGAATTCCGGTACATTCTAAAATCGTTCCGATGGAAAAAATATTTCCAGGCTATGGTTTATTTTTCAAAACGTCTGAAAGAGCTGCTGATGCAAGAATGAAGTTTAAAGGCAGGCTGAACAAACTACTTTCTCAAGTCCCCACCTCTATGCAAAGACTCCACCCTCGGTTGTAACTGAATATTAATAAGCACTCTGTCTGTCTCAAAAACATATTCTCACGACCCATCTAGGCCCAAGTTACCATCAGCGGCTGGTGCAGGGTGTTATGCGCGCACAGACACACATACACACACCACCTAGTTGGGTTTCCATCCAGCGCTAATCATCCTGGCATTGGTCTGAGAAACCCATCTAAACTGAACCATAGCTACAGGTAAGCACATCTCCCCCCATTTAAAATCAGTCTCTTTAACATCTTTGGGTTCCCAACCACGGTTTCCTGTCTTACATGACCACTAGTCTGAAATCCTGAAGGCTGTTCCTTTCCCCAGACGCCGTTAAATAAACTCAAGTCCTATCACCTCGTCTGCATCATTCATTCAATCCGATTAAGGATTCCATCGCCTTAAGTAGCAGCAAAATACAATGCGGTCAAGGAGGAATACGCCATCACCCGAAGATAAAAAGAGAGTTACATTTCAAGATGAAGATCAGAAAAGATCTACTCTGTTATCTAAAGCACCTGATGGGATTCCTACCACAACAACGTGTGATAAATTCACTTCTACAACCTGGACCAAAATCCCACCGTGGGTTTTGCAAAGGACTCTTACTCTTCAAGTGACACTCCAGATTCCAGCCTTGGAACAAAGAGAATGAACGGACTGGTTATCTTCAGCTCTAAGCAGCGCTATGAAAGCTGCTTTAGACAAGTTTATGGCTCATGCCTGCATGGCTTTTCTGCTGAAACATTGTAACAACGGCCAGGAGCACCAGCGTTTGGACATAGATGCCATAATGAAAAACATGTTTTGTCCACAAGAAAAAACAGGTCCTACCCTGTTTTAGTAGCGTATCCTGTCATTTCAAAAAGGTACCGATGCTGTCTTACCTCAAAGTTTGAACAAGAAAAGCTCACACTATATTCTATTAAATACATTTGAACACTGAAATATCAACAATGCATCACCTACACCGATGAATGATTGGAACATAAAAAACACATTTCATTACTCAGGGCTTGGTCTCTTTACTTTAACAATGACTTTTTAAACCAGTGTAAAGTTTGCACAATCTGCTTTTCTCCGCTGCTAAGGTTTTTCCATTCATTATTTTTGTGCATAAAAATTTGTGAAAACCCCTAAAAACGTACACTTTTAATATTTTTTTTTAGAGTAAAAAACAAACAAAAAATAGTTTGTTGATAGTCGTCAGACTTGTCTATCTTGCTGAATCAGCTAACATTTTTCTCTCTAAACTTCTAAGTCACTTTTTAAAATGTCCCAAATTCTAGTCTTTTTACGGTTATCTGTTAAACACTGATGAAACGAGCCGCAAAAGTACTTTCGATACATGGATACAAAGCTGCCATCGGCCGCGACAGTACTCAGTGAAGTTAAGTGAAATGAGGTGAATAAGACATTTTTTTAGTTTATCATATGATAAGATGAAGAAGCGTCTTCCCTTTAAAAAACAAAATTGTGAGTGTATCTCTAAAATCTACATATGTTGATGAAGTACTATAGTTGTGTAAAACACATTAGACGGATGCATACAGTGTTTGCGTTGTTCCATCCACCCATTATCCAGGAGTCGGAGCAGCAGTTTAAGCAGAGAGACCTCTGACCCTTGGCCAGCCGAGAGCCCCTCCACCACGTCCTGGGTCTTTCTCAGAGTCTCCTCCCGGGTGGGGGGTGCTTGTAACACCAGAGAGGCATTAGTTCTTTAGATTTTGAAAGCTTTGTGAAAGATACATCTGTCCGGTAGTACTCTATACCAGGACCTTCCAATCGATGAGTATGTTCTTATATGATTAAGCGGATTTAGGGGCAAAGTTTATTGTTCTCTTTATTCCAACATTAGACAACCTTTATTTGTACATTGTGGTATATTAGGCGTGATCTGTAAGTATCATGTTTCTTCTCTGCTTAGCAGAAAACACTTCTGCATCACCGAAGGTCTTTCCTATCGTCAGTTCCTAAACCTTTTTATGATGTTAGTTTAATCACAAATGACATGGGGATTGTGATCGCAGGCTACCCACTTTCACCGCATCTCATGTGACACTCTAAAAAGCAAAAATGATATTTACTGAAATTTCTAGGTTGCAACACTTAAAAATAATGAGTAAATGTAAAACCAGACAAATGTTTTTAATACCTTATCGCTCTAGTAATTCAAGCTACAATGGAGTGAGTTGCCACGAACAATTCAAGCTGTTACAGCAACATAGACAACTGCATAGTACAATTGAAAATTAAAACAACATTAAGCTACAGATGAAACCAGTTAAAAATTTTAGGCACGTGTAACTTAGAGTAAGACTTTTCCTTTTTTTAATAATTGTTCCATTTACTTAATATTTTAAAGTGTACTTAAGTAAAAATCACAATAAAGTATAAATTTTACTGCGTTTTAATGCTACATTTTATATCCAGAAAGGCTTTACTTTTTTACTTTTTGATTAACTTTTACTGTAGAGAAAAGTTTCTCCCTCTCTCCCCACATCCTTGTATCGTGCAGTCATGAGATAGAAGACTTTTTTTTTTTTTTTTTGGTTTTTGCAGCTCCTACATGAACATTC
This sequence comes from Apricaphanius iberus, assembly GCA_028564705.1. Taxonomy (NCBI): domain Eukaryota; kingdom Metazoa; phylum Chordata; class Actinopteri; order Cyprinodontiformes; family Aphaniidae; genus Apricaphanius; species Apricaphanius iberus. Next base: position 3,342,945 of record JAPXFQ010000494.1, on the reverse strand, counting down.
GGACATTCGGACGCAGAACAACTGCATGATGGTAAATGTCATCAGTGTTGCTCAGAGTTTTAAGTTAGTGTTGGGTAACAAATGATTTTGACTTGAATCTTTGTAGTTCAAGATAGTGATTAGTGCAAATACAGGTCTCTTGGTTATTTTGAGTTTTTAAAGCATGAAAAGTATGTCAGGTTCATCTTAAACTCGTGTAGCATAACTTTTTCATACGAAACTATTATTTCTCCGCACGGTAAATGTTTTATCGCTTTGTCTACAATTTGTGTATTAAATCTGTAGCATTGCTTGCGGGGGATATGCACAGCCCCCCACCTTTCACCCTCCTTACTCACCGGTTCACAGACACCTCGAGGGGGGGATGGGGTTTTCTTAACACTCTCAGACCATACCAAAAAAACCCACTTTTGAATGGAAGAAGTTGCTTTGAATAACAACGTTTCACATCTTTCAGATTTTAGGTCTTTCACATAAAGCAAACGTTTATTCAACTTAAAAATGTTAAGTTCAAATTACTTGAATTTGCCTAATTTGTGTACATTACTTGTTAAATCTAATTATGCAGAACTTTTTCACATCTTTTTTATTGTACTTGTGTTTTTAAGTCCAGTAAAATAGCTTCTACTGAAACAAATTGAGTTCTAATTACTTAAACAGCTGTCAATTCTTTACATTACTTAGGAATTCAAAGTAAACTGCACTTTTTACATGACCTAGCGATTAGTAATTAAGTGTTCAAGTTCAAACAACTTAATATCATCAAATTTACATTTTGCACCCTGTAAAAATATGGTTCAAGCAGTTTTACAGAGCTGCACTGATGAGAGCAAAACTGAGTGAGGCAGAGCAGAGGGAATGTTGAAACCAGCAAAGTTGTCCAGCCAACAGTTGAAGCTGAATGACCGGAGTTCAGCCATAAAACGGTAAGTTAAAACCTACACTGGTAGCAAATCGACGGATGTATATAACATAATTTTAATAAGTTAGCAAGGTAGCTAAAAAGTTAGCTCGCTTTGCTAGACACTTTCTCCACTAATGTTAGCTACATGTTCACTGATAATCTCTGGTGATACTGGATGTTTGGCCAGAAACTGCTGTCACTTTTATGCAGAGTGTTTACTGTTTTTTTTTTAGCAAACAATTAAGGACAAGTTATAGAAGGTGCAGAACTTGGTAGAACATGTGGTGGGGAGAAAAGAGACTTTTTTTTTTTTTTAAAGGACAAGTTGAAGTAAATCAATTGCATATTAATTAAATACAGTCTCACACTCTTTTCTATGTTTGCTGGCTAAAGCAAAAAAATCGAGTCTGCACAGAAATTATAACAGTAATATTTCATGGCCGGCAGTTTTTTTTTTTTTTTTTTTTTTCTTATATCACCTGAAGGACCCATAGTACTCATCAAAATTGTATTAAAGAGTAAAGCGGCAGTCCGGGTTAATGCATAAAAAGATCAAATCATGATCAACTCGTTTTTAGCATTAACATATTTTTTTTTTATGTTTTTATATGTCTTAGGTGTTTCTACGGTGCAGCAGAGTGCTTATTAGGAGCCTGAGACAGGAGTTCAATGAGGCCCTTGACCACCAAAGTCCAGACTGGCTTATGGAAATCTTTAAGGCAAAGAAGGGTTTAGCAGGGCAGATGTTGACTGACCAGATGCAACAAACAAAGGTTAGTTTATTTTAATGTCTATATTTATTCTAAGAATGCAGTCGGTTAATTGATCGAGGTTGAAAAATCCCATATTGTATAAGAATGTACCGGGAATGTGAGGTATGCTGTTTGTAGTTGCTTTCCTGATCTTTATCTAGCCTAATTTCAATAGAGTTACATTTTGTTAAAATATTCCCTAACATTAATCCCTTACCACCCATTGCATTACCTGATTTTGTCGGTCGATTTGTAAATGAAGCATGTAAATAGCTTTCTGTAAAAATAATGTCAAGCACTTGGTGTTTTACATATTGGTTGTGTTTTTAATTAATGTGTACATAAGTAGCGTTCAGGATGATATGGACCCTGTTTTCCTCGTGTGATCTCCTGTCTCCTTCCATCAGGCTTTAAATATGATGGAGTTCAGATTCCTTCACGTCATTCCTGGAGATCATCCACCCACCGTTTTTCAAGAACTGGATTGTAAGGGACTTTTATCCTTTTTTACCTCCTCTCACTTCTCCACCTGTTTAACATCTTCCTTATTTTCATGCAACTTTACTTCTGTTTTCTCTACTTCACTCTATAGCTTCCCTCCTCTCTACCTACCATCCATATTAAGTTTTTTATGTTTCAGTTTACTTTTCAACTATTATTGTCATTGATTATTAAACGTGATGTTCTGCAGCGTTCACTGCCCTAGCCAGTGGTTGGACACTGAACATCTGTGTCATGTCTTTCAGAACACTGATGGTGAGGAAAGTTTGTACAGCAATGCTCCAGTGTGGCTCCTCTGCCATCAGCAGTGTGTGAATGTGTGTGTTAATGTAGTATAAAACGCTTTGGGGTCTGTAGGGAACATGATACTTACAGATCACGCCTAATATACCTCAATGTACAAATAAAGGTTGTCTAATGTTGGAATAAAGAGAACAATAAACTTTGCCCCTAAATCCGCTTAATCATATAAGAACATACTCATCGATTGGAAGGTCCTGGTAAAGAGTACTACCGGTCAGATGTATCTTTCACAAAGCTTTCAAAATCTAAAGAACTAAAGCCTCTCTGGTGTTACAAGCACCCCCCCACCCGGGGGGAGACTCTGAGAAAGACCCAGGACGTGGTGGAGGGGCTCTCGGCTGGCCAGGGGTCAGAGGTCTCTCTGCTTAAACTGCTGCTCCTACTCTGGGTGGATGGAACAACGCAAACACTGTATGCATCCGTCTAATGTGTTTTACACAACTATAGTACTTCATCAACATATGTAGATTCTAGAGATACACTCACAATTTTGTTTTTTAAAGGGAAGACGCTTCTTCATCTTATCATATGATAAACTAAAAAAAATGTCTTATTCACCTCATTTCACTTAACTTCACTGAGTACTGTCGTGGCCGATGGCAGCTTTGTATCCATGTATCGAAAGTACTTTTGCGGCTCGTTTCATCAGTGTTGAACAGATAACCGTAAAAAGACTAGAATTTGGGACATTTTAAAAAGTGACTTAGAAGTTTAGAGAGAAAAATGTTAGCTTATTCAGCAAGATAGACAAGTCTGACGAATATCAACAAACTATTTTTGTTTGTTTTTTACTCTAAAAAAAATAGTAAAAGTGTATGTTTTTAGGGGTTTTCACAAATTTTTATGCACAAAAATAATGAATGGAAAAACCTTAGCAGCGGAGAAAAGCAGATTGTGCAAACTTTACACTGGTTTAAAAAGTCATTGTTAAAGTAAAGAGACCAAGCCCTGAGTAATGAAATGTGTTTTTTTATTTCACAATCATTCATCGTGTAGGTGATGCATTGTAGATATTTCAGTGTTCAAATGTATTTAATAGAATATAGTGTGAGCTTTTCTTGTTCAAACTTGGAGGTAAGACAGCATCGGTACCTTTTTGAAATGACAGGATACGCTACTAAAACAGGGTAGGACCTGTTTTTTCTTGTGGACAAAACATGTTTTTCTTTACGGCATCTATGCCCAAACGCTGGTGCTCCTGGCCGTTGTTACAATGTTTCAGCAGAAAAGCCATGCAGGCATGAGCCATAAACTTGTCTAAAGCAGCTTTCATAGCGCTGCTCAGTGCTGAAGATAACCAGTCCGTTTCATTCTCTTGTTCCAAGGCTGGAATCGGAGTTTCACTTAGAAGAGTAGAGTCCTTTGCAAAACCCAAGGTGGGATTTTGGTCCAGAGTTGTAGAAGTGAATTTATCACACGTTGTTGTGGTAGGAATCCCATCAGGTGCTTTAGATAACAGAGTAGATCTTTTCTGATCTTCATCTTGAAATGTAACTCTCTTTTTATCTTCGGGTGATGGCGTATTCCTCCTTGACCGCATTGTATTTTGCTGCTACTTAAGGCGATGGAATCCTTAATCGGATTCAATGAATGATGCAGACGAGGTGCTAGGACTTGAGTTTCTTTAACGGCGTCTGGGGAAAGGAACAGCCTTCAGGATTTCAGACTAGTGGTCATGTAAGACAGGAAACCGTGGTTGGGAACCCAAAGATGTTAAAGAGACGGATTTTAAATGGGGGGAGATGTGCTTACCTGTAGCTATGGTTCAGTATAGATGGGTTTCTCAGACCAATGCCAGGATGATTAGCGCTGGATGGAAACCCAACTATGTTGTGTGTGTATGTGTGTCTGTGCGCGCATAACACCCTGCACCAGCCGCTGATGGTAACTTGGGCCTAGATGGGTCGTGAGAATATGCTTTTGAGACAGACAGAGTGCTTATTAATATTCAGTTACAACCGAGGGTGGAGTCTTTGGCATAGAGGTGGGGACTTGAGAAAGTAGTTTGTTCAGCCTGCCTTTAAACTTCATTCTTGCATCAGCAGCTCTTTCAGACGTTTTGAAAAACGAACCATAGCCTGGAAATATTTTTTCCATCGGAACGATTTTAGAATGTACCGGAATTCAACCTTTCAACTACTGTTTACATTTTTAAGCAGAGTTTTGCATGCTCTAACCATGTGTTTTTCTTTTCTTCTTCCTCTAAAATAGACAGAACCTTTCTTTCTAAACCACAAATCCTTCCAGAAACCATATTTTTTAAAAACAGTAGGATTTGTTCTCCTCATTATTCACTCTGTTTAACCATTTCTTTCTTTATCCTTCTTTTTTGAGAACAACATACCATAAATGCTTTGAAAAGAAGGCTCTCTATAATTGTACTTTCTCCGCGGAGGTACGTAGCAAATCATTTTTTGAGGTTAGAGAAAGTCTAATTCTATGTTTTAATTTAAGTGTCAAGTAGAGAATCGTGCGCACACTGAGGAAGCGCGCTTTTCAAAATAAACCACATAGAAATGGTTTTTTTTTCACCATAGATAACACACAGAAAGTAGTTGATTTAGTATTTAAAACCCTAAAGGGATGCGTTTAAAGTTATTTTCAAAGTTGTTTTTAAAGGTATTAATAATCTAATCATCATACATTGGGAGATGTGTTTAAAGTTGCTTAAACTTTAGAGTTTAAACAAAGTTTAATTATCATGCATTGGGGAAATTTAGTATTTAGAGTCTATTGTTTAGAATAAAATAGAAGTGCTATGAGGAATTTGTTTACAATTGTCATGCATTGAGGAACTTTTGCTCAAAGTTAAGATTAAAAAATAAAACATGCTATATGTAGGGAATTTGTTTAAAGTTACTTAGAGTTTAGAAATTTTATTTTAAAGATAGATGGGTTGTCACCTTTTTAGGCCGATCACAGATGAATCACAACACCGTCCGACTGGCTCTGTCTCTTTTCTAAGAAAAGAGTCCCGTGGTTCTTTTACTCTATTTAAAAGCAGAAAATTCCTCGACTCCACCTTTCCTAGCAAAACCACGCCTCAATACCAGTTTGACGAGCGTTTGACATAAAGTTTTTGCCCTGTGGGTGAACCCTAACCCCCCTTCCTCCTCAGGAAGTCCCCCTCCCTCTCCCATGCGTTTAACCCCCCCTCGTGCTGACCTTTTAACCCCCACCCCTCCCCCTCTTTGACCCCCCTTCCTCCTCCGGAAGTCCCCCCTCCCCCACTTTAACCCCCCCTCGTGCTGACCTTTTAACCCCTGCCCCTCCCCCATTTTGACCCCCTTTCCTCCTCCGGAAGTCCCCCCTCCCCCATTGAAGCCCCACCGCGCTGACCTTTGACCCCATCCATCAAATCTCACATTGCTGAGTGACACAATATGGGGCTATATTCTTCTCCCACTGGTTGGTACTGTGAAGAAGTTGGTGAAGATAACACTGCAACCTGGGAGAGAATACTAAAGTATGTACTCAAAAAATACATTTATGTATACATTAGAATGAGACTTACGAGCGTTCACAATGAGAAGTCATAAGCCATATTCTCTAAATGTTAACTGTTTTTTCTGAACCAGGGAGACGCTGGGTTGTGAGCTGCTAATTAAAACATCCAGATGCGAGTTCAGTCCGAAAGTAACAACTGTTTTTTTTTTGTTTTTTTTTATCAATCAGATGTGATGTTTAGGTTAAAGTTGGCTCAACGTTAAGCTTTACAATCAAGCATATGCTTTTATTTTCTCAGGTTTCAGCAGTCAGTGCAGTTGTAAACTGGGGTACAGGCCCTAAGGCCTTTGTGTTTCGCAACTACAATCACAAACCAGGCTGCCTTAGCCGGTATGCAGGAGGATCAGGCCACACGCTGTGGCAGGCAGTGCGCACATCTTCAGCTGCACCAGGATACTTCCAGGAGTTCCGTTTACAGAATGACATCCACCAGGTTATAAAAAGTTTTCTGTATTAGAAATATTAATATAGTGAAGAGATTCCTACCAAATATTTCTCTTTCAGCACAAACAAGTATCACAACATATTTCTTATATTCTCATATCACCAAATCTTACCCAACATAACTAGAAAAGCACCACACCCCCAACAGTGACCAAGACCCTCAAAATCTATTTACTTCTTCATGGTTCCACTGTGAAAAATGTATCAGAACCCATTAATAACTTTTAGTGTTATGTTGCCAACTAACAGACAAACCTGGTGAAAACATAACCTCCTTGGTGGAGGTAACAAAACATCCGCCAGAATAGTGAACTGGAATTTTACAGTGAAAATAGTGAAGCTTTGGTTATATTACATTTTATAAGAATGTGATCAGGAATTGGGTTTTTTTAGCTTTTTATTGCTATAGCAGTGAGTGATAAGCATGCTGACATTTAATACTGATGCATGAGTGCATAGATGGCATCTGAGGAAAAATGCAGGTATATATAGCATGTGTGTGGATTTATACCTGAACCTGTATTCTGTCACTGTAGGATGGAGGAATAATCCTGAACAATCCCTGTGCCTTGGCTGTCCACGAGAGCCGATTGTTGTGGCCCAACCAACCCTTTAAGTGTGTGCTGTCCCTTGGCACTGGACGCTGCGACAATGTCAGGAAGGGCCCTACCACATCCATGAGCCTTCGAGCCAAAATCAGTAACCTGATCAGCAGTGCCACTGACACGGAAGGGGTCCACACCCTCTTGGACGAATTGCTGCCTCCAGATGTCTACTTCCGCTTCAACCCAATGCTGAATGCTGAGGTGTCCTTGGATGAGAACCGTCCAGGGATGCTGGATCAGCTAGTGACAGATACCCAGGACTACCTGGAGAGAAATCGGTCTAAAGTGGCTAAGCTCTGTGTGGTTCTGGGCACGGAACGCTCTACTGTGGGCCGAGCCAAGGACTGGATTAGTGAGAGGACTTGGGAAATGAAGCAGACGCTCATGTAATTTGGTGAGCGGCATTGTACATGGTAGTTTGTAAATTTCCAAATGCCACCATAATATAGCAAAAAACAATAATTGAATACATAAAACTAATTTTTCATGTATGTTTATGACGCCTGTTTGTATAATTTCTGTAACCTCGCTTCTTCATCCTTGTTTGGTTTAAATAAATATGAAAGAAACAAATGAGGAAACATCTGCTGTGTATTGTTGCACTTTTTGCTCTCTTTATGTGTTTTATTTGATTTTACTTCATTTATATTATATTAAGCTCCATAAGTACATCAAGGACAAGGCTTCAAAGGATGACATACTTAGCGAATGCCTGGGGCAATGGTGAGATGAGGAGGTTCTGGAGGAGGAACCATCATGGGATGACAAGCCCCTACATGGGATGTACTGTATACATGTATATATGAACAATGACTTCCCATGATAAAAACACTGAAAATGTAAAAGATCTAGAAGGAAAAAAATCCTTCTCCCCAGCATCTCCCCCTTATTCTCTCAGATGTTCCTAGGCAAGAAAGTATATATAGTCCTTCCAATGAGTTCCGAACGGTACCCAAAGGACATCCTGATCAGATGCCTGAACCAGTGTTGCTGACTCTTTCTATGCAGACAAGCAGCAATCCATATTTTGTGAATGATGATGAGAGTCAGAATGTAGATGGGGCAGTAAATCTCAAACTATTCCTTTCAGTAGATCTTTTTCAGAACAACAGTCCAGAGCAGCACCCTTGTTACAGCAGAAAGGAACGATCCAGCCATCTCTTGCTCCTTTCTGCCCATTAGTTATTACTGCAGCAACAGCTACTCCTCTTTGGGTCCACATAAAACCATACAATAATAGTATCACCATAAACATTCACAATAATGTAACATTTAAATATGAGTACAATGATAAAACATTATTAGTACATAAACAGATTTGTGAACTAATGTCAAATGCAGGGTCAACTATTATATAATATAGATATTCAATATTAAATAAAGAGTTTTTCTTAAAGAATTTACGTTCTTAAGTGTTTTTTTTAAATAATCCTTTTTATGTATCCCTTTTATAAAGGTGTTTTTTTTTCACTTCGAAACAGCATACCCAAACTCCTCAGACTGAGGGACACCATGACCCCTTAACCTAGAAGGTGCAGTCCAGATGACAACAAAAGCACCCAGAAGCCCCCAGCATGTCACCTTCCTACCTGCAGGGAGGGGAACCAAGGTGAAGGCAGGGACGAGCGCAAGCTGACATCTGGCTTCCTAATCTGCCTCTTCTGCTTATTTAGTTTCAAATTTATCTTTAAACTTTACATCAGGATTAGTTATTTTACAAATGCCCTCAAGTGATTGTTTTTATTGAGAATAACTTGTAATTCCTTATTAGCTGCATATATGTGCAAAAGTGCAAGGCACTTAGTCAGCTCAGTATTAAGGGTTAAATGCACCCACGTGTCTGGAAGTTGTGTTCTCCCTGTCCACAACAATCTGACTTTGTTTTAAACAGAATTGCTTTGTGTGTGAGAGTGTGTGCTCGTGACAGCCAGTGTGAAGCTACAAGGTCCAACACACCGTCCAGTACACTGAAAGACAGAAAACATAAACATAAGGGAACCACAAATTTGATTAACTTTAAGGAGAATTTTAGATTATTCTGATAGATACTGAATGGAATAACTGCTACATCAAAACAAAAAAAAAGATCTACAAATCAGTGGCAGCTCTAGTTAGCTTTCTGTTCCCAACACAATGAAGATGACGTTATTTTCATGTGTGGATTTCACAATGGATTTATTATCACAGCCTCTCAGGCCATGTTTGCAAGGCGTGTGACCCGGGCCAGAAGCAGCAATCCTAACAGTTTATGGTAGCCTCTGTTTTCTTTTTGTTTGTCACCTGCTTTTAGAAGATTGAGTAAAAATAAGGAGAGATGGACCTCAGTTTGGAGAAACTGCAAGCTGACAGTCTCTGAAGATAAGAAGAGGTTCATATTGCGCTTCACGTTTCAGGGCAGAGAGTGTAAATAGAAACCAAAGGAAAAAAAGGTAGGACCCCAAAATTTTGACTAACTGCAATTTGTGTAGCAGATTTGGACATTTTTGCACACAATATATAATATATTTAAACATGACAATACAAATCTCCATAGTGTGTACTGTAATATGAATTAGTGCTTGACTCTTCTCAGCTGCCATAAAGTACACAATTATAATGATGTCTCAGTCTGATCTAAGAAATTTGGATCGACATTGGCAAATTTTTTATGGGCTATGTAACTATGAGAAATGTGTTAACAAGATTTTGACGAAAAACAACATATTTTTACATTATAAGAATTAAACACTTCATTGATATTTTAAAGGAATATGTTTAATTTAGAGGTACTTAGAAAGTATTGAAGTCTTAACGGACTGAATAGATTAAATACAAACCAGGTTTACAGTAATATCCATTTTGCCCTACTACTGCAATCAGTATTTTTTACTTTTTTTGCATTTCCTTGTCAACAGTTTTTACTACAGCATTTCTGAAAAATTGCAGATGCAGTAAAAGACAAATAATATATAGGAGGGTGTATTCAAGTGCAAATACTTAACTTTGTTCAAAATAGGAATTTTTATTTATTTTCATTTTCTGGATTATATAAAAATAAAATGTTTTAACTATTTTTTAGGACAAAAACATATGTGCTTCTGTATTTCCGCTTTCTTTTTTTTACACTCTTCCCCTTTGTGCTGTTTTTAAATAATGTGTAAAAGGTTTTTGATTGACTGTATGTCAGGACAGCAAGCAAGAGAATTAAGTCTTTCTGCCTTGTGACATTTCTACAAATTCTCTAGATAGTTTAGCGATAATAAGCAAAAGAGAAATATATTTCAGTAGGCACACAAAAAGAGTTAATTTTGTATACCACTTTTCTAAGAGTCACTTAGATATAATATTTTCTTCATTTAATCTTCTCAATTACTTACCTAACTACCTACTGGTGTCATGATGTGACTAAAAATACCCCTTTTAGTTATTATATCCTTAAGGAGTTAAAAAAAGATTACTATTATAACAAACCTTTTTGAAAACTGTAAAAATATACTTAAGAGAAGCATAAAACACATGTATTAGTTCTCTGTAATCATTTACTATCAAAGCCTGTATTCATCACCTGGTCATCTTGCATTTAATAAGTGGTGTTTTTTTAACATTGCTTCTTCATAAGCTTTTACCTCTTCTGATTATGAGTCTGTCATATTCTTAGTGCATCGTAGCGATGATGTAATTTTAGAGCTTCTTTCTCACCAGGGTTTTCTCTCAATCTCCTTCATGGACTCCTCCTGATGCAGTGACATCATAGTGTCAGTGATAGCAGCTTTGGACCTGAAAAGGGAGTCTGTTTGGTTTAACACCCCCTCACAATGCCATCTGCTCTTACAGGAGCCCTGGGCACTTGTGCCAGAGGAGACCCACGGCCATAGAGACTCTTTTGTCGTCACTGAGCTGGTCCCACGCGTCCCTGGGCCTCTTCACTGTGCAATCTGGTGCATGGCACTGATCTCTGCTCACTTACACGCCTGCTACAATCCAGTGTATGGGCAGAAAATCTCATTCTGAGAGCCAAGCGACTCATCATAGCTTTCTGCTTTTCTGTTCAATTTGAGGCAACTCATGATGTGTTTGGGATATTTATAAGAAGGAGATAATGAGGGATAGGACAATAATAACATCAAACAAAATATTTATGCCCCTGTGAGAGTGACTGAAATAAATATTATACAATCTATTAAAAGACATTCAAAATGTTGTTTATTTGGTGAAACGGTAATTCTAATTTTACCCTCTTTCTCTGCATTTTGTTCCGCCCAGTAACTGCCGGTCTTTCTAAACATCACAGTGTTATTTCTGGAAGCCCAAACAAGTCAGGATACTGTGGACAATATGCCACTTTTTCTAGAACAGAAAGCAGATCTCAACGTTAGAAAGTTAAACCAAATGAAAAGAATATATAATCCTTTCATATTTAAATCAATTTGAAAATCTCTTCTAAAGATGAGTCATTTATTGTTATAGTGTTTAAAAAATTTAAAGTAATTTAAACATTTAAGCAGCCTGCAGTTAATTTTAAAACTTTGGAAAGAATTTTTCAAAACTGCTTTTTCAAACATCATGTGACTTGAGTGATGTGAAATTCATGTGACAGAAACAAACAAATCATTCATAATCTGCAGCACATTGCTTCAGCCCACAATTTGACGTTGTCAGAACCATCAAGAATGCAAACAGTCCAGAGCTTGCTTTGTGCTTTCATTCGGCCAAAAGTTGTATTAAAAACAAATCCTTTTGGAAAAAGTAAACTTTCAGAAGAAAAGTAGAATTTCCTAGACTGTATTTGCACAATTATTTCGTGAAAGTTTATATAAAACTATGTTTGTATTTAATGAAGATGTTGAGAACTTTCGAGAGCTTGACCTGAATGGTAGAGTGGGTAAAGTGTAGGAGTTGAATGGAGCTCTTTCATTATTCATGAGGTGGGTGGGCAGAGTGTAAGTGGCAGTGACAGACAGAAACTCAATTACTGATATGTTTCTACTCGTTCCAGGGTTCTTGGCCTGATATTTGAAGGACTGGGGAATGAATTGCTAGAGTGCAGAAAGAAGGATCATTTTCTGAGAAAATTTAATTGAATTATTTATCCATTGAGAAGGCCATGGTGATGAGGAGGAGAAGTCGGTGATTAAAATTTACAGGAGTGAGGTAGGTTTGATTAACTTTTGTTTTTGACAAACTAATATGATGCAAGATTCATTGAATATTTATTGAAAAATGCATTTAAAGAGAGACACGTAATTAAATCTTTTTTCCTGAAAGAAAAGATTTTTTTTCAGGCTCTTTTCATTTCAGTCACTTCTGAATCAAGGTTTAGTCTAAAGTTTATTGTCACGTAAAGGCCAGGAGATTACATTCATTATATATGTTCTGCCAGTCAGTAAAGGAGTTAAATAAAGTTGCTTGATTAAAAACCTGATATTACCCCCACCATGTTTCATAACTTAAATGTAGCTATAAAATATCTAACAAGCACTATGTAAAGAGAAATCTGAAGTTGAGTTATTTTCATTTGTCATTATTTGTTATTTATAGTTGTATTGTTGATTGTTGTTGTTTGTTAGTTATTTCATTTTTTTCTTAATGTATACCTTCCTTTAAGATGTATATAATGTTACCCTAACCTAACTTTTTACTGGAGCAATACATTTAAATCCAAAATGTTCAAAGAAAGATGCTTCTCCTTTCTATAACAAGACATGCCCCTTGAATTATCACTTAAAGGCACAGAACAGACAGCAAAAGCAAAACACTATAAAATGCAATGAATATGTAAAATCAAAGGCAATTTCACATTAAATAAGCCTGCTTATTCTCATGACTAAAACTGACAAAAAGTACATTTAAATACATTTTTGACCAAGGTAATGTATTACTATTTGAACCAATTGAAATGTTTTATACTGAGGTAGTGCGTTTGAAAAGATAATTGTAATCTGGGCTTGCCATGTCATGCAAAAAGTTATATTTTGTGTCTAAATGCATCTGTTATTATCCATTTCCATCAATTTTTAACAAAAAAATATATATTTGCAGGCCTTTAACCCTTACTGGGCTAAATGAACTGTAAGGATGAGGACACTGGTTGGACCAGGGCTGCTACTGTTACTGTGGCAGAAGGTTTGGGCTTTGGACATTCCTCTTGAAAGTGAGTCAGTAAACCCAGATGTTTTTTTTTTCTCTCTTATTTCCTGCTTTTAAATGTATTTGTGTATTTTAAAGGGATACCTGACTCTTTCAGTTTTTTCACATTCCAACCACACATCTGAATGTGTTACAATTGGATTTTATGTGACAGAACAATGCAATGTGGCACACAGTTGTGAAGTGTAATGTCATTTCTTTGGGAGCATGCAGTCACGGTGCAAAATCTAATGGGAAATATCTCTACCAGTTGCTTACATCAAGAAATTGAAATATTCACTCATCTTTGACAATTGATTTTAAAGTCTTATTGCCTCTGGATTGTTTTTTTATACGGAAACTGATCTGCAAATTATTTTTATTGTAACTCTGGCATTATATTTACAGTTATTGTTCAACTTGAAAATGAAGTTCAAACTAAATCAGAATTTTTAGCGTTTTTCACATGTATTCCTTCAGGATTGCCCTGTATTTACCTCATTCCCTCTTCCCTTCAGTTTTGACCAGGAGATAAATAATTATCCTGCAACCTGTGGGTTGCCAGTGTAAACCTCTGCTCTGTCCATCTCACTGTCCCTGGGCAAGCCCCTAACTTGCCTTGCCTGCTGGCTGTGGTCAGAGGGCCCAGTTGCATCTATTTAAATGGATGGCAGCCTCCCTTCTGTTAGTCTGCCTTAGGGCAGCTGTGGCCACAATGTAGCTTATCACCATCAGTGTGTGTGAATCCGTGTATGCGTGCAGCGACAGGACTCATTACATTTTTGGATAGATTCTATGAACATCTTAACAAGATGGTCAAGGCTAGAGATTTTGGTTTATATTCTAATCTGTCTTTAAACTTCTCCACAGCTTTATTTTTTGGGCCTTTTTTAGAATAGTTATATTTATACATACATTTATTTACACACAGGCAAACTCTATTTGCTAATTATGCAGCTACAGAAGGATATTTGTTGCTCTGGATTGTAGCCAGAGATAAATGAACTAAATGGGCATATATAAAAGGCATACCACACTTTTCAGATGTATTTCTTAGAAATGTTAATAGGCAGGTATAGGCGGGTACTTCCTTTTATTGGAAAAAAAATTCAAAGGGTATACATACATTTTTGAGGCATTGTATTTTTTATGTAGAAATTACTGATTTATCTCTCATCCTTTCAGTCAGACAACCTCCAACCATCACAAAGCAGTCATTACAGGAGCACATCGTGGATCCTAAAGAAACAATGGTCATAGAGTGTGAAGCCAAGGGAAACCCTAATCCTATGTACGATTAGCAGATAAAGTGCAGATAATAATTGCATCATCAGTTATATTATTGATATTTTTTCTGTCTTCTACTAACTGTGAAGTTTTTCTTGGAGGCGTAATGGGAAGTACTTTAACGTGGCCCGTGACTCCCAGGTGTCGATGCGCAGGCGCTCAGGAACTTTAGACATCTATGCCCGGAACAATCCTGAACAGTATGAAGCAGAGTATCAGTGCATTGCTTCCAATCAGTATGGATCCGCCTACACCCACAAGATTAGTCTACGGCTGTACAGTAAGTCCAAATATGAAAATTAAAAAAAAGATCTGTGTACTGTTAACGTAGGTCATTGCTTTGAGTGAAAGTATCTGTGACAGTGGAATTTGTACAGTTTCACTACTATGGTATTTAACAATCTAACACACTTTTAAATATTGCTACGTCTAAATGTTACTGCAGCATTTTTTCTTTGCTTCCCTGGAAGTAATTTAATTTAATCAATTGAAACTCCCATTCTTCTTATTCCTGTCACACATTTTATTTAATCAAATTAAGTGTGAAGTTGACCATCACATCATCGTCTTTCAGTCTGACCCCCTTAATAGTTTCTACTAGCCTCTGAGGATTAATTTATTGCAAGATATCTTAATAAACAAACATGTTCAGATATCAAAATGAATTATCTTACAATGCAAAAATATTTCCTCTGTAATTATACAGAACCTCCTGTGTGGCCACGGGAGATTCTGGAGCCTGTTGTAATCAGTGCTGGCCTTCCTCTGGTCCTTCCCTGTGACCCTCCACCGGGTCCACCAAAACCTGAAACCTACTGGATGTCCAGCTGTAAGTGTCCAACACATACAGTAGTAGTGTATTTGCGGTGAAATATACACCAACATACAGTGCCTATAACACTTGCTGTTCACACCAAATAAATATTTAAAAAGCTCTTAGATTATTATTGCAGTGGATTAGTTTCAAACCATTTTAAAAAAATATCTGACCTTTTTAACTACATTTGTTTTCTGGGGAGAAATCCCATGCTAGCATATGATCGTTTTTAACAAAGTCCCTGGTGGCACAGTTATTGAAACTGTGTGTTTCAGCATGATACAGAGTCAAAGGACATAGCTGAAACAATGCATACTCAAAATCAATGTTCTTCTATGGTCATCTCAGTCCCCAGAAAATCTATGGATAAGCAAGGAAGAGAGGAGCCATGACTGCAAAGTCTACAGCATGGCTGTGCAAAGTTTGGAGGCAATTTGTAACATTTATAATTATTTTGTGCAGCATGTATTCATGATTCAAGGATGGCAAAAAACAAATTGTGCCCATATGCTTGCTGCTTGGCTGTCTTAATAAAAGACAAATTGGAATCTTTTTTAAATGAAATAAATTATGGGTGTTGGGTAGCCTGACGTAGCCATACTCAATTCTAATCAGAATGTGAGTCTGATACTGCTCCATTGGGCTGTGTTTTATTCGAACCGGGAAAAAAATGCCTCTGCACTCAATTGGATAGTCCTATAACCAGTCAGAGCAATGGAAGTGTGTGACGTTGGACGTCATCTGTTGCCCTCTTAAAATTCCTCTATTAAAATGAATGCGCTTTTGATATCTTCTAGAACAGACATAAGAATTTACACATCTCAGTTCTCCAGCGGCAGCCATCGTTGTAAAAAAATTCAACCCAGGTGGTTTTTGGTGACGTGGTTGATTACGTTACTGTTGTCAATAATCGTAAGCCCGATTTGATTGGTCCAAACAGATCTTGTTCGGGCATAATTACTCCTCAACGGAGGAATGCCAGACCGAACTTCCAGACCATGTTGTGGGCTGGACTAAGTTCGGCTGGCACCCAAGCTAGGTGTTGGGTGGAGCAGCCAAATAAGTTGAGCATTTTCAAAGGGAATAACGCACTAAATAATGACCAGTTAAGACGAGAACCCAAAAAATATATACATACATACATACATACATACATACATACATACATACATACATACATACATACATACATACATACATACAGCTTTTACGTGAATAATCACTGGTTGGGGGGAGATGGACTGGTGCCTATCTCCAGCGATGATCGGTTCAGAGGTGGGGTACACCCTGGCAAGTCACCCAGTCCATCGCCAGAGAGACACACAGAACAAACACTGCAAGCACACACTCACACCAAAGGGCAATTTAGAGAGACCAATTAACCTAAAATTCATGTTTTGGAGTGTGGGAGGAAGCCTGAGTACCCAGAAGAGAATCTGCATATGCACAGGTACCAGGATTTCAAACGCAGGACCTTCCTGCTGTAAGTCAAAAGTGAAACTTTCATGTTTCAGATCTATAATGATTTATAGATTATTTTCCGACACTATTTTCCTATTCTTTTGTTTTATTTGAATACTGTGCGATTATGTTATAGTTTCATGCGAAAAAATGTAGGTTGTGCAATTACTTTTAACTTGACAAAGGTGTTGAGTTTCAACATTTGTTTAAAATACTTCTTTCTGAAGGTAGTATTCTTTCCTATTGAGTAAATATACCCAGATTAGCATTTAACATTATTATTTTAAGTGTGAAATACTGCAAATAGAATGAAAATTATGAAAGAATAATTTATTTGGAGGTGTTACACACGTGTTCTCTTCACACTTCAAATAATGGATTTAAAACTGTTATTTCATTTAGGTTCATATGCAAGACCTTTCAACTGGCCCATCCAGACAGCTTTTCCCACCATGCAGGCTGTGCAACAGGATCGCAGAGTTTCCATGGGGGTCAATGGAGATCTCTATTTCTCTAATGTGCTGGTTAATGACTCCACTGCTGATTACTGCTGCAATGCTCGATTTCCTTATAAGAATGTCATTCAGCAGAAGATGCCTGTGGTTGTTAAGGTCCTTACAAGTGAGTCACTTAATGTTCATTTTAAATTGTGTTAGGAGTCATAGCTAGCCTGTGTAATTAATTTTGCCTTTGGATTCCTGTTCTACTCATTCTCATACCCAATTGTATCAGTTTGTCTACCTGAATGTTAATCTGCATTCTAAAAACGACACTTTTGTTGTTTTTTTGCAGATAACTGGGATGTTAGTTTTGTCTTTGTCTTTTTTAATGAAAATATTACGTTTTTGAATGATTGACTGTACTATGTGGTTGATGTCCTCTGAATCGTGTCCACTGTAGCTCGCACAGTGGCAGAGGCCGCCCCCTCCTGGCTGTCTCCCAAAGGCTCATCTAGCTCCATTCTTGTGCTACAAGGGGAAGAGCTGCTATTGGAGTGCATAGCTGCTGGGGTGTAAGCTCAAGTTCACAAACTCAGAACCTTTAATGTTGCGCTTTTTGAACTTGTTGAATTTCATCACCAGAAAATCATAAAAGTTTTATTTTCATGTAAATAGCAAACCTACACCCTGATGGAACTGAAACTGTTTTGTTAAATCTTTTATTTTCAATGCATCATTAAGACCTACTCCTCACATCACCTGGACTAAGGATGGTGCAGACCTGCCGGTGACATCGCGCATGAAGGTGAAAAACTTCAACAAAATGATTCAAATTGAAAGGGCATCTTTTGAAGATGCTGGAGAGTACATGTGTGCAGCTACCAGCAAAATAGGTTATATCGAGCACACAATAACAGTCAGGGTCAGAGGTGAGACTTTCAAAAGCAGACAGAATTGTTTTTATTTGGAGAACATATTTGCTGCAACTAATATGCTCTGTATTGAACAGCGGCTCCTTCCTGGCTGGAGAAGCCTACGGATTTGATCTTGGCTCCAGAGGAAAACGGACAGCTGGTATGTCGCTCTGATGGGGCTCCTCGACCAACAATAAGCTGGTTAATGAATGGGGAACCACTTGAGAGTAGGTGTTTGTTTTGGATCTCTAAAGCATCCTCCACATGTATCGTCAACATGAAAGACATGTTTACAAAAAGCTTTAAGATACATTCATGTTTTATTACAGTAGCAGCATAATCTCAAACAAACAATATTTTTAGAAAATACAACATTTGTCTTGGAACTTTTAATTATTGATGCCTGATCCCCTATTACCCTTGGGTACTATTATTACAAAAAACAGAGACCCATTTCTCTTAAATTCAATTCTTACAAATGGAAAAGACAAGAAAAGATAGCATACAAAAAAAGACATACATGTAGGATGTCACTGTGGGAGGTGTGGCTGGTCTGGAGGCGCAGTTTGACTGCGCTTCCAGACCAGTCAGTTGATAAATGATATGGCAGCAACAAGCCAGATGACGCTCTAGGTAAGACTGCAATGTGTAGTCGAAACCATCAGCAGCAGTGTCAGGCAACTTACATAAAGATTATCATTTAATTTATCTAGTTACAACCTCAAAAATGTAATATGTTTGCATTACATATTACTATCTCAAAAATGTAACTGAGTTACACTACTTGAAGTTACTTTTTGCAAAATAACTTAAATATCTAACACAATTTCTTAACACCAACTTATCAATTTACAGTGTGACACCATATATACTGCATTTTTTACACAATTTTATTAAACATTAAGTCTCAAGTGCCCTTGCATGCCTATCTCACGGTAATGTTTGTTGAATCGCATCAAAAGAAGCCAGTGAAAGCGCTTATCAGATAAATGCTGCTGGGTTTTTGCCCTCCTACAGCCTCCTCCACATCTCTTGATGAACTGGCCTGTCTCCTGGTACCACCTCCATGCTTGGATACTACACCAACTTATCAATTTACAGTGTGACACCATATATACTGCATTTTTTACACAATTTTATCAAACATCAAGTCTCAAGTGCCCTTGCATGCCTATCTCATGGTAATGTTTGTTGAAACGCATCAAAAGAAACCAGTGAAAGCGCTTATCAGATGGATGATAAAATACCTAACATTGTCTTACAAAAGAAAAGGCAAATAATTTACCACAAAAACAAAATTAACTTATTCAGTATTGGATGTTGTTTGTTGATCTCAATAGATTAGGAAATGTATCAGGAGTACGATGGTGCAGTTGGTGGCACAACTCACCTCACACCTAGAAGGTTGCAGATTCGATTCCCGCAGGGGACACTGTGGGTTTGTTCCTCCATGTCATGGGCAACCACACCCTGGGTGGGGTTGGCGAAAGGGGCTTTCTGTATGGAGTTAGCATGTTCTCCCTGTGTTCACTTGAGAAGCCAATGTGAGCTACTCCCACAAAAACATGCACCAGTCCTGGGCTGTATACTGCCTCCTCCTGGCTGACCTGGGCACCTGAGAGGTTGGGAAGGATCTGGCTGGAATAACCGTGATCCTTCCATGGGTTACGTCCAGCTGGGGAAATACCACCATTCCATGTGAAAAGAAGGGTCTGCTCACTCCTCAAGCATGCAGTAGGCTTGAGCTCAGTGCTGGGCCTTCCTGGGGTTGGTGGACAGAGAACAATGTCCAGGACTGCACTTAGGAAGGAATACTGGGTGATAAATAATGGGGGGAAAACTGTGGGATAAAAATAATATAATAGATTGGGAAATGTCAACAACAAAATACTTACTTACCTAAAGTGGTGAAAAAAAAATAGTATAGATAAATTCAAACAGTGACAAAAATGTTTAAAATTTAAATCGCATTGCATGAGACTAAAACTGAATAAAAACTGGTTGAGATAGATAGATAGATAGATAGATAGATAGATAGATAGATAGATAGATAGATAGATAGATAGATAGATAGATAGATAGATAGATAGATAGATAGATAGATAGATAGATAGATAGATAGATAGATAGATAAATAGTGTTGAATTAAATAATTATCATAAGTAATTCAATGCATGTTCAAGCAGAGACAAAATGGAGCCAATTTCCTGTTTAACATTTATTTTGAACAGATTAACAAATTGCAGTTTTACAGAGGAATTTTGCCCCCGTCGTTCCCCTGTGGTCCAGATTTAAAGAAATCTGAACAATTAACTGATCTTCATTTCACAGCTTTATAGACAACCGGGCCTCTAGGCGTTTCTTCTCCCTCGAATCTTACTCCAATCAGATCATTTCCAAACAGTCTCTTAGCTCTTATTGGCTGTCAGAAAATTATACAGTCATATGGGTGAGACGTCTTTTCTTAAAAGCTCATTCTGAGTTTATGGTTTTATGGCAACACCCTAAATCTACAGACATCCTGTTTTTTACAGCTTGCAATAAAACTCACCCCAGAGTTTTATGACTTAAAAGCTTACCTGCATAAACAATAGTGACAGACCCATTTTTACAACCATGCAAACTATATAAACAGTCTTTTACCTTCTGAATAATAAAAGTTTAAACCTTATGCAGAATTACCACAATAGATAGATAGATAGATAGATAGATAGATAGATAGATAGATAGATAGATAGATAGATAGATAGATAGATAGATAGATAGATAGATAGATAGATAGATAGATAGATAGATAGATAGATAGATAGATAGATGGATAGATAGATAGATAGATAGATAGATTCACTACTCAAAAAATTGAGGGAATATTAAAGTGACACATCCTAGTTACATAATTACATACATCCTCTCTACAAAGCTGAATGTGCTGTGGCCAATTAGCCAATCTTTATCTTCTCTGGCAAATGCCAAACATCCTGCACGGTGTTGGGCTGTTAGCACAACCCCCACCTGTGGATGTTGACCCCCATACCAAAAATTGTTTCTGACAGTTTGAGAAGGAACATACACATTTGTGGCCTACTGAAGGTTATTTTGCAGGGCACTGTCAGTGCTCTTCCTGTTTCTCTTTGCACAAACCTGGAGTTATTGGTCCTGCTGCTGGGTTTTTGCCCTCCTACAGCCTCCTCCATATCTCTTGATGAACTGGCCTGTCTCCTGGTAGCACCTCCATGCTTGGATACTACGCTAAAAGACACAGCAAACCGTCTTGCCACAGCTTTCATTGATGTGCTATCCTGGATGAGCAGCACTACCTTGAGCCACTTGTGTGGACTGCAGACTTCGTCTCATGCTACCACTAGAGGGAAAGCACCGCCAGCATTAAAAGTGACCAGAACATCAGCCAGAGAGCAGATGAAATGAAAAGTGGTCTGTGGTTACCACAGACCACCACACACAAAACTTACTTAATATTTTAAGAGGATGACAATCTAAAATATATGGACTGGATCACAAGACCCACATGTGGGTCACACATAACATATATTTAAATTTTTAATTATATACATATATATTATATATACTAGTGGTGTCAAAAAGTGTGAGTGGCACAGTATAAGCTTTTAAGAATGTATTTAAGTGTTTATTCTCACCCAGTCATTTTTTATCGACATGTAATTTCTCTTTCAGCTTCTACACCACAACCTAACAGACAGGTGTCTGGAGAAACGATAACCTTCCGCAGTGTGTCCACTGAAAACATTGCTGTTTATCAGTGCAATGCGTCCAATGAGTATGGGTACCTACTTGCCAATGCATTTGTCAATGTGCTGCGTAAGTTTTATTTCTTATAGAGAATTTTGCTATTTTCAAAGTCATGACTGAGTCACAAGTTATGGAAGATTTTTACAATCTGTTCAGTTTTCAATTTATTTTAATTCAGTTTATTTATATAGCACCAATGCACAACAGATGTCATCTCAAGGTACTTTACAAGAAAAGTCATTTCAATACAATTATACAAACATTCAAATCAGTTAAAAGATTTCTTTGTAAGGAATCCCAGCAGATTGCGTTGAGTCATTGAAGTGAGGTTGTGACCGGAACTCCAACCACAGCAACCTCTCAGTAATCCCTCATACTGAGCAAGAATGTAGCGACAGTGGAGAGGAAAAACTCCCCTTTAACAGGAAGAAACCTCCGTCAGAACCGGGCTCAGTGCAAACGGTCATCTGCCACGACCCTCTTGGGGTTTGAGAAGACAGAGAAGAGACACAAAAAGAACAAAACAACTGATGTAACAGTACTTTATATATTAAAGCAATTGAAAAGTTGACAACATGACATGGAAGATCCTCGGTCGCAAGGAGCATCATCTGAATTGATGCTCCCCATCCAGCAGGACATTGTAGCTGAGCAGGATACCAGACCAGGTGGAACTTCTATGGAAAGGAAAACACTGAGAGAAGTGTTTAAAAAAAGTTAACTATCAAAACAACAGCAAAAAAAAATACATCTGGAGAGTGAAGAAAAAGCATCAGTCTGACCTCCAACAGTCTGAGCATATAGCAGCGTACCTACAAATATAACTCAGGATAACCTAAACCATCTCCCTGTAAATCTTTAGTGGCAGTTTTCCCAAAATCATCTTAATGCTGAGTTTATGGCTGTTGCTTCTGTACTTTTTTCTACCATACATTTTTCTTCCACTCAACTTTCCATCAATGTACTTTATTTCCAAACAAGAATCAGTGAACGTTCAAGTTCTTAAGTAATGATTTTGTATGGCTTATCCTCTTTCCGGTGGTTATCAATCACTGCAGGGGAACTGTCGAGTCAGCAGGCTTCCTCATTGTTTCCCAGGCTATAACATAAGATTTCTACTCTAACATTACGTTCACACAGAACACATTTGAAGAGTCTTGGGCATCAGGTTTGCATGTAAAGTCAATGTAGAAGCATGCTTATGCACATCAGGGGGTACCGTTTCAAGTCAGAAGCAGATTTGCGTCATGAAAAAAAAGCTTTTCTACCTCATTGACGATTCAGATTCATGCACCCGCACATGCGAGGGTTGATGGAGATGGCGCCGCTCTCCCGGGTCGAGGGAAGGAGGGAAAGGAAGAGGAGGAGGCCAGCGGACTGCTGTGGAGTGATCCTAGTAAGGGTCCTCCCACAAGTTATGTATTTCCGGCTTGACGCGCATCAAATTTGCATATTTTGAAGCGTGTCTAATTCACTTTGGACCCACGTCGATGTGTGCATTTTGAAACGTCCTAGAGGCACGCAGCATATTTTGGTACTTTGGTGTGATTGCACCATTGCACAGGCTTATTGCACCATAAGACAAAATAATTAAAATTCAAATAAATAAAGGTTTATTTATACCTAACTTTGTTTATTTATTCTATATCAGTATCACGTTTTTAACTGAATCACTGAATCAAACATAATACAATAAACTTTTTTTTTTTTTTCAGATGCAACTCCTCGTATCATCGGGCCCAGGAATGAGCTTATAAAGACAATAGAAGGACATCGTGCGTTTTTAGACTGTCGCTTCTTTGGTTCTCCTGTGCCTGAATTGCGATGGTAAGGCCACAGTGCATGAGATTTTACATGTCTTGCATGACTTAAAGGAGCAAACTTTCAGTATTTGTATGTTCTTGGCTCGTTTAAACACAGGTCCAAATATGGACAAGGTAATCTGGAGGGAAATCGTTTCAAGACCCACAGTAATGGGACTCTGGAGATAAAACGCATCCGGATTGAAGACCAGGGTACCTACATGTGTGTGATCAGCAACATCGCAGGGAGAGATGAGAATCAGGTCCGAGTAGAGGTAAAAGGTAAAGTTGACAGAAATTCAAAACAAATATTTGTCACCAGAGGCTTTAATAAAGCTCCGGTTGCATAGTTTTGCATAATTGCATAGTTTACTAGCCTGGAAAAATCTAGACCATAATCTATTCAGATTAAGGGTCTGGCAACGAGCAATGAAAAGGAAACTCTCACTGCACATAATTGGATAATGCTACGACCAATCACAACAATACACGATATGACGCCCCATACGCTTAGCTACCAGCAGAGCTAACTGGTAGATTAAAATATTGCCGTATCCAGTCAGCAAAACAGCGAAAACATCCTTTCTTGCAAAGGAAGGATTCGAGCGCAGTTTTCTTTTTGTCTTTTAGATGAAAAGCCAAGTCTAACTCGCTCATTGTAGCGGCCAAAGCCGTTTCAAACAACTGGTGTTCATCTGTAGCGACTGTTTACTAAATGATTGCGGACGTTGCAACACTGTCGTCATCAGCTTAGCTCGCCTCTGGCCCGCCTACATGAGATACACCGATTTGATTTGTTCCCCAAATTGTTTACGTAATGCAGTAACAGTATCATTGCTGGATGCCAGAGTATCTTGCAGAGACAATTCAAATTGTGCTCTCGCGAGACCTCTGGATTTCCAGGGTAATTGTTAACTATTCTTCTCAGAGCCCATAATAATTGAGACCAGACCACAGAGTATGAAAGTCATGCGTGGAAGTAATGTGCGCCTTGAGTGCGGAGTGAAAGCCGATGTCACAACGCCAATCACCACAACATGGTTGAAAAACAAAAGGCAAGCTTCTCTTAGTTGGAGGTGGGTGATTTTTATTTTTTTTAAGTTTAATAAAAAAAAAATTAAACCATTTTTTTTCTACAATAGAAGATGTTCTTTTTTGAGTGTGATCTTAAGTTTTTTTTTTTTTACTCTTTCAGAGTCTCTATGGATGAATCAAATCTGGTCATTACTAATGTAAATAGAGGTGATGAGGGAAATTACACATGTGTTGTCCAAAATGAGCTGGAACAGAAGTCTGCATCAGCACATCTAATGGTGATGGGTAGGACCCAGAGTTAAAAAAAAATACATACATATTTCATCAATTCAGTACCCTGTTTGTTTTTTAATTGTTTACTTTTTTTCATTTACTTTTTTACTGGGTTTATTTGTTTGTACGTTTGTAGACCGCCCTAATCCTCCCACCAACTTGGAACTGTCAGATCCATATGAACGTAGTGTGCGACTCAGTTGGGTTCCTGGAGACAGCAACCACAGTCCCGTTACAGGTAACATTTCTTAACTAAATAAACTCACAAGAATGCATACTCATATTTTCCTTTCAAGTGTATGCATGTGTTCTTCCTGACATCATTAGCCATTATTTTCTGTTTTCTGACAGAGTATTTAGTAGAGTATGATGATGATGACTGGATACCAGGAAAGTGGAAAAACCTATCAACATACCCAGGAAATCTCAACTCTGTCATGCTGCATCTCTCACCGTTCACCTACTACGAGTTCAGGGTAATCGCTATCAATGAAATTGGATTGAGTCGTCCCAGTCGCCCTTCCAAACGCTTCCAGACCAGCGGTGCACGTGGGTGTAATGCTAAGTGGCATTGTTTCGCATTTGCAATTAAAAAGTTTACATAAATAGGAAATATAGTTGTTATATTTTCTGTGATTTAAGGACATGCCTCAGAGTCCGCATTTATTATTCTTTGAGGTAATCATGGGTAAAAATTCTTAAATTATTTTAGGTTTTACAGGCAACAGCATAATCTTACATGTAAATAGTGAAAAATTACTATTTTTTGAGAAAATTTAATCAATGGGTAACAATCCATGAATAAGAAATTATTTTTTGACAAAATTTATAGTGCCCCAGTTTTTAAGACCCTGAGCAATTGATTTTAACTAAAGTTTGTTGGATCATTTATTGAACAGGTGTGTGTTATATGCCCTAGGTCAAGGGATGTCAACAAGTAAAAATTTTCTTCTAAACAAACATTATATAAATTTCACAAATCACATATCTATAGTGAGAAGAACTATAGTTCAAAAGCTCTAAACAGTCTAAACTGTGAAACGCAATGTTAGACAATGCCTCGAGTTTGTTTTTTGGACATACACAGTGAGCAGGGATGTAAGAGAGGCTAAAAAAATTGAAATTGTTCCAAATATTCAGCTGTTGAGATCATCAAGTCTCAATGAGAAATTCACAAGGTTAATCAAGTTTATTTGTATAGTAGACTTCAGCAACAAGGCACTTCAAAGTGCTTTACATGATGAAACATAACACGAGTAAACAAAAGATGAAATAAAAGTAATACATTTTAATGAAAAACTGTAATCCATACTACAATCAACAATATTTCTGTGATTACTCAAAGGTGGCTGTGAGCAAATAGCTTTCTAGCCTTAATTTTAAAACAAATCAGTGTTTTGCAGTTTTCTGGACATTTGTTCCAGATGAGAGGTGCACTAGATTTTCTATACATGCCAACCTGTTGCTTCTGGCTAATGCCAGAAAGTCCTTACCGGGCCTACTGTGACAATGTAAGGGTCTCCCCCTAAAAATCTTCAATTGTCCCTTTTCCCGAAATCCTCTCAATGCTGAGATTATGGCTGTTGCTTGTGTACTTTTTTCTACCGAATCCCACCTAGGCCCTCGTTGTGTGCCTTGCCATATTCGACATTGCTGGCAGGATCCATGTGGTACTGGTAATAAGTCCATGGATTCTGAATTGGTGGCACCCTGCACGGAGCATGAGAATGTTATTGTGATAAGAGGGGGAGGGTATATGACAGTGTGAGGGTCCATTTTAATGCAACTGCTATCAGTTAATTTGGTTTCTATTGATACAGCCCCTTCAATCAACTTACTGATTAAACCTTTTTAATCTTTATTAAATTTTCTTATATAGATTCAAATACAATTTGGAAATCGGCATCTTTACAGAAACTTCTCATTCAAAATAAATTAAGCAGGACCATGCATACAAGTGTGAAACCTGCACACTTAACAGAGAGTTTAAAACTGAGAAAGGGCTGTAGGCAAAAAGGAGTAATCATGTCAAGTCTTCTGAATAAACCAGCTTTAATTGCTACGGGTTAAGTTATATATATATATATTAAACTCAGGGTTTTGTCATTCCAAGTATATGTAAATAATGCACAGACCCCTCAGGCTGTGAGTAAATCTCATCTGTGTTATGATTCACTTAAGGTTAGCAGTAAATGAGCAGACTTTCCAGAGAGTCACAGTGCTCAATTATCTCTGCATCAAATAAAACGTAACACTTTTTAACTTTTCATAAAAACCAAACCAGTTTGTTTCTTTCAATTTGAAATAACTTCAAACGAAATCATGTGTATTTACATTAATGATTTAAAAAATATATGATGTTCCACAATCTTCAACAGATAATGTTTTTTTCTTTTACAGCGCCTGATGTCATTCCAAAGAATGTGAAAGGTGTGGGTACATGGAGAAATAACATGGAAATCAGCTGGGAGGTAAAAAAATAAATCTGTACATCTGTTTTTGTTTCCAATAGGATTTTAGCAGATAAGTCTTAACACAAAACATCATAATATATACAGCTGACAATTATTCGGTTTCCAGCCTCTAACATGGCGAGAGTGGAATGGACCACATTTGAAGTATCTGGTGTGGTGGAGAAGGAGAGATTCTCGAGAGGAGTGGAAAAACGCAACCACGAAGTGGCTGAAATATTACATTTATGACGCAGACACATTCACCCCCTATGAGATCAAAGTGCAGGCAGTCAATGACTTTGGGCTCGGACCAGAGTCCCCTGTGGTCATTGGTTATTCTGGTGAAGACCGTAAGTACTGTTTGCCTATTTGTTGCATTTCAGTTTAAATCTGTGTGAAAACTTGGAAAAGATACACCTTAACATATCTAACAAGTCACCAATATAGCCAAGAGATTCCCAATTAATAAAGTCAAACATGGCGATGCAGAAGAAACTACAAACTGCCCTACTGACCAATGTTAGGATCTACATTGCTACCGAGACCAACACATGATATATTGCAGTCAGTCACGCATTCCCGCAGAGTGCAATATCACCTATTTTCCTTACCTCAAAAATAGCTTCTTCTTATCAACAGTAAAGATAAGCTAGCGTTCTGTTGTAATTTTTTTTTTTTCAAGGTCCGATAACGGCACCCCTGAACTTGAGAGTCTCTGACATAGAGAGCACACAGGTTGAAGTACATTGGGACCCAGTGACGCGTGAATCTATCATGGGAGAACTGAAAGAATACAAGGTGGGTCTATTATGACTGCAACGAAAGATAAAACATGATTATAGCGAATCAATTTTCTATGTTAAATGAGAAAGCTGTATGGTAATAATTGCTATATTAATATAAAAAATATTTTCATGACATCTGGGAAGAAATGTACAAAGAAAACAAGTAAAGCTATAATTTGACACTGTTCATTTATGCTTCTTAAATACAAAATATTTTCAGGGAAAGTTATAAAAGTGACAATATCACAGTGCATCTAATGATGAAATATTGGGGAATTAAAAGAAATATATATCTTAAATCAGTCAGATATCAGGATGGAATAATAGCTTTTTTATGGTATTGGTTTTTTGAAGTCAGAATTTCCAACCTCAAAGTAAGAAACAATAAATTGAAAGGCCAATTTTAATTTTAGATCATTATTAAATTTGGAAAGTCAGAGTTCTCTGATCATAAGATTTTGAGATCATACACTATAACATTTTGCAGGAGTGCATTTTTATTCCTATGACAGACTGTATATCATCATAAACTGTTGCTACACTACAATCCTTATTTGCTCTTATACTTCTTTTTGAATAGAATAGAATAGAATGGAACAGAAGAGAAGAGAATAGAATGTGCTGTTACGGGTTTGTATTGATAACTTTAAACACACTGTTTCACCCTCATCCTTCCAAGTTACATTTTTCTACTAAGGACTTCCGACCAAAAGTAGATTGCACTTTTAGAATTAAATTGATCCTTTATTCAAACAGGACGCTTTTGAACATAACTGTTTGTTAACCAAAGTTCCTTAGTAAGATCAGTTCTAAAAATTTCCAGATTAGAACCAGAAAAATCCTCTAAACTAATTTTTGTCATATTACAGCTAATTATAGGTTAAGTCCAAATAACTAAAAAAAATAGAATAATTACAGAATATGTAGAAATAAAACTGAAGTAGAAATGAATGAAAAATATATCCCAAGATTTTAGCAAGGCTTGTTTAACCATCTAAAAACATATACTGGTAGTTATAAATTTTGTATTAACATGTCATTGTTGGTGTGACCTGGGCAAGGTCATATTGCTTACCAGTCTGCATGTATGAAAGTGTGTATTTTGAGTGCAACTAGGTGAAAGTGGCTCTAGCAAACTGAGTGGTTTGTATAACTAAAATAGCACTATATAAAAATTCAACTCATTAGCATTGACTCCCTATAGAAATTTGTAATTTGTCATTTTTGTAAAGTAAAATCATATTTATTTTCAACTGTTTTTTTATTATTTTTTGAGAGTTTCTGTTTTGTTTTGTTGGTTTTTTTGTTAATCTTTGTTTGATATTTTTACTCTGGCATCAAATATGACAAGGTACAGAGCTGCTCTGAGCTGTTGTTTTAAAATTGGTCTCAATAAGACTGAATATGGCTTCTTCTGAATTTGAAGGTCTACTACTGGAGAGACAGTAGTCAGCTGAGAGGGCACTGGGTCAATAGAGGCATGAAGTCGAAAGTGTTTCCAACCAATGATCCAGAACCCTCTGGTATAGTCACTGGTCTCATTCCCTATAGCAACTACAAGATGTATATCGTAGTGGCAAACAACCGGTATGAAGGACCGGCAAGTAATCACATCCACTTCTCCACACCAGAAGGAGGTAGAAAATTTGAATGCAAAATATTTTGTTACATACTTTGCATTAGCATGTTGCTTACACACCTGGGCTTGTTTTAACAGTACCATCTGCTCCAAGATCCTTCAGGATCCAACAACGACATCTGGACAGCATTTATGTTGACTGGGACCTACCAGAAGAGCCTAATGGTGTCATCACTGGTTATAGCCTCAAATACACGACAGGTAGGCATAAATACTAAAGCAAACAAAGCCAAAGATAATCATAAATACTTTAGATTATTACTACGTATTATCAGAAGGTAGGTTATGGATCACATACTGTTATAACTGGATTAGCATTCCGGGATCTGCACATAGAAATCCAAATACTACTCAAGTTTCTTCTAAAGAGGGCAATGAACACTTTAATAACTACTCAGTAGAGGACAAGGTACTTAAAAGTTCAATGTTCAATGCATCAAGAGATACTTAGGTTTTTCTGAAGTATAAAGCCTCTCCACAGTGAATGCAACCAGAGGAGAGGAGCTGAAGGTGGAGGAGTTCCCAGCAAATGTGACAAGCTTCTCTATTCGGCGATACGACCGCTACACTCGCTACAGATTCTCTGTGGCTGCACATACTCGGATTGGACTAGGAGAATGGCATACAGAGGAATCTCCCCACTACACAACAGAGAGTAATTTAGTAATTTACTGTTGTTCTAGCTTTTTGAAATAGCAGCCTTGAGGTGCTGGCAAAAGTTGACGTTTGTCCTCTGTGATTATTTGTCTCAGTATATGCTCAGGACCAGGTGGACATTTCCACTCAGGGATGGTTCATTGGCATCATGTGTGCTGTGGCTCTCATCGTGCTCATCCTCCTCATTGTGTGTTTCATCAAGAGGAGCCGAGGGGGAAAATATCCAGGTCACTACTTAACGATGTCATTCCCATAAAATATTGCAGAGCTGCATGTAAAAAAAAAGATTATAAAAACCAGCATCAAATGTTGTATCCAGTGTTTTTATATCTTGCAAATATTTGAATTTCCTAGCTAAATTAAGATATAATTAATTTGTAAAGTAACTGCTTATATTTGATAGAACAGTTGCTGTTTGCTGTTATTTTCCTTGCAAACTATTTTTTTTTTCTATGAATTAGTGCGGGACAAAAAGGATATTTCATTGGAGCCAGTGGATGACAAAGATCAGGAAGGGTCATTTGATTACAGGTAATCATTTTTGAATTAATGTATAAAAAGTTCTGTTATTATATTTAGCTTTTATTACTGTCACACTGTAACACATTTCTGTTGCACTATCAATGCTGATAATGTTCAGATAACATTGTTTCTTCATATTGATTTGCTCTGTATCCGTGCAACATTGTTATCTTTTGAAGATGAAAGATGTGCTGTGAGATTGTTGAACCAGTATGACTATCTGAATTAAATATCTTCAAGGTTAAGTTTTTGTAAATAAAACAGGTTTACTACACGTTGACACATTGTAACCAGAAAGTATATAACAGATTAATCAAATCCCTCTGCTGTAGGCTACTTGGTTGTTAAGAAGACCATCGAGTTTAGTAGTCAGGGCTTATCTGCCTTGATAGTTTCAAAATGAGCATTGGAAGTTTCTGTTGTGATAAATATTTTCCCAAGTCATTTCATCCATCTCCAGTCTGAAGTCTTTTGTCCCAATCCAAATTTGAACGATAAGTTACTTAACATCCCCAAACCTAAATTAAGACAAACATTTAACATCTCTAGAAATATAGAGCTTTTAACTAAAAATGTACTTTATTACTTTTACCTGAAGAAATATAAATATTTATTCATGATAAAGAAAGCATTTTAAGGCCAGTTAATCTTGAGTTCCAGGATGAATCAAGCTTTTGTTTAGTAATAACAGAATTGTGTTTTTAATTATG
The DNA here is from genome assembly GCA_028564705.1 of Apricaphanius iberus. Classification (NCBI taxonomy): domain Eukaryota; kingdom Metazoa; phylum Chordata; class Actinopteri; order Cyprinodontiformes; family Aphaniidae; genus Apricaphanius; species Apricaphanius iberus. Next base: position 3,311,261 of record JAPXFQ010000494.1, on the reverse strand, counting down.
CTGTCTGAAGAGCAAGATAAAAAGTTAGTTTGTTTTATTTTTTTCCTGAAACAAGCCAAAGTATCTTAATGCAAAGTTCTGTTTGAATGACACCTGTGCTGTCAATATTTTTGAAGAGTTGTTCAGCAATAAATTTAGTTTAGCTATAAATAACTATAGATAAGTGCCTAGGGCAATTATTAACAAAGTTAGCCATTTTAATCAAAGTTGAGACAAGACCTGGAAATGAAAGCCAAAATACATTGATGTCTCTGCTATTATTTAATGTATACTTACTGGATGAGGTTTGGTTTTATAAAGGAATGGATGAAGGATTAAGTTTAGAACTGACAGTCTCAAACACAAAGCCCTTACATGTATAAAGAAAAAAAAAACATAGACGACTTCTCTCCAGTATTCAAGAATTTATCAACAAAATACTTCAACCTTTCCGTTAAAATAATTTAATCAATAACTAGAACTGTTCTTAGGACCTGGAAGATTTCTCAATGAGTGCAGATTAGCGCTGCTCTTTTCCTTGTTTTTACGCTAAAGTGATAATATTTTCCTAGGACACTATATTCAGTTTGTACACATCTAAAAAAGCCAAATTAGTAATAGACCATCTTGTACCGATATAGTGCAAATCGGCTTTCTGACCTTATTTTCTGTAACAATTTAATCAAACAGTTTTGTTGTTGTTGTTTACTTTTTTCCTCTATCTAAACCTTTCCCTTCAAAACCTCAATCTTCTGTTTATTCTACTGAACTACTCAAGGTCCCTTGAAAGGTATGAAAAGACTAAATGTTGATTTATTGACACTATTGACATTATTCACAGTTAATTTTTGAACAAAATGGGACATTTTTAGTTGTTAAATTTTATTTTTGAATTATACTATTTACAAATGAAATGTTTTTATATTTTAGGATAGCACGTATCTCAACTTTGCCCTATCCTCGAAGGTATGAGCCCCAATGCATTACCTTTTACAATATTTAGGCTGCTATAAATCTGATTTCAGATATCAAATTGTCGTGACACCCTTATTCGTTTTAGCAGAGAAGAGGAAAGAGGGCTTCAGAGAGCTCAGCCATCTGTGGAGGCCATATTGAAGCGATCAGACAGCGATGATAGCCTGGTGGAATATGGAGAAGGAGGAGAAATCCAGTTCAATGAGGATGGATCTTTCATTGGCCAGTACACAGGAACAAGGAGAGATGTCAGGGACTTGGACTTTGGTGGAAATCTGGAGCTCCACTCACCGATGAATACCATCTACTCTCTAGCATGAGACTGAAACCTCAAGGATCAATTCTTATTACAGCTGTTTGCCATGGGACTTTCATTTCTTTGTACCTTCTTGGTACAAACGGAACAGAACAGAAAAGAACATAAAATACAGAGGAAGTGAGGCTCTGAGTCTGTTTGATGGTGGAACAGCTGAAAATTTAGCTGCTATTAAGCCTTTATTATTTCCTCAACTTTTATTTATATGGAGGGGGAAACATGCAGGGGTTAGGATCCTCTTTTAGATGTGTTTTAGAAGTTGCTGTACATATTAAGCATATCTTTACGTAAACAGAAGTGTTCTGAGAGACTGAAGTGGAGCTTTTTATTGTGTCTATAAAACCTTTGCAAACACCAACTTACCTTGTGTTACTGTATAGTTTTCTTTCTGTTAAATCCACCTTTTAGGTTTGTGTTAATTTTGAGAGTTTGCTATTTCAAATAATTGTTCCATACAACACTTGCACTATCACGGGAGTACCAGTACAATCCCTTTACTAGGGGTCTCCTCAGAGCTCCAGCCTCAAGTTTTAAAGGAAATAATTTTGGTTTATTCTGATGGTTTATTTTCTTCCTTAATTTTTGTTCAAATTTTATAAAGTTCAGCTTTTTATATTTCTTAATTTAAATGAAGAAGCAAGCCCCATGCCTGCATCATTGAGGAAAAATAGTCTGTAAATTAACAATAAATAGCCTCTTGAACTGCTTTACTAATTTTATTCCCTTTCGTGAGTTAGTAGTCGTTATGTAATAGTGTTTATTTGACTTCTAACATCAGCTGTGAATGAAGAAAAAAAAAGAATAAAAAACTAGTTATAAATTGTTGTTTTATTTTACTCTGAGTTTTAATATATGAATTTTAAATGTGGGGTATATGTCCTGTTTCCATTCTCAAGATCAGTAAATTCAAGATTTGCCAGTTGTGTTCTTTGTGGCTGTGGGATACTTGGTTCACAATTACCTTTCAAACACTGAAGTTTTTTTGAACAATAGGTTCAGTAAAACCTGTCTGGTGTTGCTCAAATTTGGTCTTTTTGTGTTATAGGCAGCCCATCTTTAAATGTCAGTGCTTGGGATGAATTTTGACCACATTATTAGTCCTATTTTGAAGACACGTTCTCTCTCAGTGGCTTTTAAACTTGTAAATACATAAATGTGCTTTACTAAACACTGCAAATAAAATAGTGTACAGTTCATTACTGAAAAACATTTAGATATTTATAAGTAGAGGTTCCACTATTTACAACAACAATATTTTTCACAATATTTTATACTACCACAGGATGAAACAAAAGGTCTATGGATGAACTTCACATGGTGTGTTTAATCTTGTTAGCTGATGTTTTGATCCATGATTGATATCATACTCCAATTAGTTGCATTCCGCTTGCAATATTTAACTATCTCTGCCCCTTTTGCACATTGGGTGGCTATCTCAGCATGCATTTTGGGTGGCAGGAGACGTCAGCAGATCTTGATTCATTTATTTACAGAAGTCAAAGCTCAGGTAGAATTCATTTTGTGGAAAATAGGTCCCTGGCTCTTATCAGACTAAACACACAGAAAAATACAGGAGTGTACGTGATGTTGTAAGACCAGTATATTTGTCAAAGGCTCATAAAACTACAAAAGCAAAAGGATAACTTTTTTTAAAGAACTTTGTTGTTTGTGTGATTTTGTTTTACTAACAATAAATATACTAAGAACTTTTTATCTTTTTTGAATATCAGACAAATGTGTGTAGATAATAATTGGCTTAAGATAAAGGTAACCTTTTAAAAAACACAAACAATTTTTAAAAATAATGATTTCACTTGCAGGCACGTGCAGAAGGGGGTGGCGGAGGGGGCCTGGGCACCTGCCCCTTTTCTCCATGATGTCCCAAGTGCCCTTTTTGAAAAAAAAATGTTCTTTCTTTTTTTTGGCAGTGTGCCCTCAACATCTGTCTGTGCCCTCTAAATATCAACATTTAACTATTAATGATAAGTAGAATAAAAATAATAAATTTAAAAAAGTAAATTAAGTAATTAATTTTTAAAAAGATTATTTGGCCGTTGTCAGGTTACATGATGGCTTTTATGCCTCCTCTCCTCACCTGCTTAGCTTTGTGAGTAAGGCAGCTGTGGGGTGGGGGAGTCCAGAGCATCGGCAGAGCGGGGAGGTGGGTGTCTTATTGTGCTTGAGCCCGGGTTGTTGTTTCAGAAGCCTGTGGTCTTTTGGGGTGTAATTTTTTTACATACTTAGATGCTTGACTGACAATTGTATAAAACAAAAACTACGCACAATATATGAAGCACATAGTGCACTGTCGTAAATCCTCCTAATCTTGGTATGATCCGAACTCAGTCAATGGGCGACTGTTTGTGCGCAGCACTTTCGCATGTGAAGGATGGAGGGAGGGAGAAGCTGCTGCCTGCGAATTTGCTGTCGGAGAAGTGCACGCAAACAGACAGAGGAGAGCTCAAGTTCGACCAGGTACCAAAGCAAATCATTCATACTGTACAAATAATGTGAACATGACAATGTTACACAAAAGATTGCTCACTTGACCCATATTATATTACTTGCTCTTTGGGTGAATCAACAAATCAAAAGCCGAACAACAATGCATTTTTTTTCTTTTAGCTTACATGTGTGTTTATCTCAAATTTTTAGTTGTTACCATCCACCACTCTCTAAATCGGTTTCAGTTACTTAACAAAGAAAAGGCCTTCCCATTTCATGCTGTCAGCAATGGCTCCCCATGGAAATGAAATGTCACACAATCTGAGAAAGATCGAAGTGTAACCATCTTACAGACCGTCCACAGAGGGTAACATCTCGACAGAAGCGTCTTCTAATGAGAAGGGTTGAAGAAAAACTGGCCATGCAAGTTCACTGCAGTTAGCTAAAGCAGTATAAAAGCCAAACTGGTGTGACCGCTTCCCGTGACACCAGACGGCGCACACTGCAGAGGATTGGCATGCATGGGTCCACGAAGGAAGCCATTCCTAAAGCCAATGCACAAAAAAGCATGCCGAAAATTTGCTAGAGTCCATGCTGAAAAAGATGAAGACTACTGGGACTGTATACTCTGGAGTGATGAGACCAAGATCACTGTTTTTAGAACTAATGGTTTAAAAACTGTATGGTGAAGAGACTGGTAAAAACTCCCAGAATGCACTAACGCATTTTTAGTTTCCAGGAAAGAGTGTTGCAGTGTAATCGAGTTGCAGGTTTAACAAAACTCTGAAACACACGTTTTGTTTTTTCCTTGCTGATGTAAAGTATTACTGCATCAATGAATAAACCCTGAATCTAAAATTGATCAGTCTGCCATTTACTAAACTGTTGACTGTATTCTGGGTGAGCAGAAAGAATCTAAAAGATGTGTAGATAATTCAACAAGAGATGTGGTCTCTGATCATATTGGCAAACTGGTTTCTTTCCAATGTCCTGAAAGAAGTAAAACACACATGTAGGCTGAAGCAGGATGCTGCTTTGGCGCCGTAATTGCTTTTACTTTGTTTATTCAACTAACGCTGCTACCACATGTCCGTTGTTTATTAATTTGTGGTTATCGCACAAACTCAGTGACCCAAGGAAATCCTGTTCAAGTTCTGTATGTGTTTGGGCAAAGTAAAATTTGTCAAATGGTTGGATATAAAGAAGAATATTCAGTGATTTTCCAGCTAAATCAGTAATTGCACTAAAACCTGTGTATTGGTTCTGCTTTGACTCTCTCTCGTATCTATTTTCCCACACTAACAAACTCGCCCATAAATTCTCATTCCGGTTTTTTCATACACTGATTTACTGCCAAAGCCCATGTGATTTTCTCTAGCTTCTAAAGCTAGTCTTGTGTTTGTGTCTTTGGCAACAGTTCTCCACTTGGTATTGTCGTATGCTCCCACATCCTTTTTTCATTCCTTTTAGCTCAGTTATACAAACACACACATCTTCACTCTTCCCCACCAGCCCCTCACTCTTCTAATGTTGGTTTACTTGGTAGCAAATCTAATATGGAGATTCCTGTTTCATTATTGCAAATTCTCATTTTTATCACATCTACATCCATTCTGAATTGATATATTGCTGCTTTGTTGTTCTTCTCTCATATTCTACTATTATTAATCAGACTCTGATCTATTCTTCATCATTCATTTTTTTTTAACTATCATAATTTTCTCAGCTTGCTCATTAGTCATTTTCCCTTTTGAATTAGTAATTTAGATTCTTGATGGTAGTTTAGGTATAGGGTTTATTGGCCTAATCATAGACTGTATAGTTAAACAAATGTGTAGATAAATAATTTAACTTTGGAGAGAAGTTGTTTGTGTTTATTCCTGTGTATGAGGACAATGTCTTCTATCCAGCAGCACTGAATTCACTCCTTTACATTTTGACCTGAGATTACAACTTTAGGGATGTTTTCAGAACAGGAGCTGATGAAGATGGAATGTGTTTTGCTAATGAATCATAAATAAGGTATTGCCCACTTTGTTAGTTTATCTCAAATAATAATTAATTAATAACCATAATTATTAATAGTAACATAAGCCAAAAATTGTTGCAAACCTTGTTGAACACCCTTGATTTTGGCATTTTTTAATAACCAAAACTTTTGTTGCCCAACATGATGGTAAGCTAAATTCATTTGCCGCTCCTTTAAAATCCATTCAAACTCATGCAAAGTGGCTTGTGCAGAATGTGGATCTATCATGTATTAACTCACGAAACTGGATCCTGTGACAACTTTGCTGTGTATCATTACCAATGTACTTACAGCTATTAGGGCAAGGCCATCTTATCTATAGATATAGTACATTCCGTTTTTACCACTGCTCTCTTACGATCATCGAAATGACTGACAATGATCTCATAAAGATTAGCCTAAACTGTTGCATTTCACAAGTACAGAAATGGGGAAAAAACTGCTAACAGAAAGTGTGCGGCACATTGTGCTTTATTGGTTTAGTATACTGACATAAAAGAGAATGAAAAAGTACATAAATAAAATCAACCTGCATTTGCAGAATCTGCATCAACTAGAAAACAGATCACCCCTAACTTCACTAAAATATATATTTCATTACACAGAAGTAGCTTTACATTATTATTGTTAATGGTTGGTATCAAGTATGTATGTCTTTCATAGCAGAATGTCCAAGTTGGGTTTATATTTAGGCTCTATACTTTATGCTTTTGTGTTTCTGTTTTGTGTATTTACTTGTTGCTTTATTCCTAAACTTTTTTCATTTTGTTTATCCTAGTTAGTTCATTTTTTAACCTCTCCTGCCCCGTGTGCTTATGACTGTGTTTCCTTAAATTTATATTCTGTTTCCTTTGGTTCTGGTTCTTTGTGTCTCTTTTATGTCTGTTTGTGTCTTCGTTTGGTTCTCCTCAGCCTGCCAATCCTGTTCTCTTTACCAGCTGTTCCCCAGTAATTTTCCTTGATTACTTCACCGTTGTATGTATACCTACCAGTTCCAGTGTTCCCAGCTGTATTCTCCCCTCATGTACACTTGTGCTTCTTGGTACATGTCTTCCAAGTTTCCTGTTCTTGTCCCTCATTTGTAGCTGTAAGTTGTTTTTTCTTTTTTTCTTTGTGCTTTGTTTTTTAACTAAGCTCGCCTGTTTTCACTTTGGTCTGATCCCAATTCAAGACATGACACAAGCATAATTCTTTTGGTCTTGTCAGGCAAGAAGACATTGCTTGAGAAATCTTGAGGGCTGTTTAAATGCCACCTTGTAAGCCACAAGATTCTTTTTTTCTAAAGACCCTTTCAGACAAGTTTTTTTAACAATTAAAAATATCAAATCATATAGCTCTGAATCACATGGCCTTTATCGTGCAATCTGATGCCATGAAATGAAATACAACATCTAATTTCAGTAGCAGCCACATGTTTTTGCTTATTCTGTAATTCTCTAAATTAGGAACATTTTTAAATTTTTTTTAAACATTTAATTATTTATTTTGCATTTTAGCTAAGTTTTATGTTAAAGCAACAATGTATATGGGTAGACATGTTACATTTAGGCTCTAGCTCCTTAAATTTAACAAGTCTAATCTAAAGCGCAATGCAAATGGGAAAGGGGAAATCATTTTCCCACCCTTAGGTTCATATGTATATATAATTATATATTATTATATATATTATGTATTTATATATATATATATATATATATATATATATATATATATAATATATATATATTTATATATATATATATATATATAATATATATATTATATATATAATAATTATAATTAACAATTTGAATAGTGAATGGACATGAATAGGAAAGTCAATTATGTTTGAACAACACAAATAGGTTTCATATGATGCATATAGAACTAAAGATCAATAGAGAGTGTTGGATGTTTACCATGAAAATGTCATGGAAAGCAATAATTTCATTCGTTCCTACTATCTACAGGAATTGTTTTACAGTCCTTTGTAAAACTGTTGGGAAATCATATAAAATGTTCAACTTCTGCGCATTTATCAGATAATATAACACAAATGAGGAACAATTATCAGCTCATCGCCATCCGAAAAAAACAAACCAAATCATTTTGATCCTGACGCAACCAATAAGTCACTCATATGTGGCCTTTGTACCTGCACATTTTCCCTATATAAGGGAGAACGGCTGGAGCAGCCAGCAGCCAGAGTTACAACAGACTCTTTTAGAAAAGGTATCAATGCCATTTTCATATGTAGTTCAGGCTGTATTACATGCAGTGGTGCTAACTGCAACTGTATAACCTTTGGAAGTGAATAATCTGTTTATGGTTTTTTACCTTTACCAGTGCTACATCTTCAGATTTATTTGAAAGAAAGGCGTGATGATGGCTCGACTGACAATCCTGGCTGGTAGGTGAATTATTTTGTTAAGCTGTTCCAGACTTTGTTTAGAGAACAAACAAAAAAAATTATGAAACTGTTTTTCAGGATTGTCACTTTTGATGTGTCTTCAAACTGGTATGAATTATTCATTTGGTTACTGGAATTTGCACCTAAATCAAAGTTTGAATAAACTCTTAATGCAATTTGTTGTTCTTTTGTTGTAGTTACTTCTGCCAAACTGGTGTGCTACTTTACCAACTGGTCCCAGTACAGACCAGGAGTTGGTAAATACATGCCTGAAAACGTAGATCCAAACCTCTGTACACACCTGATCTACGCCTTCTCAGTCGTCAGCTCCTCCAATGAGCTGTCTACTTATGAGTGGAACGATGATGTTCTGTATAAATCCTTCAATGCACTGAAGAACAGGTAAGCTGAGCATCACCTTACTTTCCTATTTTGTAACATTAAATTATTATTAAAGAAACTAGTTTGGAAATAGTTAGGTTGTATTTTAAAAGTATAAGAACGAAGCATTTGAAGTTTATAAGAATAATTTCAAACTTTTTATGAGCATAAACATTCATGTCTAAAGAGTAATAAGCTTTAAAATTGTGATTTGGCCACATACTAAAATATATTACAAAATAATGCATTGATTTTTGGCACTTTTACATTGGTTTAATACCGTTTCATCCAGATTTATATTCATTCTATCTGAACTAGTTAATTGACATTTTAGCATTCCAAGTCAAGTTGCAAGTTAAACGCCTAAATTGGAACTCTACCTTGGACAGTTTGGAGATTTCTAACTGCATTTCAGCTAACCCAGAGAACTTTGATATGTGCATGACTTCAGATCTAACTTTACCTTCCTCCCCTTCCAAGTTAAACAACCAGAAGTACTAAATCTGTTATTTTCTGAGAAACAACGGTGGCTACTATTGGCATTATCACATTAATTACACATCATAATACATATTGCAGGACACTGCCAAAACTTGTACAATGCCAAAAGGAGGTGAATGTATAATGTGAGGAAAGGAAACAGAATTTTAGAGTTTCTTTATTTAGAAATTATGAAACATATATTGGAATATCCCATCTCCAAAATAAGATATGGATGTTTTGGGCATAAAGGGGTGAAAGCTCCAGTCAATGTGTCCAGTTCACGAACTAAACAGTTAGGCTATAAATTACTTTTAAATGCATATATGCAGTGGAATAACCTGAAGGTCCAACTTCAATGTAACTAAAAACTCACATACATACTGGTGATATCTTTCCTATCCATTTAAATCGTAAATCAGTCACACATGTATATTATACAACAAGCTTTCAGTTCATCAAAATGAGGAAAATACTGTTGGAAGTTATGAAGTTACAAAGATAAGAAGAGAAAGCTCGATCTCTGATCTTTTTATTCTGATCAGAATACTTCACAAATATTTTTTTCAAAACATAACCAAAAATTGCTGTTATTTTCACACAGAAAGCACATGTTATACAGCATGTATAAATGATGTGTATATATGTACTTCTCCACAACAGAAACCCCCAGCTGAAAACTCTGTTAGCTGTTGGTGGATGGAACTTTGGAACAACACAGTAAGTCTTCAAAACTCAAAAAGATTCCAGATAAATACTTGTTTGAAAAATTCTTCTATATTAAGAAATGTAAAACATTTTTTAAGTTATAGCTTCTAACCTGTGTAAATATTACCAGATTCACCCTCATGGTGTCATCTCCGGCCAACCGTCAGGTTTTTATCCAGTCTTCCATCAGATTTCTAAGACAGTATGGCTTTGATGGACTAGATCTGGACTGGGAGTACCCTGGAGCACGAGGAAGCCCACCTGAGGACAAGACAAGGTTCACACTGCTCTGCAAGGTTAGAAATGTCAACACCACACAAATCTGCACCCTAGACAGCAATCTGCAACATGATTGTTTCACATAATAATTTAACACTGGAAAAAATGCATTGCATCCATCAGAATTTTGTGGCTGATTGCAATTCTCCAAATTTCATAATTACAACTGATTTTATTTATGCCAGAAGCAGACGCATCATCATGCGTGTGACCATGTGGTGCCTTTAAGAGGTTATAACAACTGACTTAAAATAAGAACAAAATGATGGAGGATGGAACATTTACAAAAGGCTGTCAACATCTGTCTTCCTGTTAGATAAATGTCTTATTATCTCACTCTTCTGCTTCCTCTGGTACAAATTTTGTAAACCTTACAGAGATTTAAGAATGGGTCATTTTAAGTCTACCTATCTGTAAGGACCAGGCTTCTACGCCCAAGGTTTTTATCAGCATTACATGCTAGTGCTTGCTGATCGGAAAAAATATATAGGCCTACTTTTTGAGTTTCTTGCCAACCAGTTAGAAGAAACTCTTGTTAAAAACTGATTTCTGAAGCATTTCTATGTTTGGTTAAACTTTTCCATTTTAGGAATTACTTGCTGCCTTTGAGAAGGAGGCCACTGAGACCAAAAGGCCAAGACTTCTGCTCACAGCAGCAGTGGCAGCTGGAAAGGGGAATATTGATAATGGCTATGAGATTGCTGAGATCTCCAAGTGAGTCAATGTAATGTAAAGCTGGAAACTTTACATCAGTCTTGTTTTAAATTAAACATGGCATTAAATAAAGCATCAAAAAAAGGATTGACAAATACATGTTATATTGAGATGTTAACAGATTTTTTAATTTATTTTAGTGACAAAATGTATTAAATGTCTTGGACTTTATTGTGTATTTTGTCCTTATATCGCTGTATCTGAAAGGTATCTAGACTTTTTGAATGTCATGACTTATGACTTCCATGGAGCCTGGGATCCATTTACTGGCCACAACAGCCCTCTATACTCCAGCTCTGCCCAACATGGTGAACATATCTACAACAATGTTGTAAGTTCAAACATTCAACAACCCCAAGTTAGATACATAAATGTGACTACATCATACCTTTGGTTTTAATCGTGAATTTTTTTGTTTTTTTTTCAACAGGACTATGCCATGAGATACTGGAGAGACCAAGGAGCTCCTCTAGAAAAGCTACTGGTTGGTTTCCCCGCATACGGGCGCACATTTCGCACATCGTCAGCAACTAGTGGTGTTGGAGCACCAGCCAGTGGATCAGCCTCTGCTGGGCCATTTACCCGGGAAGCTGGATTCTGGTCTTATTATGAGGTAGTAATTCATTGTATTATACAGACAATCTATAATAATTTTGAGAAAAGTACATACATAAAAAACATGAATAGCTACTGCAAACCAAAATAACAAATGGGGAGATATTTAGCCTTAATTTCTTACAACAGATTTGCACTTTCCTTGATGGAGCCACCACACACTGGATTGAGGAACAAAAGGTGCCTTATGCAGTCAAAGGCAACGAGTGGGTGGGATTTGACAACCAACAAAGCTATGAAATCAAGGTAATACGTCATCTGCTGACAACATTAATGGCTACAAATAAGGAAAAACTTTAGCATGTCCCTGTCTTTTGCAGTTCATGTGATGGCCCAATGCATTATGGCAAAAAAACGGAGGATAATGAAGCTAGAGATAGAACACACAAATTTTAGTTACCAAAACTGGGTAGAAGATGGCACTCTAGTTATAATATTTCAAATTTTTACCTCTGACCTGACATTATTTTCTTTCTATTGTATAGGTTAGTGTTTTTCCCAACAATCAATGGCCATATCAAGGACTTATTGCCCCTTTATGTCGAGCATCTGTTTCACTAAACCATGCCTTACCCTTGATTACTATTTTTAAATTGAATTGTTTTTAAGAAAATTTAAACTACCTCTATGTTCATTTCAAAGTATGTTTCAAGTTCAAAATATTTATACACTTAAACTAGGTCCGCTCATTTTTTTTTAGAAAGGGTGAGGCCCACAGCATCACAGATCCTTCACCACTGAACATCAGTGGATTTTCTGACTGAAGCTTTGCTTCACACCAGACTCCTCTACAGTGTTTTTTTGGCAAACAAAAATAAAAATGCAGTCACTCGTTGTGACTGTTGCAGAAAAATGCTGCTTCCTGGCATTAAATGGTAAGACAAGAGTAAGAGAAGTATCTAAGTGTTCTCAAATTCAAAAGGTGAAGGTTTTAAATTAATATAAATGTACTTAAAGTGGTGATTTATAAACTTGAATTGCTTCAGTGCCTTTAATAAAAGATACATTTCCTAAATATATTTTTTTGCATCTTTGAAAGTGGTGCGATTAAATGTGAAGTTTACTAAATGGGACAGTAAGGTGAAGATGAGACCAAAATGATCCAAAACTACCATAAAATATTATTTATTTATTTATTTATGTTGTATTTTACATAAGAAAATCATTGTCGTTCTATAGTACTCTGATACTAGTATAGCCTGACAGGCAGTCCACCCTCATCCATTGTTTATCTCAAATGAATGACTGGCTCTCCAGCAATCTCTGGTTTTAAACATTATGACAAACTTTGATAAAAAAAAAAGCTCTTTATAAATTATGAATGTAGATTTCCCAAATAAAAGTACTAGGAGTTATATTTAACCACTGATTATGCTTTGACTCCCACATTGGTGGTATTTCTTGTTCTGTTTCCTGTAAGAAACATTTCTAAGATACCAGGCATTCTCCCTAGCAGGTCTAGAGAACATTATTCATACATTTTTTTTAAATTACCTTTAAACTACTGTTCAGTTCAAAGAGTACTCCGCCTCCCTCTTGACCTAAAAATACCATATATTGAAACCTTGCTTTTGTTCTAGTCAATTTGATTCTCACTGTATAGTAAAAATCTGCATTTTAAAATGAAATGTTTATATTTCGTAGGCAAAATATCTGAAAGATAACAAATATGCGGGAGCATTCATCTGGTCTCTGGATCTGGATGATTTTGCTGGACACTTCTGTAGTCAGGGGAACTACCCCCTCATTAGACATCTCCGCTCTCTTTTGGATTCAGGTAAACAATATTGATCAGCCATTGTTTCCCCTTATATAAAACATTTGTTTACTTTAATTAAACTTGCATGGTTTTATGTTTCTAGATGCCTCACCAAACCCTTCAGTACCCACACTAGCACCAGCTGTCCCCACTAGCAATGTTGTTACAAACAAGCCCGTCCACAATACAACTTTTGCCGGCACAACCACTACCAAAGCTCCTGTTCCTGGGAGCAGTTTCTGTGCTGGAAAGTCTGATGGTAATTACAAAAATGACAGTAATAGAAACACCTTCTACCAGTGTGTCAATGGAATCACATACATACAGAAATGTCCTGTTGATCTGGTTTACAATGAGAGATGCAACTGTTGTGTCTATCCCTAAATAAGTACGTAATTTACCAAACCCTGTCTCGACTGCCAGTTTGCTCATTAAATTAGGAAATGATGCCTCTCAATAACATGCTGGAATATACATATAGTTTAGCTGACATTTTGTAAAATTAAATGATTGCTTGATGACGTGCATATAATGTCTTGTGCTTTGTAATGTGGAGATTTGCTATTGTTAAAGAAATGCATACAAATATCTTCTAATAAATGTTTTTGTTTCCTCAACTTCTGTTGTTATCTATCTTGTCACTGCAGTCCTGTGGGACAACATTGACAAATTTGCTGAATACAACGTGCATTGGGGTGTTACTGTCTTTGCTACAATTTTAAGAATTAAATAAAATCAACCCTAAAAAAAAGGTGTAAAGTGGAAGAGTAAATATAAGACAAAGGTTTTCCAGAAAAAAAACAATTGTGTTGATCAACAGGTCAGGTGTTACATAAGAAGATAGCCCCAAAACACAGGCTAAGTGAAGCCATAAATAAAAATACAGGGGGCAAAAAAATTAGACTTAAGTGCTCAGAGTTAAGAATAAACTAAGAGTGTGCTTCCAACTCTAAATCTGAGTATCCACAACAGTTACACTAGAAAAAGTTAATAAAGCATGTTGCTATTTCTAGGACCATTAGTCCTTTTTAAAACCAACTAAACTAGGTAAGCGGTTCAGGCAGATAGAAAAACAGCTACAAAGTTTGTGGCACAAGCAAAATAAAACAGTCTGAAAGGTGGTTTTAAGACTCCAAATGTCTGGCAGCTGCTCCTCAAATGCAAGCAATAAGTATTTTAAAGGCCAGAGACCCAATCAGCAGGTCTCATTGGCTGAAGTGCAAATGGTTTTGAGTGGTTTGGTGAATCCGCTGAAGCGAGGCTGGGTCTAAAAAGCACAGATGAGGTTGGCGCTTTACATGAACAAGGAACAAAACACAAGCTGAATTAAACAATATTGGCTTAAAACAGATGGCAGTAACATGGGGTTATATCACAGCACAGATGACAAAGATTCAGGAAAATTTATTTGGAAGTCTGACTAATCTTAGAACAGTTTCTTTCTTGTTTGTTTATGCATTAAGTAATGAAAGTGTGTGGGTTTTGCTATGAACAGCATAACAGTCAAAAATAACCTCAAATGAGAAATTAGAGGGGAAAAAATTAAGTTGCAAATATACCAGCCACTGTTTAAATAAGAGTCATAATTGACAATTTGAAATATTTTATATGTCAGTGGAACCAAAGGACAGTTGGTGGTGGACTAGTAAATACTCTGTTAAATCAGAAGGGCTTCTTTATTCAAATCTTTTTTACTGAGCAACAGGTTCCAACCAACAGAAAAATGCCCCAACCAATTGATAATTAGTAAATATCTGGTAAACTGGCAAATAGGTAAACATTATACAAGTGGGTCACATAAAAGGCCTTCCCAACCAGATCTCAAGAGGCATAAAGAGAGCAGCCGTAGTTTCAGGTAGCTTATTTCCGATGAGTAGTACATACAGGTAGATATTTCATGTAAAAAAACAAAAAAACGGTTAGGGTATTATAACCCCGAGTCAAAAAGAATAAGTAGTTGAGTATTGATTATTCCTATCAATTCCCCAACACCTAAAAGATAAGCTAGTAATAAATAAACCAAAGAAACCAAGTTTACACAAAATATCCCCTGTCTTATATCAGCGGGTAAATAAGATCAGTCATCAGATTCTGCAAAGAATCTATAAATCCATGGCATTATTACTTGGTAGACACACACAAACTTGAAATAAAAAGAAAAAAACACCATAGTAACATTTTTTTTTTAAAAGAGCTTACATGGAACAAACATTTTAGGATTAAATTGATGAACCCACGTTTTTGTTAAGTTCTATTAGGAAATGGCATAGAAAAGCAAATAATTTCATCAGGATATGCTACAAATCTCCACTAACAACGACCTCTTGTTTTAGTTAAACAACATCACTTGATTTAACCAAAAAACTAAAAGGGACAGTTCATTCTCAACAGATTCAGCTGTAAAATAAAATGATATGTCTTCTTTAATAAGTTAATGTGCATACTAGCAAGACTTCTAGCATTTGGAGTTTTACAGTGACTAATAATTTTAAAAACCTGCTGGAAAAATACTACCACAAATGTAATTTTTCCTTACAAATATTACAATTATCTGTTGCACTCCACAGCTGTATCAATTTTTTTTGTGACAATATATAAACAAATTTAGAGCAAAAGCAGACAATTTAGAATGTTTCATCAGACAATATTAAAATACAACTGCAATGTTGGCCTGTCCAACATGTTTTCACAAACACTGCATCTTGTTTTCATGACAATTCACTGGGGGAGTGTTTTCTAATACACAAAAGTCAGATACTGGGGATACTACTTACTAAAGACAGCACTAGACGTACCTATGTAGGAATCTCAATTTTACTGGTGTCGGGTAAACTTGAGATTTAGGCATAATGGAACTAATTAATTTGGGGGGGGGGGTTGTTTTCTCCTCCGCAGTGCTTGAAGTAGCCAAAGGGATTTGAAAACGAAAGGAAATGTTTATAAAGTAAGAAATGCAACCAGTGTCTCCTAGAACTCTACTTTTTAAAGGCCTCCTTCACAAAGAAATCTTGAAAACCTGAGTTTTTTTCATTATAATCAGTAACTCTGTGTTCTAAAAGACCTCTCTGCCTCGAGGTTATACAACCTCCAATCCTTGAATCAGTTACATGAAGAAAAGAGACTAGAAAATGACAAAATTTGAAAAAGCCTATCAACCATATGTCATCATTCTAATTTAGCAATCATGGCCTCGCCTATCTAGCTTTGGACCAGCGTCAGGAATTTAGTTTTTGAAAAGGTGAAAGCCGAGCCTCTTAGAGCTGCTAGAGGCTAAGGACCTTACAGTACAGGCTTTGCCTCCAGATTGAACTTAAAAGAACAATCTGTACCATTACAACGGTGGCACTAGTTCTGAACAGACTATTCACTCAAATCAGATGAAACAACTCACTGGATTTAATCATATACTCATACCTACGGGTGATTAGACAGACCAATTAACCAAAATATGTTTTTTGAAACTGGGCAGAGGGGCCCAACCAAGGATCCAAGGTCTCAAGGATTCAAACCCAGGATTATCTTTTTGTAAGGCAACAGAGTTACCAAGTACCTATCTGCAGACCTGTATTACTATCCTAATTCGTTTTTTCAATGACTTTGGTACTATTTTTAGAATCTTGATGTCATTTTTTTAGAACTCTAGAATACAAAAAACAAAAGGTTATCACTTGTAACACAGGCTGTCTAATGTTCAAAACATTGCATTGTGAATTCACATCTGTAAAGAAATCTTGCACTTGCACAGACATTGGTTCAAAAAACAAATTTAATGTGAAATACCACACAACATAACTGCAGATCACCCAAACACAAGTAAACAATAGTTTTACTGTATTTATTATACATTAATTAAATATTGTATAACAAAATAGGTGATACAGGTTTCATTATGGTACTACATGTACAGTAAATCCATCTCTCTTACTCAATGACCTCTATTGTAAATTGATCTGGATTACCTGCAGGCTCCATGTTACATATCACTATCCTCTTGCAATTGGATCCATAGGTGTTTAATGTTTTCATATGTTTCAGATAGTTCTCAAAAATCACTAATAATTACAGTACACATATAAGACAAATATGAATAAAGGGCATATGAAAATGAAGACAGTGAGGTATAGAATAACATTATAAAATAAAATAGAAATAAAACTGTCTCTTAACAAAATAACTCAAACTTGTTTACGGATTTGGATGCAATATCCAGGAAATGTCAGAAAAAGTTTCTATTTTTCCAGTTCATTGACTGGATGTCCATGAATATCATATCTCTTGTTTTGTGTGTGTGTCCGTGGGTAAAAATGTCAAAACAACTAAATCTATCATGCCTGGCTGGGCAACTCTCTGGGTGGTCAGCACCCCTAAACCTCTGATCCTAGAATTGCCCTTGATTTGATCCCAATCAACTCTTTCTATACTCATTCCAAAATATGCACTCAATCATTAGTAATGAGTTGGAAGAATTTGACAAGCAATTACAAAGGGCTGCACCTATACAGTGCAGTACTGTCAATACTGAAGTCAGAAAAGGTAGTGCAGTATTTGGGACCATAGACACAATATCTGATAAAGCATTATGCTTCAAACTAATTAGTGACAATGAATCTCGTTACAATGTCTTGAAACATAATATTTGCTAAATATAAAGTTCAGGTGGAAAAAAAACCCTACCCTTTAATCAGATCGATCAACTTTATTTATTGATGTCAGGATCTGGTATTGTTTTTGGTGTTTGCTACTGTTGCAATGGCCAACTGTGTTTGCTGCTGCTTAGCTCCCTTTTTTTATTTCCAACTCTCCCTCAGTACGTAAGCTCCTCTGTCCGCCCATGGGAATGTTGTTTTTAAAAAGGTGAAAGCCAAGCCTCTTGCAGCTGCTAGAGGCTACGGACCATATAGTACACGCTTTGCCTCGAGGTTGAACTTAAAAGAAGGATCTGTAATGTCACAGCGGTGAAACACCAGCTCCCAAGATTAAAGTAGTGTTTTACCTTTCACCCAGTGTTGTACTTTTCAAGTATTGTGTTAAAATGCACCATGACCATGGAGAGCCTAAGTCACACCCTTCTACTTCTGGTCCATGGGTCCCCGACTGCCAAAAAAAGAATGAGAGTCAATGGAGCGATAAAAGTTATTTTCTGATCCAGTTTCAGAATGCGCCGTGGATCAAACATATTGTGTCCGTTAATTTTAAAAACAAATTTTGATACAGAGAAAACACCGATTTTCGAACTGAGGCAAAAGTTACTTTAGGTTTTGTGTCAAAACGTTTAGCGGACTACAACTGCAGAAGAAGAAGGAGAGTGAGGGTCGTAACCTCCAGGACGAAGAAAGGAGCATTAAACACGGAGAAAACCACTAAAAACCTGACCAGGTGGAAAGTGGCAGCTATGTTGGGGGTAAAGCAGTCGATGGAGTGAGAGCCAGTTTAGAGAAGCTCTAAAAGCTCAAGGTGAGTGTTTTATGTGGTATAGCTAGTGCTAGTTCCCGTTAACCAAATAGCGTCATATATGCGACTTCTGACTTCTGGTTTGTAGGCATTTTAAATGTGAATTTTAACAATCAAATAAATCCCAAATCACTGGAAAAACACTTTCGAAATGTACATCATTAGTTATCATTTAGATTGAAGTACATATTATGTGTGATTCAGGACATACGACAAAGCGGACCAGAAAATAACTTTTATCGCTCCATTGACTTCCATTCATTATTTTTTCGGTTTGGGGACCCATGGGCCGACCGGAAGGGGAGGAGGCTTAGGCTTCCCATGAAATGTACTACCTTGGCTGACAAGCTAAAATCTGCGACCACATCCACCCAGAGATGTTATCTTTTTAACTATCCTCAAACGTAACCTACGCTTCAAACCAGGACTTACAATATCAGCAGCTGAATCTGCCGCAGGTTAGATCTCCCAGTCTACTGAGCTCACTGTGAGCTCCGTGTGTGTGTGGGGGGGGGGGGGCGCTCGTTATGAACAGACTATTAGCTCAAATCAGACGAGGCAACTCATCAGAGGAGGCAGAGAAGAAATTATCAAGTATTAGCTCGGTAGCAAAGAGGAAGGAGGGTGGTGCCGAAATATCTGTCTTACTGGCTTACCGAAGACTGTAGCTCTGGTTCCCGAGTCCTCCTACCAAATCTGGTTGAGTCTCCACGCACATTCCCAAACTGCACTGGCACAAACTGAAATAGACTAGGGATTTTTTTTATTTTTGACAGAAACCAACTCAGACGGCATGCCTTCATACCAGAGAACACTGAAAAATTACAAAAAAACACCAGTGAATGAGACCTTTACTATTTCTCAACTTTTACTGAAAGCTTCAGATATTCTTTCTACAGATAGATTTCATAAGTTAATTTATAAAGTCAAGAAGCATATGAGATATTAATTTTTACCACCAATTTCATCTTTTCCATAAAAGCATTTACAAGGACCAACCTTTTTATTTTTGTAAGTAGCACATTGGTCTTTACTTTTACTGTTTACGATGACTGTTACTTCCCTAGCAATTCCTAAACTTTAAACCTTGGGCATCAAAGCAACAAACATACTGCATTAAGAAAACTGGACTCAGTAATATTCAAAGCCAGTATTTGGGACCATAGACACATTAACTGAAGAAGCATTACCCTTTAACCGGATCAATCAATTATATTTATTGATGTCAGGATCTGGTATTGTTTTTGGTGTTTGCTACTGTTGCAATGGCCAACTGTGTTTGCTGCTGCTTAGCTCTCTTTTTTTATTTCCAACTCTCCCTCAGTAAGTAAGCTCCTCTCTCCGCCCATAAGAATGTTGTTTTTAAAAAGGTGAAAGCCAAGCCTCTTGCAGCTGCTAGAGGCTACGGACCATATAGTACAGGCTTTGCCTCGAGGTTGAACTTAAAAGAAGCATCTGTACCATCACAACGGTGGAACACCAGCTCCCAGGCTGTAAGTAGTGTTTTACTTTTCACCCAGTGTTTTACTTTTCAACTAATGTGTTAAAACACACCATGACAATGAAATGTACTACCTCGGCTGACAAGCCAACATTTGTGACCACATGCACCCAGAGATGTTATATTTTTAAATATCCTCAAACGTAACCTACGCTTCAAACCACGAATTATAATATCAGCAGCTGAATTTGCCGCAGTCTTAGCTATCTTAGTACCAATGATGTTTTCAGTTTTCAAAAAAATTAACTTATTATGCTGCTAATTGGAGACACAAATCTTTCTCTTTTTTTAAATTGGAGTAATGATGCCATCCAAAATGTCAACCTTTTTTTTTTACAAATTCCCAGAGTTCAAAGCAATTTATTGACTAGCAAACACTTTACCTGAACTGTGACCATTTTGCTGTGTTGAAACTGAAAACAGATTGTAAAGATAAAAGAAACAATATCTTATCTATAGATATAAGTGTATCTGTCTGATGTAATTTCATAAGATGTCCAACTCAATTGTAGCATAGTGTTGAATGTCCATCCACTGTCTATAATACCCGGTTATCTCCAGTGCCTATCTCCAGAGGGCTTTAGTGTACATGAAGTTACATACACCTTGGAAAGGTCCCTAGTCCATCACAGTGCATCATTGAGACATACGGGACAAACAAGTATTCACTCATACCTATGGGTGATTAGACAGACCAATTATCCAAAATATGTTTTTTGAAACTGGGAGGAGGGGAACAACAAATTTATCTGTAAACATATGTAAAGAAATCTTGCACTTGCGTGAACATTGGTTCAAAAAACTAATTTATTGTGAAATGCCACAGAAAATAACTGCAGATCACCCACAGACAAGGACCAATAGTTTTACTGTCTTTACTGTACATTCATTAAATATTGTATAACAAAATAGGTGATACAGATTTCATTATGGTTCTACATGTACATTAAATCCATCTCTCTTACTCAATTTCTTCTCACCGTTGCTTGACCTCCATTTTAAATTGAGCTGGATTACCTGCTGGCTCCATGTTACATATCACAATCCTCTTGCAAATGGATCCCAATCAACTCTTTCTATACTCATTCCAAAATATGCACTCAATCATCAGTAGTGAGTTGGAAGAATTTGACAAGCAATTACAAGGGGCTGCACCTATACAGTGCAGTAGTCAGAAAAGGTAGTGCAGTATCTGGGATCCTAGACACAATGTCTGATGAAGCATTATGCTTCAGTCAAATTGGTGACAGTGAATCTCATTACAGTTACTTGAAATATTTGTTAAAAATAAAGTTCAGGTTAAAAAAAAACTTCCACTTTAACCTGATCAATCAATTTTATTTATTGATGTCAGAATCTGGGATTATTTTGGGTGTTGCAATGGCCAACTCTGTTTGCTGTTGCTTGGCTATCTTTGTTATTTCCAACCGTTACAATATTGGTTGGAGTAAAACATACGAACCAACCAATAAGTTGTGAAAGTGTCTCAAAGGTTTACGGCTAAAACTTGGAATAAAACAGAGGGCATTTTATCATTCAAGTGTTTACCATGATGTTGCAATGGAAACAATCTTTATCCTGAAGGCCGTGTTTTCATCAGCTACTCTTATCTACAGGTGCGTGTTGTGCTAATCTGAGTCAATAGCTTCAAGTTGACATTTTCCTACGATGATCTGATCAGGGGGAAAAAACTTAAATGATAAACAATCATTAGCTTATCACATTTCAATGTCATCAAGATATGAGAACCATCTTTTGTCCCCAGAAGTATCTATATAAAGTCTTGCATTTCCTTAAAAGATTCTCCGTCAGAGCACCAAAGGTACTGCCATCAACTTCTACATATTGAATAGATGTACTTCACGAGATGTTCTACTTATTCTAAATACTGATTTATTTTAATCCAGTCATTCAGTGCAATATTCTAACGATTGATGGCTCAACCACTGTTATTTTCTTAGGTTTGTCTGAAGAGCCTAACCCAATATGGCTCACCTGACAATCTTGACTGGTAGGGTGTCTATCACTGCTCCCAACTTAAGAAAAAGAGTAGAAATTAATATTTCTTTATCGATAAAGATTTTTAAACAAATCTTCTTTTTTTCAGGATTATGCCTCATTGCGTGTCTTCAGATTGGTAAGATTTTTTTTTTCCTGACACCTAAATCTAAATTGCAATATAAACCATACTTTTCTCTTTTATGCAAGTTGCTTCCACCAAGCTGGTGTGCTACTATACCAACGGATCTCAGTATAGACCAGGTGTTGGGAAATTCTTTCCTGAAAATGTGGATCCCCACCTCTGCACCCATATGATCTATACCTTCTCCATAATCAGCTCTTCTAATGAGCTAATAACATATGAGTGGAATGATGAGATTTTGTATAAATCATTCAATGCACTAAAAAGCAGGTAAGCCGTTTCTTGAAACATTTCAGTTTGAGTTAGCGTTTTATAGACTACTCACACAACTAAAATATAAATAGCCTACAGGAGATACCATGTAATTTTTGTGATTTTCATTTACTGAAATTATCATAATCTAAGTAACGTGAAAATTAAAACCAAGCAGAGAAAATTCCAACCACAAATTTCAAAGGTTTTTTAAACAGATTATAAAAAAGTAAAACATTGTCTGTCAACTATTTTCTAAATGTGCTTGTTCTTATATCTATAGGATGTATGTACTTAATATAAAAGTAACTTACAACATGATTTTAAAATAAAACTTTTTGTAATAGTATATAAAGTTGTAGTTATTGTTATCAGCATACTGGTCTTACTTTAGATACAGATGGCTTACTTGGTTTTCCCACATCTCTCTCACAGAAATCCACAGCTAAAGACTCTGTTGGCCGTTGGTGGGTGGAACTTTGGAACTACACAGTAGGTCTAAAAAAATCCAAAACAGGATGTTGATGAATCATTACATTTCATCATGACTGACATAGCAACTTTTAATGCTTAATGTAGCTTCTTATTGGTGTAAATATCTACAGGTTTACAATCATGACTTCGTCCCCTGCAAACCGCCAGGTGTTTATCCGGTCCTCTATCAGGTTCCTTAGACAGCATGGCTTTGATGGACTGGATTTGGACTGGGAGTACCCAGGATCAAGGGGAAGCCTGCCAGAAGACAAGAGGAGGTTCACACTGCTCTGTCAGGTCAGCTTTTTAGACAATATAAGCCCCTAAATAGCATAAGTGAACTGCAGGGTGCTTTATTTCATCCAGTTTTAAGAACTCAAAAACTTTTCTGTTTGGCAAATTTATTAACACCAAATATGTTCTGTTTCTATTAAGGAGTTACTTTCTGCCTTTGAAAAGGAGGCAACTGAAACAAATAGGCCAAGGCTTCTCCTTACAGCTGCAGTGTCAGCTGGTAAGGGGGTCATCGACAATGGCTATGAGATTGCTGAAGTGTCAAGGTAAGCAAATGTGACTTTAAGTTTCGAAACATTTATTCTATTAGACATACAGTACAGATCAAAAGTTTGGACACACCTTCTCATTTAATGAGTTTCCTTTCTTTTCATGTCTACATTGTAGATTCTCAATAAAGGGCATCAAAACTATGAATGAACACATAATGTATGTAATTACTGTATGTACTTAAACAAACAGAGCGAAATAACTGAATACATGTGTTATATTTTATTTTAGATTCCTTAAAGTAGCCACCCTTTTCTCTGATTGCTTTGCATTGTCTTGAGCTTCAAGAGGAAGTCAACTGAAATGATTTTCCAACAGTCTTGAAGGAGTTCCCAGCTCCTACATCCTTAGTACTTGTTGGCTATTTTGCCTTCACTCTGAGTTTCAGCTCAGCCCAAATCATCTTGATTGGGTTCAGGTCTGGTGACTTTGGAGGCCAGGTTATTTCAAACTTTTTTGTAAAAGTACTACATAATTCCATATGTGTTAATTCAAAGTCTTGATGCCTTCAGTGTGAATCTACAATGTCAACAGACATGAAAAAAAAGGAAACTCATTGAATGAGAAGGTGTGTCGCAACTTTTGATCTATACTGTATATATACATGTATTAGGGATGCAACGATGCAACTTTTTTCAAACCGATACGATACCGATACTTCAATTTAAGTACTTGCTGATACCAAGTACCGATACTCCTACCTCACACAAAAAAATGTAACGAATTGGAATACAAGTTTTAATTTTTCTTCTCTGCTTGTTACAACAAATGATGGTAAATAAGATAAAAAATAAATATTAATAAAAAAATGACCATACAACAATTTCAAGTGAAAAATGAACATGTTCTGTAAAATTAATGCAGAGTTTCCACATTTTGAGTATCAGTTCATGGTATTGTTTAACTTTAAACCATACAGTACATAACAACGGTATCGGCACCGATACCCAATACCAGTAATGGTGTATCCGTAATATATATATATATCTATATATATATATATATATATATATATATATATACATACATATACAAACCTAGGAGTTTAATTTTAAGAAATATTTGTCTTTTCATATTTTGCCATGTCATCCCACAGATTTCTTGACTTTATAAATGTTATGACCTACGACCTACATGGAGCGTCAGATCCAATCATTGGCCACCACAGTCCACTTTACACCAGCTCAGCTCTCCATGGCCAGTATATATTCTTCAACGTTGTAAGTCAAAATACTCACTAGCTCAAGATGGGGCTAATATTTATTTCCAGAATATTTGGTTTAAACAAGGAATCTAACTTGTTAAAGGACTTTGCCATGAGATACTGGAGAGACCAAGGTGCTCCTCAGGAAAAGCTCCTGGTTGGTTTTCCCACTTATGGGCGCACATTTCGCACATCATCAGCAGCTCATGGTGTTGGAGCACCAGCCAGCGGGCCTTCCTCTGCTGGAACCTTCACCCAGGAAGCTGGAATTTTGTCTTACTATGAGGTAACATATTAACATTATAAAAGCTTATTGTAAGTCTAATATTTAGAGATATTAGAAGCAAGGAAAACATAAAACAGGACCAGAATGTTAAAGCATGATTTCCTGCTTTGTTTACAGATTTGCACTTTCCTCAGTGGAGCCAGTACGCACTGGATTGATGAACAAAAGGTGCCCTACGCTGTTAAAGGCAATGAGTGGGTGGGGTTTGACAACAAGCAGAGTTTTGAAATCAAGGTGAGTCAACACATGCAAAAAAAAAAAAAAAAAAAAAAAGACATGCATAATTACACTCTGGTAATTGGCAGCTCTAGGCCGCAGCTCCATCTTAACAAGCTCCAGTTGCCACGTGAATAAAAACAGGAACTGGATGCAGTTAACGAATGGGAAGCAGCACATACATTTTAACGATAAACTGAGTGGACAAAAAGCCATCTTACAATGGAGAGAGAGTCACATAAAAAAGTAAACGTCCTATAAATTACAGCCTTACATTTAATGTAAGGCAAGACAGGTGGTGGCATTGAGGAGTGCTGAGTTAAACTTGGAGGCCCAACGCAAAATCCACACAAGTCCCCAGGCCACTTCTGCATCAACAGTAATCATTGTATTACATTTTAAATCCAAAGATTTCACAGATTGCACCAGAACAAAGCACTAACTTAAACACAGACTGACCAGATCCGAACAACTAACGTGATGGCATGAAACATTTTGACGTGGTCAACAGAGAATAGAACATTCCCCTGGTTTACCCCACTTCCTCATTCACAGAGTCAAGTGCACTAGTACGTATGCCATTAATACCTTTTGACACATACACCACCCAAGTGCTATCAAAATGTGAATTTGTTAATTTCACTCATATGGGTTTCGTATATTAAATCTGTTTTATTTACTAATATATTTTGTAAATAGTCAGTTGTGTGCTTACAGTTTGTTTTTATCCTTCAAATTTGGCTTAATTTTTTACATTTAATAAATAATGGTACATTATTATTATTAACTTCAAAACAGAAATTATCCTAGAAAGAATATATAAAAATTTTGAAGGTTTGACTTAATTCAAATTTCATTACTTTCGAAACATGATGCAGACATTTGACTTTTTATGCAGATGATGATTCATTTTATATAAAACCGAATGTTCTGTCGTTACTAATTACACTAATTATAGAATTGGATTCCTTTGCTTTACTTGCTGGATTAAAACCAAACTATGACAAATGCTTAGAATTGGATGCCTTAAAAATTTTAATCAGTTTACCGCTAATGTGACTATTCAATGCTCAGAAGACCCTGTTAATCTTTTAGGACTACATATACCAGTAGATAAATAGCTCCCTGTGCTTCCTCCCACAGTCCAAATACATGACTGTTAAGTCAAATGTTTTTTCTAAATTGGCCTTGTGTGTGTGTGTGCACAAGAATAACAGTTTTTCCGTTAAGTCTCGTAATGATTGTATTCTAAAATGTAACCCTATATTTTGTAGGCACAGTATGTAAAAGATAACAAATTTGGAGGAGCATTTGTCTGGTCTCTTGATCTGGATGATTTTTCTGGACACTTCTGTGGTCAAGGAAACTATCCCCTTATTGGCCATCTCCGCTCTCTTCTGGATTCAGGTAAACAAAATCAATCATTAACATTTCCTCCTTTATCAGACCATATTTGTGTTTTCTCTTTATTGCTGTGTTCTACACATATTCCCTAGACTTCCCATCACCCCCTCCTGTAACCAGACCACCAGCAGGTGTCACCACACACCAGCCAGATTCAGCTACAGCTGCAGGCACAACCACTGCCAGAACTACCACACCTGCTGTTCCTGGAAGCAGTTTCTGTTCTGGCAAGGCAGATGGCCTCTACAGGAATGAAAAGGATCCTAATTCCTTCTATCAGTGTTTCCAGGGCCAGACATTCTTGCTGAAATGTCCTTTGCCTCTTGTTTTCAATGACAGATGCAAATGCTGTGATTGGAGCTAAATTAATAATGTATGTATTTGTTATCAGTGAAACTATTTTGCAAGGTTCTTTTGTTCATGAAAGCTGAATTGGTGCAGTAACAGTAAACGGAGCCGTTAAAGTTATTTACAACATTGAAACATGTTTACAGGCGATATTTTGTTCAGATCTTCCCGATATCGCTACCTGTATTTTTTGAATTATTTTTGGTTTAAAATGACTTTCTTGAAGTCTGCAAAAGTTATTTTCAAAACCCAATTTATCTTCTTTTTTAACATTAGATTCAAAGTGCCTGTTATATACTAAATATGCATCTTAGATAATGTTCTGCATTCAAAGCAAGACCTTAACTTTTGTTTTTAATTTCTCAAGATATGCAGTGAAAAATCTCCATTGTCAACGGTTGGCTGTATTCTAGTTATTGTGAATAAAAGACGCTTTATCACAATTTATTTCAATGAGACAAACTCCTTGCAAAAGTTTTCACACCATTTGAACTTTTTCACATTTTGTCACATTGCAACCAAAAATTTTAAATGTACTCTGTTCAAGTTTCATGTCATAGACAATCCTGTTCAATAATAAAAACTTTAGCCCCATAAAAGTCCTTTGGTCCAGACCAACGGCATACATTTTTTTTTTCCTTTGGTGCGGTTTGTATTCAGACTGTTCATTTTTGCAAGTGGACTATATTTTGTAAACACATCCACTTGTGTGACGATCGGTGAGCCGGAGCAAGATGAAAAAGCGTTGCCAAGGCTGGGAGTTGAGCGAGCACCGGGCCGAGCTATGGAGCTGAGCCGCTGATGAAACCCAAGAAGAACTGTAGCAGAAGATCAGGAATTAACAACATTCATTACAGCATACCAGATATTGATTTGTGGTGCTGCGAGTCAAACACGTGGGTTAAAGAATATGAATGGTATGACAAAAAGCCGCATGTATTGTGAAGTTGGTTTAGATCAACACTGTTTGTATTCAGACCTTAAGCGAAGAGAACCTCTGTCCCTGAAAAATGTGGTCTCGGTCCGGTTCTCTGATCCGCAGCAGGATTTGTTTGTGTGTATTCACACCTGCATAAGTGATCAAACACCATCCCAAATGCCAAGGAACACAAAGACAGGGCAGAGACAAATTGTGGACCTAAACTCACCAATCCTGTAAAGAGAGCAATAATCAGAGCCAGCATATTTTTGGTTGGTGTACTTTAAATTTAGGGAATTCTTTGTGTTCCACACGTTTTGGTTTTTGGTGCAGTAAGATCTCACTAGTTTAGTTAGCTTAGCTTTATAGAGACATCTTTCTCTCCATCTCTGCCTAAATCTTCTCCTTGTTCTTGCTGTATGAGTCAGATTTCTTAAATACTACCCTGCCTCCTTTACTGATAATGGTACTAATAAATGTAGCTCTTTTGTAGCGTTGGAGGCAAGGGTGTCGGAATAGGAGGCCTGGCCTCCCTACTGTTGAAACACTGGTAGATAGCAAGGAGCTGACAGGAACCCCTAGATGTCCTCTAACAAATCTCGCACAGCCAGGACTTCAGCTTGGGTGGGTGACAGACAATATATAGGAGGCATAGTCGGAGAACCTAGCCCACGGGTCACACCTGTGAGAAGTGACTCTGGTAATTGGCAGCTCCATAGTCAGAAAAGTGGCATTAGAGACAGCAGCTACCATAGTAAAATGCTTGCAAAGCCCCAGAGTAAGCGACATCCAATCCTACTTGAAACTGCTGGCAAAGGATAAGCATAAATGCAATAAGATTGGTGTTCACACTGGCGGTAATAACACTTGGTTATGCCAAACAGAGCTCAGGAAAATTATTTATGCTTCGGTCTGTAAGTGCCAAAACAATGTTGGACCAGTGTTGCTACTTGTCCCTAATGGAAAGTAGTTGAAGTTGAAGTAGTTTCACCAAAAGTGCAACATTTTCATTAAAATAAAATCTCAACAGAGTGGTCTTTGCTGGACTGGTGTACTCTCACCAAACCACCAATCATTTAAAGAGCTCCAGCTTTCCTTTCAAAATCTGAAAATCTGTAAATATAGAACATGGCCAAAAATGAAGCAACTCCAGATGAAGGTAGGAGTGCTTTGGTTCAGTCATGAGATCAAAGGTCTTCCACAATACATTGTTATCGGTTTTACAAGGATGTTGCAACAGTTTAGTGACAATTTAGCTTTCCCGAGTTAGCTCTTATGAGTGTCTTTGTGCACAACTCTGTTGAATTTGTAAGGGTTCATAAACTCCCATAAGAAAGCTCATTTCAGCAGGTCTCTAAATTTAAACAATTGAGGCATTAAAAATAATCTAAAAAAAACTAATTTTTTTTATCTTTTTAGAAACAAATTTGGTTTGTAAATTATATTTAAAAAAAATAATTACACCAACAACACTCAATAGTTATTCTACAATGTATTTTATTGAAACAAAAAATTCACTCTATAAGCCAAATAATATTCAAAAACAAGAATATTAATAGATATGTTTGTTATTTCAGTGCATACCACAAAAAATTAACATTTTTAAAATTAATAATATAAATTAGTAATATTTTTTTTCAGTTTTTAACAGCAGTTAAGGAAATAGTTCTTACAGTGAATTGCACAACCAGAGTTTTTGGTTAGGTTAGGCAGTAATCTGCCAAAAAATATTTATCTCCTGTTCTTAGCATTGTTGATTCACAGTAGCAAAGTCGTATGTGTTTCTAAACCTACACTATTAGACTGCAATGTCTTTACAAGACCAGTGAATAGTTCCTTAGAGTTCATGAACAGAGGTGTGTGGCTGAGGAAGCTTCTGAATGTCACAGTTTTGAATGAGATTAAAATAAAACACAATAAGCTCCTCATAGTTTTTTTTGGAAATCCTTTCATTTATCCCGTGGAACCTGAAAAGTACAATAGATTGAACAAATATGTTTTGTTTCTAAGAACATTTATTATGTTAAATTCCTTCTATTTTTTCTGGAAAATTGCTTTGTGTTGTTAACTTTACATAGGTACATCATGTTAAATTCTCTTTACAGTATTTGCTAAGTAATAATTTAAACGTTCAACATAATGTTTTTAGGGAATCAAATAAGTTCATGCAAAAAGCTCCCTTTTGTTAGAACTTTTTTAAGTTCTTACCTTTGAACATCACCTGGTTTGAACCAGACTGGAGAAAAACGATAAATATCATTGCTCAGGTCTTTGAAATGTCGACTGTCTGTATTACCAACACAAATACCTGCACATTTAAAAGGTTAATCGGAAACATTCAATAAAGACATAAAAATAAGTTGAATAGCTAACCTACATTAATCTGGATTTACCTGGAGCAACTGTAAGAGCAGGAAACATGTCCAACACTGTTTTCTTTATGATTTGAAAGCCAAAAGACTGCTCATCAGAAGAGCTGATGGGAAGCGGGTCAAAGCCATCAGTAAGATCTATTTTCACCCGCTGGTCCGCCACAGTATCCTGGATAAAGTCTAAGACCTGGACAGAACACAGCTCATTCAACACAAAATGTTACAGTTATTCCAAGGAAGAAGAAGAATGTGTCACACTTTACCTCTTGTAATGTTTGTGCAGAGTGGATTCGTAGATTTACATGAGCCTCAGCAAGGGAAGGAATGACATTCACCTGAAGAAAAACAGATTATACTGACTTTAGATGTGAAACTTCAAAAATCGGAACTATTCACTGTTTACAAAACAGTTCTTATACCTTAACTCCAGCATTGAACATGGTCACTGCTGTGGTAGTCCTTACAAAAGCATTAGTGTCTGGCTTTGTTTCCATTACCCTAATAAAAAAACCACTAACACAGTTAATTTCACTTGAAGAACAATTAGAAGGATTACATGTGATCACAGGCAATGTGATTACCTGCCAAGGAGTGGGGAGAAAAGCCATAAATTTGACATTATGAACTTCAGAGGAAACCCAAACTGAGAAAAATCAGAAAGTGTGTAAGAATGTGGAGAGATCTAGAACACAATTAGTAAGCATGAATGTGACTCCTCTTACCTTGTGGGCCAGATGTTCAAAGGTTTCACGTTCCGGACCATAACCAAATAACCTGGGCAAGGGATTATCTTCGAGTCTGCGGATATTATACCACAAAAATGTCTAAATACTTCAACTCTGTTATAATTTGATACTAGTGAGAAATCAAAAATAATTTGAGATTTTTTACAGCAAAAAAAGCTGAAGAACTGAACCTCACACCTTTTAACTGCTGCAGCTAAAATGCCAATGCTGGACTCCCTTGGAGGCATTGAGGAGTGACCAGGTGCCATAGACACACTAAGCTTCACATTGGCTGAGCCCTTTTCACTAATCCCAATTCTGTTAAGTAGATACAATGATGGTGAGAAGTTTACATACACTTATCATGAGCATGGACATCTGTAGTAAAGACACATTTGAACAGTTTTTTGATTTGTGTTTCTTTTCAGGATGGAATAATCAAACTGCAAACAAATGTAATGTTTTTTTATAGAACTGGTTGCATAGGCTTGGATTTACTATGACATTTCTGAGTCCACAAAGGGCAATAATTATACATGTAGGCCCAAATGCATACACCCACCATTCAGATTTGGATAAAATGATCTTGTTAAGTTGCAGAAGAAAAAAAAAACGTCCACAGTCTCTCATCATATATGGATAAACTACATCTCTTCTTATTAGAAATGATCAAATTAATTTAAATTAGTTAATTTTGTGGCACAAACCAATTTTTGGGCATAATCCAGAAATAGGGTTATGACAGTCCTTTCTTGGTCAATTTCAAGAAGAGTTTTAATGGTTTTGGGATGACTGTCCCATTGAATACCCACTTGTTACCAAGTATTATATGTGGAACAGTAGTCCTCATAGGAACAAAACATTTTTTGTTTTTTCGTCATCTTAAAGATCAAAAACAATCCAGAAGCCACCAAAGAACAAGTCTAAACTGAGAGATGCTGGACCTTCAGTTTTACTTTTCTTGGTTTATCTTTAGAGGGAATATTGTCTGGGATCTAAGCTTGAAATTGGTGTTTAAAAAAAAACTATTACACCAACACATAGATGAGTGTAAATTGTTCCTGGCACCTTATACCCAAAATAGATCCACCAAATGTACAGAAAATAATTTTTTTTACCATATACAATTATGAAACTGATATTAAATGTCCCCAAGAAAATACTACAATCTATGTACCACAATCAAACAGAGTGTGGGAAATTCTCACAGAGCGGCAGGTCCATCAAGTCCACTGATGACTCCATCAAGTACAGCCAGGCCTTCATCCAAGACAAATGACAACTTCACACCACGGTCCTTCATCACACCGACGATGCTCATCGCACCATTGAATCCCCTGACCTTTAAAAGACAAACTCAAGAGCTCAGCTAAAGATTTTAGGAGGCAAAAAAGTCAACAATGTTGTGTGAAATGGGTAGTGAATACTTCTTCATCGTGACCCAAGCCGATATAAAAACCCCTTCGTGGAGCGTAGCCTCTGATCAGCAAGTACTCCAATGCTTGAAGTATTCCCTACAGGGAAAATTTTGAAAATAGACAACAATGCTTTTACCCTGGTCTGCAGATGTACATTAGTGATGAAAATCAGCTTTAGAATATTCTCACATTATATCATTACTTGTTCTCTTACCATTAAAGAACACTTATCATCTATAGTCCCTCTACCATAGATGAAGTCATCTATCTCTTCAGCAGAGAAGGGAGGGGCCTCCCACCCATCTGACTCTTTGGCAGGTACTACATCAATGTGGGCCAGCAGCAGGTATGGCACCAAGTCAGGCTGAGATCCCTGTACCTGAAATAGGTGGCTGTAATTTCCCACCAGCTCATGGTGAACCAAGCTTGAAGAGAAAACTGTGGGGAAGGCTGAAAAAAGAAGGATGAGGGCACTCTCAATGGGGGAAGCGTTCAGTTCATCAGAACTTTCAGTCTGTAAGATAATGGTAACTTTGATGTAAATGCTCAGCTAGACAAAATTTATACAAGCTGGAATTATCCTCTAAATTGTAAAAGGTTTAATATTTAAGTTCTTATTAAAGAACAAATAAATTACACTCAAATCACTGACTTTGATTTAATTAACAAAAAATGACTTACAAAATTGCATATAAAAAACTGAAAATGATCAATTTTATTTCTGTAATTCAATTTAAAAAGTGAAACTCCACACAGAGAGAAACATACTACACATTTATTTCTGTTAATTTAAATATTTACAGCAAATGAAAATTAACAAGTGATTCATCAAAAATGTGAATATTACATTAGATCAGTAAATAAAGGGTTTAAAATAAGGAAATGATAGTATGTCCATCTACA
Organism: Apricaphanius iberus; assembly: GCA_028564705.1. NCBI lineage: Eukaryota > Metazoa > Chordata > Actinopteri > Cyprinodontiformes > Aphaniidae > Apricaphanius > Apricaphanius iberus. The sequence continues at coordinate 3,278,012 of JAPXFQ010000494.1, read as the reverse complement.
CTATATGCACTAAAGGTTTGGTAAGTGTCTCCTTTTGCGTGAATTTTTGCATTAGTGCAGTGTGGCCTCGGTGGTGGGGAAGGGTTAAGAATATCAAGGTATAGGCAACCTTCAGCCTGTCTGCGTTGTTTGGTCTGGTCTGGTGTTTCCTCTTTCTCTTGTCAATATCCCAGAAATGTTTGCTGGCTAATCAAGCACAATAATACATTGGTCATTAAGCCAAGCATTGGTACCTTAGGCACTGTGGACAGGTGTCTAGTCCTGCTACTAGAGACTAAAATCAGCATCTCCATAAAGCATGAATTGCTCTCAAATTTCTTTGCTGACAGCTGCTCTGGATTAGCTAAAACATGATGTATCCGGGGCATTAGATGACATGACTCCCAAAATCGTTCCTCAATGTGGAAACATCACACCGGACTTCTAACTTCCTCCACTCAGACAACTCATTTGACAGCCTACACGTGGAACAACTTGACATAAGACTTTTAAGTAATTAAGGTTTGTTTGTTTTTTTAAATGTAAGAATTTCTCTAAACATCTCAGAGCCTCAAATCAGCCTCAGATTTTTTATTTGTAATGAAATCAACAAATAAATGTATTGCTTAAGTCATGAGCAGTAAAAAAAACAGTTTTTTACAACAGATTTATCCCTGAAAGTCTACAATAAATAAATAAGTGTACACTGTGTAATAATCTAAGATATAAAATTATGCTATCAGAGAGAAAACTTTTAAATTTTAGAATTTGATGTGATGTGAAAATAACTGTCATAATGACTGATGAAAGTGGGCACTCTGGATGTAACCTTATTTTAATAGCTTCATCAATTAGGGAAATGAAATCTGAATAAGGCATGAGCCATAATGTGCAAAAAAAATTACAAACCAATCTGGTTTACCCTTATAGGCACTGAATAGTTATCTGATCATCTCTTCATCAAGATACTAGTGAAATAGGCAATTGGGCATTACATGACTTTGCCAATTGCTTGGAGACTGGAGAGCCAAAACTGCAACACTTGTGAAGGGATTTTGGATTCAGCACTGGACAGCAGGTACCAAAAGTTATCAGAAGAAGGAACAATGGCAGGGACATGGGCAGCGAAGACTCGTCTATGAGCTACCATCAAACTACTGAAGAAATATCGCTGATTAAGATGGATATTCCCTCTAAGGCCGTATAGCTGCAAACCATCCATTATGGCTACTGCCACATACTTACTGAGGAGGAGTTGCTGCAAATGACACTCATGCATTTGGATGGGCTTTATAAACTGGATTTAACTGGAATGTATGCAATTTCCAAGGAAATGATCGAGATAGCCAAAATATAATTTGTTATTTATTTTCTCTATTCATGTTATCATCATACCAATGAAGTATTGCTGAAGATTAGGTCTGAAAAAATTGTGTTCTATTTAACTGGATGAAAATAAAATAAAATAAAAACAATCAGCAAGTTAAGGTTTATTTTTTCAAGCATTAAAATACCAAAAATCCACTAATTTTACTAGTAAGTACATATTTGTCAGTATGTGCATAAGAACTAGAATTTATAGATTAATTTCGTAATTTATTTACTTTCTAAAATCAAGTAAGAAGAAATTATTTGTAGTTTCAAAGCAGTATATCCATATTCACTAGCTATTAAATCATTTTTCTTTTGGGTTGAAGAACACGCTGCAAGTCTGTTAACACTTTTACGCAGCTCTTTGGAAAAATGTATCATACTGTACGTATTATTTAGCAGGTAGTCATAATCATATGCTTTATCATTAAAAAAAGATTACTATAGGTGTTATCACTAGCCTTTAGTAAAAGGATGTCCATTGATTTGTAAAAAAGAAAAGAAAAAGAAGAATTAACGTTAAGGTCTAAGCAAAGTAGGTTAAGCTAATGATGACATTAGCCTTCAAAGTTAGCTCCTGTTAGCAGCTAACACAACATAAACAATGTTAGCAGGATGCAGGTGTAACAATGAAACAGATAGTTTGCAATAATTTACTAACGTGTTAGACGTATGGACGAGTAAAAACGTTTAAAACCCGAGCTCAAAAAATGTTATACTAGTGGGTGCCACCAGGATGTTTTATGAGGCAATGGGGGGTCCCATATTGTACCTTTACGGAGGAAAGTGTCAAACTGACGCAGCGCTGTAGTGTTGCTCTCCGTCTCAGAGAATGACACCGTGGGTATTCTCACTGCCTCTGTTTGAATGGGGGGGAAAACACACAGACTGCTAAACGATCTGGCAACATACTCTCTCATATCTCTTTGGAGATAGTCTCCGAGCAAAAGCACGACTCAGATTACCTTTGAAATTAGCTAGAAGCTGCTCTCTGTCATGTTGGTTAATTACCAATGCAATGTTGTTCGACTTTTCCCAGTGTGCGAGTTGAAGTCCCACATTTACGTCCAGAGACAGAGTCCTGATAGCTGCTCCAGTAAATAACATCAATACGATAATCAGCAAGCTGCTAACAATAATCTTGAAAAACTTCCATATTTTTGGCTTTGATTCTGTCATGGTTGTGATGTCTGCTCTGACAGCAGAAGTTGCAAAACTGAAATCAAACAGAGGAAACGCTGCAGAAAAGTGTTTGTGGAGGAGCCACCTGGTGGCCAAAGTAGTGTAGCTATACATATTTTTCCACATGCATTACTTTTTCCTATTCTGCTATTAAACGTACTGTGATTTTGTTATTTATAATCTGCAAAAAATAGTAAGGCATCCTGATAAAGCAAAAAATCCTTTGTTAAAAACAAATAATTTTTGTCAATCACTATTTTTCCGGTGCATTTCTCAAAGCAATTAGTAGCTACAAAACGCAAATAAAAAAAAGCATTACTTGCTAAAAAGTGATGGTTCCAGGGGCGATATTAGGTTATTTTGGGGGGTTCTCCCAAAATGAGATAAAGCACCCTCTGAAGTTGGTGAATTGGTTGGTTTAGGGATCAGAAGTCCACCAAACGGCAGTAGTTTTGGTGGATAGTCAGCAACCCTACATATATGATCCTAAAATCGCCCCTGGATCGTTCATTCCTCAAACGCAGCTATTCACGTCAATGAATGTGTCATTGTCATTAAGATGAAGTCATGACACCATTCTTAATGGACAAGACAGCAAAATGGCAGTTCCCTCTGTATTCTCGAATGCAAAAAGTCAGAGCTTGGCAACACTACCTGAAAAGGCAAACAGCAGCGTTATTGACTTTTTGCGTGGCCTTTTGAAATCTTAAGTTACTGTAGTGAGGTAAATGAGTACCTATAAGACATCAGATATGTATATTTTACTGCATATGTTTTGGTTTTACATAAGTAAAAGCAAAGCACAAATTTAATGCATTTACTATAGTCTTAAGAAACACCTTTTGGGTAAAGATGTGCACAACTGTAAACTGTGATCATTGAAAGCTGAGGTTCACCTAGGAGAAATTAATTTGGGAAACATTTTCAGGAAAGATAAATTTGGTATAGAGTGTATCAAGCAGGACATTTTGGTTAGGGAATTATTATTTTTCATTCATAAGTAGTTCATTTTGACTGGCGTAATATAACTAAACAAACAGCGACTTGTATGGAAGCAATAAATGCATGTCCACAAAGGATTCAGAATTTGTTGAAAGGAATAAGTACCCGCTTATGTGTAATGTGGAAGTTGAATACACTAGTTACAATTTTCATTCTAATCAGATAAATGCTGTAGTCTACATAGGTTGCATACAGTGACCCTGTTAAAGCTGAACATAATCAAATTGGTCATTTGGTTAGTGCAATTTGGAAACATGGAAACACAAATCAAAAATAAGGTTCAGGTTGAAAAAAAAACTGAACTTTCCCTTTAAAGGAACACTTGCACAGTTGAAAAAAATGATTTGTTTAGCAATGCTTCAAGGTCATTCTCTATTGATTAACTTTCCGTGCCTTCCATCGTTCAAGGTTGGTACTTAAAAGTAATAAATGCCTAAGAAACGTGCACAAGTATAATCTGTAATGAAACTTGTTTCCCTACCCTGCTGTAACACACCTGAATCAGATGATTGCAGTTCAGCAAAAGCATGTTAATTAGCCATCTATTGAAATTAGGTGTGCTGAATCAGGGAAACATGTAAGGCCATATTTACACAGAGACAAAAAGTATTGTTTCAAAAAAAAGTAAAAATGGCACCAAAAAAAAACTATCCACATAGTTCCACATAAACTGCTGAAAATATCTGTGCTACCTATGTTGGGTATATATACTTAATTTTTAATGGATACAAATCTAATAGGTGCTTTGTTTTATTCAGAAATTATCTGAACTAGAATAGGCACGCCGATGCTGAAAAAAGAATAGTTGGGGACAGGAAAAGTTTGGCAATGACAGAGCCTTCAGTTTCCTGTGGATCCACCTCATTGCCCTCTTAACATCTTTAGTTATACATTTACAGAAATTGAAATTCTTCACAAATGTGCTTAAAGGGGGTCTTACAAAGGCCTAATTAAAAATTAGATCTAAGTGTACTTAAGAATAAAAAAAACTGAAGCAAAATATATTTTATTGAACCATCAAATATAAAAACATACACGTGATACAATACAAACTGAAGACAAGGAATTACCCAACCAAAATCACAAGACATTACAATTTTAAATTAGGAAGAAACCTTCCTTTTTTCTAAATAATTTTGTCAATGGCATACATGGTGATAAGAACATGTTGGAGTCAAAAAAGAAAACACAAAGATGCTTAACCAGACTGGCGGATTCTTCACGGATATCAATGGTCACATCTTGGCCATCAAATCAGTAAGCTCACACCTTCACATCAACATAGACCAGTTAATAAAACAGTTAAAGTTCTCCAGAGACATCCCGTTTCTCTTCCAGCAATGGAAATCCCTCTTTACCATCTGGCCACTGGTTTAGAGTTTCAAGAAAGGCCACCACACTGCTGCCGTCCTCAACATTAACAAATATGAAGTAAAGGACGCACACCACAGTGAAGAAAACCAAAATCTGGACATAAATGGGCACAAGACGTCTCTCTACCTCTTGTCTCTCTAAGGTTATAGGACTGACTGGTGTGTTTGGGTATTCATATTGGATGGGTCGCTGTGCTGCACCCTTAATGGGTCTCCGTGTAGTGGCACTGAAAGACAAAAGTAAATTGGTTTTAAAAAAAAATCCAAAAACAGACCTACAGAGCCCGGCAGGGATCAGGTGCAGAAAAAATTTTGAGGTGTAAGAATCCGTAACCTCTGTTTAATAAACTGTGCACACGGATTCGTAAATCATACCCTCAATTTATTAATTCCTGTGTGACTGTGTGGAGGTCCTGTTATTATGGACCCGATTGTGACCATTTGGCCATGAAGTTGGTCCTTTGGCTGACTGGTAAGTGCGCATCACTTTCGTCCAAGTGCAATTTTTATATAATCAGCATCCAAACTGACTGGTATTCCGCCATCTTATACAGTTTATGAGCAACTGTTTTAGCATTCTTTGCAGAGATTAATGTTATGTTCTATAAAGACTTGCATTCAAAAGTGGGTACGGTAAGAGGTAACTGATTAACAATCTCATTAATGCAAGGTGGTAATGCTGCACCACCTGCTCCATATATCAATTTACAGATAGCACAGGCCTGTATCCCAGGAGATATGTTGGGCATACATTGTGTGATTTTGGCTCATTTTTCAGTCATGCGACACATTTTGTGATCTTTTTGTTTTCAGAGCCGCATAAAAATAAATATTGCGTTTGTTGTGCATGAACCCTCCTGGGCTCTGTAATGGAGACACGAGTGTGATTTATAAATACTTCAGAGGACCGTCCCCAGTAAAAAAGAAGCCAATGTTAATAGGCTAGGAACCCAACACTATCCATACGTACCAAGATGCTCATCTAGGATGCAGGCAGGATTCAGTCATCATGCTCTTGACTGAGTCATGCGCACTTACCAGTCATCAAAGGACTAACTTTGTAGCCAAACAGCCAGGATATATTAGCAATCGGAACCATAGTGACAGGACCCCCACTCTTTCACACACCCGAGGGTATGGATTCCAAATCTGTGGCCGTGGTTTATTGAACAGAGGGTAAAGATTCTTACCCCTAAAATTATATTGACACCTGACCCCTGCCAGGCTCCGTACAAACCGCAACATTTTAAGAGTCAAAACAAACATTCAATTTCAAACAGTTTAGAAGCCTCTCTGATTTTTACATTCCTTACGTTTGTTTTTGATGTTGTGACACTTACTAGATCCCAGTAGGTGTGGTTTTTATGTCTGGAAAAAATTCTTTTAAAATATCTTTCACTGGTTCCTGTGAAAAGAAGCAAATAAAATACTCAGATTAGTTTAGAAAAAGCCTAATTCCTTCTTTGCAGCTGAGTAGCCAATCCACCAGGATGTGAAGAAAAGAAGAAAAGCACAGAGTGGTGAGTCAAGAGAATGAAATCACGATTATAAGAGTTGCAATGGGGTATTGATTCACCTAAATAACTGATAAAGCTGAGGGGTGGACAAATTATGGAAAGCTTAAACAGTAGTAGTAGTAGTACTCCGGTCCTTAGTTTTAATACCTTAAAGAACCCAACAATAATTATTTCAAGAAACTAAAGCAGTCAGATTAAACACTGTTTTCCTTAAGAGTTAGATTTCAAAAGAGCAAAGCCATGCTAGTGTATCTGATAAAGACAGTGTCAAAACATAAGTCAAGCTTGCACAATGAATTGTTAAATTCTTCAGTGTGTTCCATCCCTTCAATTTTTACTTTTCAAATTCGTGGAAAATCAATTTTGTCTACAGCAAAATGATACTCCATTATGGGTTAATTTCAATATTAAATACAAATAGGAAGAAAATATTTTGTCTTTAGGACTTAATTTATTTTGTGTGGGGTTTTTTACTAACTGGCTATTAACAAATAAATGTCCTTTCCAAATATAGATAAATATTTTTTTGGACATAAAAATTTTAGAGAGAAAATCTGAAACACCCAAAGATTGGTGACATGATTATTAACTTAAGACAAAATGGTGTATAAGCCTTGCTTTCCTTTAGAAAAGAAGAGTCCTCGGGAGTGTAGTGCACCACCTGCTCCACAATTATTTCCTTGTCTTCAACTTTATTGTCCAGCTACAAAAAAGGAGATATAGGACCATGATTCCCCATATTTTTTGTACTCAATTTTTCTTCCACCTCAGGTGAACTTCAACTGCCACCAAAGTTAAATTAAATGTGTGACTAGACAATCTGAGCACGACAAACCCTGCTGGAGTGCGACCGATGTTCAGGCTTACTATAGGGGCTCGACTCTTTGTCGGAGCAAGCGGAAGGTGAGTTCCGACTCTCCATCTGTTTGAGTTTTTTTAGAATTATTTGGAATGGATATTGAATAAATACAGAGATGAATACAGACATTTTGAATTTTTAAAGATTTGAAATGTGAATTTAGAAGACTTGAAGTGTAACTTTCCTCTTTAACCATCTGAGTAATGCTAAAAGCCTGTGAGGACGCACAACCATTAGACACCACTGACTGAGATCCAGAGGGAACCTGTAAGGTTTAATATGAGCAGGTTAGAAGCAACTAATATACATCAACATACCTATATCCTACATCAAAAATCAATGTCATGTACCATTAAATAAAAATATCACACTTGTGCTAGCTAAGAAATTTAAGGAATGTACAAAATAGCAGAGGTTAGGTAAGACCAGCCTACCCCTGATCTTAATCCTGAGTGTTCAACTATGGAGGATACTTTGCTAATTCCTGCAGGAATCTGTGAGCGGTGTGCTCGAGTCTGCTCTGATGATTTTAATGCATTCCTTGAATTCTTCTTGGAACTACATTCATTGTTTCTATGAGGACAAGGACGCTAAGACAAAGCACAGAAAAATAAAAAATTACCATTTCTTGACCCTGTAGTTTGAGAGGCTATTGTGCAAAAAATGTAGAAATCTGCAGGAATTACCAGCCTTGATGATAAGAAAAAGCACTGTGAATAAGCAAACTTGCCCCTATGAACATGCACATTTTTCTGCAAAGAAACACTTATTCATTGTATGCACTCAAATCACAGACAGAAGCAAACATATTTTAGATACTCTGACCATAATAATGCATGCGTTAGTAGAGACAGGACAAAGTAAAATACTGAGCGTCAAACAGATACAAGAGCTCCAAACGGTTTCTCACCTCATTGCGCTGCTGTTGTTTCAGCTTTATTGCATCAGCTGTCTTTTCGCGCTCTCCCTCTGAACCGGTGAAAGCCGAAAGAAATACAAAGGGCTAATTATTGTGTGAAATGGACCAGAAATGTCTGTATTTAATCATTCTTGTCCTACCTGATGCCTTCTCCCCGTCATCCTTTTCTTCACCCTCCTCATCACTGTCCGAGTACAACACAGCATTCTCTGCTTCATTTAATTCCTTCTTTCCATTAGACTGAAGCAGCTTCCTGAGTTTATTTTCATACACAGCCCTGGTGGAGGCTGAGATTCAAGAATATACAATAAATATATAGTAAATTAAAATGGATTCTTAGAAGAAACTTAAAACTACTAAGTAGAATTATAGATGAGTAACTTTTGTATTTTAAGATTGAACAAAAGAATCTTAAAAGCAATCATACCTACAATGGGTCCCGCTTTAACTCCATATTTGAGTAACAAGCCTTTGAGATCTTTATCAGTCAAGGTACTCGGGTCAGGCTTTCTTGCATCTGCTGGATCACCACCCTTTACAAGACAACAAAAATGAGGGTTTAAGCAAGAAAAACTGATGAAACGGCACGAGAAGTTTCATGTTTTATTTGGAAATCATTTCCCATATAACAGTAATTCTCTTAAAATACACTAGAAGTATAGTGAAGAATAATATTGAAATAGTGAAAAAATTGTGAAACATAGAAATGGGAGGAATAGAATCTCTGTTAAAAAAAAAATTATAGCCCAGAAATCTCTCTCTATTAATACTAAACCCACTTCATAATCCTCTCAGGGTTCCGATTATCCCTCTTGTTTTTGCTCATTTTTCCGTCCACTTAACCTTTATTTAAATGTTGGAATACAATCCACTGTGGAACAATGAGCTTTTTAATTTTTAGAAAATATGTAGCGTATGGTCCTTGTTGAAAATGTCAATGACCATCTCCCCCATATTATGTTATATAATTTAATCAAATCATATATGGAACTAAAATTATTATTTTCTTTAGCTGGATTCATCAAAAAGTAACAGCAATAAAACATGTTCCTTGGACTTGTAATGAATACAAGTTTGATGGAATTCCACTATAAATAGTGCTATACAGAAACATCTCTTAATTACAATCTCATAGCAATAAAATGCTCAAAAAGCAATCACACAAGGGTCAAATAAATAAATAAATAAAGTAGTAATATAGTAAACTCTTTCCAGAAAGAAAAAAAAAAAATCAATATGTCAAGCCACAGTGAACTTAAAATATGGCTTGCAAGTCTCTAAATAGCGAGCGGCTGTAGCATATAATAATAATGGAGCAGCAAATGCAACATCACAAACATATCGAAGTCTAATAATCTAAAAGATCTAGTGCAGGGATCCCCAAATCCAGGCCTCGAGGGCCAGTATGCTGCAGGTTTTAGCTCTTTCCGGGGTTCAACATCAAAGGATGACTCATTAGCAGGCCTCTGCAGAACTTTGCATGCTCAGGAGGAAGTTGGACAATTTGAATAGCAGTGTTGGAGCAGAGACATCACCGGCCCTTGAGGCCTGGATTTGGGGGGCTACGATCTGGTGGATAAAACTAAGGCAGACTAATAGGAACCTTAAACATCAGCAAGGCTTCAATCTTATCTATTACATTCTGTTGGGAAACTAGACCCAGTGACTTAACTTAAAAATAAAATAAAAAAGAGCCCCTAGAGCACGTGTCAAACTCAAGGCCCGCGGGCCAAATCCGCTCTTGCATAGCCATTTAGTATGTAGCCCTCTAAACTCTAGAGGACCCTATATTTATGTTCCCCAAATACAGTTTTATTAGTAAAATCAAAGTTCATATGCACAGTCCAATATGATCAAATGTTCAGTATAATTTCATTCTAATAATTGTCAAATGCGTACAGCTATTTTTTTACTAATACTCAAAGGATTTGTTATAGTTTTATCAACACCTTTTGCTACAGCAGGCTCTTTCAGGATATTCATGATCTTGACATGGCCCAAAACGGACACCCCAGCCCTAGAGCTAATTCGACAAAAGATGATGAAACAAATGAATGTTTGGGTATATTGAGATATTCAAATATGCAGGTTAAAAAAAGCCCTTAATGAATGATCACCGGACAGACCAAACAGATCACCAGAAGTTACTGGTTCATTAATCTTTATATCATAGACTGTATAGAGTTTATTTTGTTTCTTCATTATCCAATCAAAAAAATTTAAACTAAATAAATAACTGGAACCAAAATTGTAAAACCTGCAATAATAATAAAAAACCGGAAGTTCGTTTGAGTGAAACAATATTTTTTATTTTGAGAGACCGGATATTTTGTTTGCGAATCTCCATCTTTTGCTTTTAAAACTTTTTTTTGTCGTTGGTTTGAAATGTATTTTGTTTGAAACGGAATCTTGCATCGTAGGCGGGGCCTACTACTGGTAAAGACCTTTCTTTATTATAAAAGTTTATATGTTAAAGCATTGTACACCCGCCTGTTAAGAATATTAACAAGTTTCTTTCTTCAAGCAGCCTTGTGATAGCTTCTGTTGTTGGCAGTAACTGAGGGTGGCAGGTGTGGATGTCTGGAGAGGCATGAGCTAAGTACAGAAACACGTAAAGCTATACCATAGCTTTACAGCTGGTGCGCAGACTGGGAACGGGACTTTCAAGCCGTCTGGGATCCTTGGCCTAAATGCCCTCTCACTCATGTATGGTCTATAGTTTTTCATCGCTGATCCTTACAGTTTGTGGTGTTTTGCCGGAGAAAGGCTGTCATTTTTTATTTTCTGGTTTATTTTTATTTTTGCTCATGTTCTATAATGACATCATGCAACATTACAAAAAAAGCTGATCGACTCACTGCCACATCATGAACTTGATCATCGTCATCACTAGAGAAATCCGCAGCGTTTGTCTGATCGATGTGTCTCAGGTGCAGCTCCAAATAAACCTCCTTCTTGCTCGCAGCAGGTGGCAGCTCCACATTGTATGCAACTAAATCTGACTTCAGGCGAGACTTAGAGAGATGAGACGGGTCCTCCACAAATGGCATTTCACGAGAGCAACGAACGGAATATAAACTATTTCTAAAAAGTCAGTAGGCCTATGTTTGAAGCCGTGGGTGCAGAGCTGCTCTAAGGAAACGCACTGCCTGGTCTGAGTCTGATTCACGGTCTGGATTGGAAACAGCTGCGGGTTGAGACTTGATTGACAGCCTAGAAACTTGGTTTAACCTTGCAGGCCTAGCCAAAGGTGTCTATGGGCATTTAATAGTTAAATAATCATTAAAAAGATTAGATAGATAGATAGATAGATAGATAGATAGATAGATAGATAGATAGATAGAGTGCAGTTTTTATTGGTTTGTTAATGTTACTGTAAAAGCAAACAAATAGCTTAAATGATCACGATCAGTTTAAAACTGTTAGAGATGTTGATACCTTAAAGCATTTAAACTGTAGGTCATGCTTTAATGCATCCTCAAATCAACTAGAAATGTTTTTTGGGCGACTGTGGCTCAGTGGTAGAGTAGTTGGCTTGCAATCGGAGGGTCGATTCCAGCTTCCTCCAGTCACATGTCGATGTGCCCCTGGGCAAGGCACTTAACCCCCAAATTCTACATTGTCCTACCGAGCCATGTTGGGTGTCGGTGTATGAATGCGAGTGTGAATGGGTGAATGTGGCTTCAATGTAAAGCGCTTTGAGTGGTCAGTAAGACTAGAAAAGCGCTATATAAGTTCAGTCCATTTACCATTTACCATTTTTCTCAAAGAAATCATACAGTAAATATATGAAAACAAAATAGTCACTTTAAGAAAAAGCAAACAAAAACAAAGAACCGAAATGATTATTGCCTATCTCAGGCAACTAGGACTTTGATTATTTTGTGTTTAGTAAGAGGACTGCAAAATCCTGATTTAATTAGAAGAATACAATTTTTTTTTTATTTTTGGCTGATGATTGTCTTTTCTTTTCAAGAACCTGTTTACTTCAAAGAGTGTCAAAGTCGAACTGCTGAGCTTTAGAATTCCTGGGGCCTGTACCATGAAGGTAGCTGAACAAACTCGGAGTTACGAATTGGTTTTGAGTCGACAAAACCAAACCGATGCAATCAGGCTTTATTGGTACCATGACGCAGCTCATCAACTTTCTCTGTGAACTCAGGCTTTGATCCTTTAAGGAGAGATATCATGGAAAATCCACTTTTTTCGCCCTTAAATGCCTGTAAATGTGTATTTTGGGTGTTTAGGAGAGCAGACAACTTACATGTATTCTCTTCTGGTGCTGTGTTTATATCTTTACATTCTTTTTTGGTCATATTTTTCAGTCTGTTTAGTTTTCGCTATTACCTTTTCTTGTGTATTACGTCACAGCATTTGTTGATGAACTGCCAAATAAGGTAATGGACTTCCGGGTAACCAATTTCGTAAAGCCGCCATTTTTTCTCCCCCACAGCAATTTTATAGTCCAAGTTCAGTCATGTCGAAATTACAAGAAAGCAAGTCAAAATGTTCAGTTATTGGGTGTATTAACCCACACAAATCCCTACATCGACCCCCAGCATCAGAGCCTCTGAGAAGTGCCTGGTTAAATTTTATTTTTAGTGGAAATAAACCGACATCTGTGGGGAAAGTTCTCCTCGTTTACGCGAAGCACTTCGAGGACGAGTGCTTCAGCAACCTCGGTCTGTATCAGGAGGGATTTGCCAAAATGACTTCGTCTGATTGAGGGGTCAGTTCCTTCTCTCCATGGAAACGACGGACAAAGCAAAGCGGTAAGCTTCAAATATCACTAAAATGACAGTAAACTTTAATTTAGACATGAATGTTGTGTGTTGATATGAATTACTGGCGATTGTTTTGATAGTTGTAGCATTGTACATTCCGCTTCTGTTAGCGATGTGTGCTAGCTTTAAGCTGAGAATATAACTTTACTGCATGCTTTGAATAAAATGATTGGGGGTTTTTTCCGGTTTTTGTCGTGGGGTACACATGATGTACACGAATTTAGCTGCGATCGCTTCGCAATAAAAAGTTTATCTGCCGGTAGTAATCAAATCGCTGCTATCAGACTACAAAAATGTCTGAACGGGGCGGAGCGGAACGCTCTGTAACCTGGAGGGGGCGGGGCATGAAATGTTTCGCTTACATTTAAAGGGACCGCACGAAAATGAGTTGCTCTAACGATGCTCCTCAGAATGGTATAAGGAGAGTCTGTGGGGCTTCAATAACATGGAATTCAGACCAAACCACTGTGGTTCTACTTTACATAGACCACAAGTGAATGATTTACATATGAAAAAGAAGGATTTAAAAGCATGATGTATCTCCTTTAAGCTATGATTAATCCACACGCGCTTGCACATAAAAGAGTGACGTCGATACTGAACAACCAATCGCGTTCGATATGGATAGAGCAAGAGCTATGTAGTTTTCAGTAGAGGAGCAAGAGATAATTCTTCAGAAATATAAAGAATATATAAGTATTTTTCAAGCACGCAGTAACACTGTATCTGCTGTCAAAGCAAGAGAACAATCTTGGAGGAAGATTGCTGTTTGCGTTAATGCGTAGCTTAAACAATTAATGTACATTTATGTAGGCTAATCATATTAAAAATATATATTTAAAATCATTCTTAACAGGTAGCTACTGCAGACTACTGTATAATGGATTTCTAAGTGTGAAATATGCTTTTTTTGAAGAAGAAAAAAAATGAGCGTGAAATGTTAAATTTGTTCATGTGATGGATGTCACCCTATCAAGATATCTTACCGGCGATTGTATAAAAGCCCTCTTTTATGGACATGGTCGATATATGGCCAGAGAACACAATGAAGCTATTTATGTACCCCTGCAGAGCGAGGACCACCTTTCGAATGGTTCGACAGACTGTGTTTTTCCCTAGATTCTCTGAATCCCCGACCGCATACAAGTATGTACGACTTGCAAAAAACCGCAAAGCAATATATACCGTTTGGTGTACAGTAAGGGCATGGCTTTGACGAGTCACATTTGTTATGTGCAGCTCAAGAAGTTCACAAAGATAAGACATTCCTTCCGCGAAAATCTGAATCTTTCATACAAGTAGGCTAAGCATCAGGAAAGTCAAATGGATTTTTCTGTCCCTAAAAACTCTTTCTCTATGAAGTGCTCGTCTAACAATTTGTGCGGAGATGTCCACAGGATTTGGAAGAAAAGGTGAAGCCATTGCAACAGAGAACCGACGTTGGGAATTAGTTACGTCACCTATATGTTTCTTTGCTCACAGCTGATTGGTCAAACTTCAGTCTGAGATCTTGAATCCAGAACATATCCGGCCCGGGAGCAGGTTAGCCGTGCAGTGTAAGATACCATGGCAATGAACACAGATTAAAGCCGAGCTACTTTTTTTACCTAAAATCCAGAGTTGGTGGAAACTAAGCTGAAACAGAGCTGGCCAGCCACCTAATCCGGCTTCATTGTACAGGCCCCTGGAGCAAACATTACAAATATTATTTAAACAGTTTTTGTCCTTCAGCAACAACTACAAAATAACTGAAAATATTAGGGTACTTAATAAAAATTAAAACAAACTGTAAGACAGACATAAAAATATTTAGTCCTCCACAAAATATTCTCTGTTGAAACTGATTTAAAATCACATCAGTGCTTCTAATTTGAAGTCAAACACGGGGCCACAACTTATTTCGTTAGATAAAATATGTTTTATGAAATTTCTGTTCAAATACATTTTCCTTGGGTTGGCTCATGATCATGAAAAAAAAATTACATTCCAATCCAACTTTGATTAAGTGTTGGTTTACAGAGTCATTGATTGAAAGGGTTTAAAACATTTTTTCCTGTTATGAAGTGAGATACACTAAAAATGGTGAATAACTTCAAAATCCAAAAATGAAAGGACTTAGTGTTTTAAACTGTCTGGTTACTCTTTTTTTGACTCATGGAAAAAACTGAAAAGAAATGTTTGGTTAAATTTTTTCTTGAAACTTGGAACTCTGTACAACAACAGTGAATGCAGGAGTTGAATTGTAATTCAGGAGATGCAGTAAGTTTACAAGCACTCTTGAGTCATTTATTTCCCTGAAATTCATTGATAATATAGGTTAAGTTCAGTTTTATTTTCTGACAGAGAAATTCCACTTGTGCAAATGCAATAAAGGCCATCAGTTAGCATGGTCAAATTTTTCATGGTCCATGCAAAAGCAGACAGCCCCATTAATAAAAAAAACATGGTGAGTAGTGGAGCTGGAACTGAAAATGGAATAGCTGAACTATAATCAATGAGATAACAGGATACCTTGAGCTTCCAGATTTGACCGAGTCCTTGCTTGCGCCTTCGCAGTATTTCTGAATTGTGCTGATGAATTATTACCGAGCTGTGCCTCAATCTAAATCACATGGAAAGTGTGAGATGTATCCTTTTGCCCCCTATGAACAGATGGAAAACAAAGAACTTATTCGAAACCATCTGGAAGGCAAGGTATGTTATAACAACCCTAGAAGAACCATATTGCTACAAGCACAAAAGCAAGCAAGCAAGACAATAAATGTGTTGTGGAAATCCGCAATCAAGACACAGTGTGCTTCTTAGAGGTAGCCTCTGTTAACTGGAAGATGCATATCCACATGAAATGTAGAAAACGAGCACTGATTAGAATGGAAATCTGAGTGGTTAAAAAAACAAAGTTGAGAAAATGTTTCTGCAAAAACCAAGTAAGCAGATACAACCACAGTAAAGCTCTGACTGTCTTGGTCGTTGTGTCTTTGGGCAAAACAATTCACCTGTTGCCTACTGTGGTGGTCAGAGAGCCTAGTAGTGCCAGTGTCAGCCAGCTACAACATCGCCTGCCATCACCAGTGTGTGGGTAAATGACTGAATGACTGAATATAAAGTGCTTTGGGGTCCGTAGTTACTAAATAAAGCACTATATAAGTACAGGCCATTTACCATTTAGTAGCCTACATAGTACGGTTTTCTCTGTAACAAAATACAAATAAAAACATATACTCTGAAACAGAAAGGGATTCTTGTTTCTTCACTATGTTAACTGAACCAAAGTTTCAACTATGTTTAAACTCAACTTGCTGGTGTCAAATTTATACTAGACAGCTGTCATCTAATGCTACTTTGACATATATATGTGAAAATTTCATGTAGTACCTTTTTCTGAGGTATAACCTACAGCTGCTGTATAGAAACTGGCATTTCAATAAGTTAGAGTGACAAAAAAGAAAGGATTTTAAGGATGAATATGGAAAACTTTCTTAAAAAGCTACATCGGGGAAAGATACATCTACAGGGCTTTTAGAGGGTTACAGAATGAAAGTACATTCCTTTAACAATGTAAATTTGAATTAAAATATAATGAAATGTACATTTAAATTGGGCACAACAATTACTTTATGTTTACATCTACCACTTAGTAGCGGCCGCGGGTTGTAGGTTGACAGATACGTTCACTATGATCCAACTGTAATGTCATCTCAGCTCGGCTGGTACTAAGAAAAATGGGGGACTCAGCAAGTTAAGCAGTTGCTTCAGAGCCCCAGAGATATTGTTATTCGTCTCAGGAGAGGAGAGACCACAGAAGAACCGAAACTAGAGTATAGTTTAAGTTGAAAACACTTCTATGGCATCAAACACACAGAAACAACGACTTTCATCATGGATCGGTAAGCTAGCTCAGTTGCTAACTTTGCTAATGTTAGTTAAACTCTTCTAAAATACATTCCTCACTGGACACAGTTCAGGTTGTTCACTACTCATATCGGCAGAAACCAGGCAACCCAACAGCTGGAATGATGTTATTTTCGTTACTACAACCTAGATAAACTAGATTTTGCAATCATGCTCATGTTCCATATACAACCTTTAAATACAATAATATTTTTGACAGGTACACAGGAAGGATAACCATAGCCTTGTGAAATTTGTAAACCAAAGAACCACCAATGCCAAGGAGCTGAACTCTATATAATCTATGGGTATTAACCTTTTGATAAATAGGAAGGAGCATTAAATGTGGAGAAAGCCACTATAAATATAGCCATGTGGAAAGTGGCAGCGAAGCTGGGGGAGAAACAGGCGGTTGAGTGAGAGCCTGCATGCAGGACTAAGCTCTACAAGGTCTCAGTGAGTATTTCAAGTGCTGTCTAATGCTAGCTCCATCATGTCATATATACGACTTCTGATTTCTACAGACAAAATTGCAAATCACTTGGTAAACATACTCAAAATGAGCAAAGTAGACCAGAAAATGACTTCCACTTCCACCCCAAGGACATTCATTTTGTATTTTTTTGGCCAAGGGACCCATATGGGCTGACCAGAAAGAGGAGGAGACTCAGGCTCACCATTAGAGTTGATCTTAAAGATTTTTGTCTTCTCCTTCTGGATGATAAGTCCAACCATTGGTGATGTGGGGCCAGCTGGTCTTTTATTTGCATTTAATTATTATAATCTTTATGAAGAAGAATGATATCCGTTTTATATTGGTCTACGTGATGATAAAAATTATATTCCATATTTTAGTTACATTACTGCAAGTTCAGACTAAATTGGACCAGTTTTAAAACATGTTGGCAGCCTAATCTTAGGCTTAAATCGAGATTTGATAATTGGAAGAATAACAAAGTAATTTTTCAGAACTTCATGGTATTTTTTTGGGGGGGCTAATACTATATAGCAGATCAATGAAAGGGTTTCTGTATCCTGGGAGATACAGACATTTTGCAGACTGTGGACATGAGGGTTACCAACTACCTGCACCAGACATCAATGTATACATTCAAGAGGGTAAAGGGAAAAACCCAAGGCAATGTGACCTTTTCCTAGCATTCAAAAACAAACTGATACATTCATATGAAGCCAAAAGATCAGATGTCAAAAACAAGGATGCACATTGTAAGGTGGGAATTGTTATTTTTCACATACATACTCTTATGTACAGTGCATTTTATGACATCCTCAGGTATCAAGAATACCTCTATCAAACCTCAGAAAAAACAGCCTTTGATAAAAAGGTAGCAGGTCTCAGGATGTAAAAAGATCTTCAAAGGTGATTAAATAAATATTTGTGAGAGAAAAAAAGTATTTTGGGTAAACAGCTTGAAAAACAAGGCTTAAGTGTCAGTATCCTAGAGGATAAATTAACAAGATAGGGGGTATAAACAGTTATAGTTAGTCTCTGATTTTTTTTTTATTTCAGTCTAATGTTTTAGATGTAATATTTTAGAATGACTTCTAGACTTTTAATAACCTCAAACGTGCATTAAATTCACAATGTATAGTTTACTATGTACTGAGGGAGAAGCAACTGTAGTTTGCCACCTGTTGGCTCTTCAGTTTCAGAGGGGATGAAGATGAAGACACTGTATGCAGAATGTAGGCCTGTCAGAGCATGATAGCAGAAGCAATGTTTCACTCGTTGCTCCAGTGAGAGAGAAGGTAGTAGTAATATATGAAAAACAAAGGAAGCTATTCAGGTAATTAATGGTAATTACTTTTGTTGACTTTGTGCCACTTTTAAAATGTAAACTATGAAACAATAGCCAATGAAATTGAATAGTTTAGAATTGGGGACAGGACAAACAACCATGCATGCACACACACTTTAGGGCATTTTAGACCACTACTGACCATTTTTATTGCTTTTTGACAAATCTAAAACTAAACTGTCGATATGGATTTTAGTTCTCTATGGTTATGTGAGTAAAATATAACACATCATTGATATTATTTAGCTCAAATAGAACTTTTCTGTTTTGAACACATTTTTATTAGTTTAAAGATAACATAAATGTGCCTTATGATGATACCTTATGATTATCAGCAGGACTGTAATGATATTTTGCTAAAAATATGTTAAAGCTTTACACTGAACATTGCCGAAGGCCTCTAAAATTTGGTTCTAGTTTATTGTTTAAGTGCAAAATAAAAAAATAAAATAATCAATGGTGAGATGTAAACCACCGCAGTTCATAACAAAACACTTTTCTCTAAATGTTTTTTGAATATCCATGACATTTTATCAAATATTACCAGGTAAGGAAGTCCTTGTCTTAATTTAGTCCAGCAAAATAGCATCCAGAGGTCAATGGAAAGTGAGGGCTTGCATAGTTGTGCACATGCGCAAATGTGAATCTGTAAAACTGTGACATTTAAAGTATTATAGTTCCCTAAATGTAAAATTGAATGTAATGCAGAATTACATAAACATTTAACATTTATGTTGCTGTTTGACTGATTAAAAAAAATCAATAAAGTAAAGAAAGATTTAAGAAAGATTCTTCATCTCCATGTTATCTAAATTAAATCAAAATAAAATAGCAGTATATTACATTAGACAACTTAGTAATGCACATATTTATCTTTTAAAGAGCTCATGGAAAAATGAGTTGTAACATTTTTAATTCACCATGTTTCGAATGCTTCTCTTCTTTTTAATCAGTACTGCAATTGTAGCAGCATATGTTCTGTTACTCCCTGTTCTCTGGCAACACGACTTGAGAATAGTCTTACAGTGTACAAAGTTTTCGCAGCTCTTGAAAGTTTCAACCAAACTTCTTGAAATTGCAACCAGAACACAAAATAAAATATTATTAAACATTTTATGAAAACTTTAGAGGCTTGTACACTTCAAAAATAAAGTTGCAGACAAGTCTGAAGAAGGGTTAGGTTATCTGAAGCATACACCAAGCTTTAAACATATCATTACTCACTTATAAATAATCTATCCATGCATCCATCATTGGGGGGGGGGGGGGGCGTCACAGGACAACATAGTAATACACAGGACAAACAGCTATGCACAAACAATGTTCATAGAGGATTTCCATTCACTTCGAATGAGATTAGAAAGAGTAGACCAAAAATTTGTATTTGGATGCAAAGCTAGTAAAGACTTTTTTTTTTGCATTTCTGTTCAGAAGAAATGCAAAGAAAATCTATATTTTTCTTCTTTGTCGCAGTTGTCCACTACTTTGTGATGATGTATCACATAAAATCCAAATAAATACCTTGAGTTTGTTGTTCATAGAGACAAAAATAGTAAAATATTCAATGGGAATGCACATTTTATAAAGCACTCTATTTAAAATGTATTCATAGTATTAGTGACTAGCTCTTGTATCATTGCCAGCAAAATGTGGTATCATTATATTCTGAGCATAATGATACAACACAAACTTTAATTAACTCTAGGTGGAACTAGACTTGTGTCATTTCCTGAGGTAGTGGTGTGGAAACAGGTCTAATTTGGCCACAATGGACTACAAGGTAATCAACAGGCCAGGCTGAAAAAAATTAAGAAATTCTATTTTAAAAAGCTAAACAGCAAAAATGTCATTTAATGAAATACATTTTTTTAAAGTTATTACTTTACCAGGAATTTTGTCAGTCTTTCTGCACATAGACAATCCACAAACAAAATAACACAAAATCTAATCCATCCTAAATTAGATCAAATCATACATATTCCTAGATGTGTTGATTTGGAAAATCATTGTAGCCTAATTGTATGATTTGCAGACGAAGGAGATTCACATTAAGTGTACATTTAAAACAAATTAAATCCTTGAAGCTCTTAAAGAGATCCTCAGTTGATGGTACACTATGCAGCCAATGGCTTTAAACCCTACATGATATGTCAGAAAGAACTCACATAGGAATAGAAAGCCATAAGTCACATGTGTGGTTTGATACTGAAGGTGATAATACAGAATTGTGCACTCAGAGGCAGTTAGAGTATGCATTCATTTTAGACTGAGAGCTTGTAAACAAAGACAAAAAGCAGGAGAAATATACACAGCATTCAGCATTTGGAATCACATCCGTATGAATAATTAACAAAAGCAACTGAAAGTATTCATCTGAAGCCCAGGGGAGTAAACAGAAACTGTTTTGTGGGCCTATAAACAGTAAAGATTGTATTTTCCATAAAACAGACTCATATAAATTGACCTTTTTTCTCTCTGACTGAATCTTACAGCAACTTCCCTCAAGCTGTGCAGTTCTTAAGGGGGGCTTGTGGAATAATCTTTCATTAAAAATGCAGCTTTAAATCCACCTCTGCAGGGAAAAGGTGCAATGCAAATTGAGTTTTTTTGTTTCAAAACACATTACATAAAAATCTTTCTATTTTTTACATGGCATTCTCTAGAAAAAAAAGAGACGATTAATGCTGAACTGTAGTTCAGTTGCAGAACATAGAAGGCTCATCAGTTTTTAATAATTCCAAAAATATTTTCAAACACAAGAGTAACATTTCCATTCAGCTGCAACTTTGCCACTTCAGAAAGAAACGCCCAAGAATATGACTAATATTCTAGTTTCAGAATTGTGCATTTTACAATAATGCATGACATCAGTTAAAATCTTTTTAACTTGCATTCATTCTACTCTTTTTAGGTACTGAAGTTAAAAGACAGTTACTTTGATTTTCATTGTTGAATACTGTTTTAAGTACTCTTGGTCATTTTCAGCGGCTCATGTTAGCAGAGCCTCTCTACTCAAACTGAGCAGGCCAAATCTGCACACCCAGATGTCTGCTCATAAAATAGAAGCCTTTATAAAAGCATGAAAAAATCCTCCCGGACTGAGAGGAAACGGGCTACCATGGAGGACAGAGGAGGCATTTGTTGACATTGTATCAAGTGCAAAGTGAGGTATGTGAGGCTTAGCGAGGCCAGGTATTTGTCAGTCAGTGTTTCTTGGGCTTTTGCTGTCTCCAACTCAAACAACAAAAGCTCCATTGAGAGCCTTCTTTTTTTCCTTCCCCTCTGAACAAGCATACAAAGCTTCCTAAACTACAGGCAGTAGCTGTCCAGTTCTGAGAGAATCACATCTTTTCATGCACCTGTTTAAGATTTGCTTTGCAAAGACACAATTATTTAATAACAGATACAGATTTTTATCTTAACAAAATTATAAAAAATAAAGCACATATAAATAGCTTGAGGTGTCAACCTTTACAAACTGGAACTCAAGATATTCTCACACACATCCGTTCAGGGGAAAGAATCTACTCAATCATCTAACTGTGGGTTCAAAGGGGACCGCTGCCACTGAGCTCCAGGGTTCCTCTGCTCATGCATGTCTAAGCATAAATTAGTAAAGCCCCCTCTGTCAGATTCTGTCCAGACGACAAGGTGAATCTCAGCCACAGGCAGGATTAGTATTAATCCTTAAACATCGTACATGGCTCCTCTTTGGTTAGGGCCAATTCAGAAAATCATCACGGACAAGATGCTCTTTTTTTAAATCAATATTTTTGTTTTTAAAGGCTTTGGATGATATGCTTTTTAATCATTTGTCTATTTTCATTTTAAAAAAAGCTGTGTGGAAATTTTCTATAAATGTTATTACTATCAATGCAGCAATAGACTAATACTCGGTCATTACAAATTAAAAATGTATCTTATATGAGCTAAACAGTAAACAGCATCTTCAACTGCCTGACTAAACCAATAAAATCCCATTTTATGCAGCATGCAAGAGTCACAGAGCATCACTGAAGCTGCCGTGTTTTCAGACTTGATATAAAGAAACAGCTTAAAGGCAAGCAACAAACCTCACTAGCAAAAGTAACAGTGACATGTACTTGATGCTGAATGGATTCTGCTACAAATCTGACTCTTACCTCCTCTTCCCCCTCTCTCATGTCCCTCGTCGGACCGGCTGTGGCATCCCCTCAGCCTGATACTGTATAGGAAGACAATGGGTAGGTGGGGGGGAGGAGTTACTATGTGAGCAGGAGACAGAGTAAAAGCAGGAGACAGAGTAAAAGCAGAATGAAAACTGGGAGGGAGAGAGAGAGTGAGACAGAGAGAGTGAGACAGAGAGAGAGAGAGAGAGAGAGAGAGAGAGAGAGAGAGAGAGGAGGGGGGGGGCTAACAGACCTTCAAAACGCACATCTAACTGAACGTTACATGAATTGCAATTCTACTCTCCCCTCTGCCTCCTTTAGAGGTAGGGTCATGGAGAACGACAGCTAAAAAATCCATCCTCACGTGGGAAATGTGAGGAAAAACAACAGACTGTAAAGTAGGAAAAAAATGGGTTCTGGTTTTAAACAAGTCGCTTCTTTCTTTGGCCTTCCTTTGAATGAGTCCTTAAGATTCCAAGTTGGCAAAGAGCCCATGGGTCCTGGATGGAAGGGATAAAAGAGAGGGTGAGCTGAGGGAGGGGATGTTTCCATTGTGCTTGTTCCTTTCCTTTCAGTCTTCGCACTCAAGTTGATCTTTGCTGCCAATCGCTAAATATTTCAGTCATTGTCGTTTAGTTTTAAACCGAAGTTCAAACTTTTATCAGACTACTGATATTTTAGCTTATTTGTAAAACAAATGTTAACTTTTCAGTTTTTATTTAAACATACTGTTAAATAATTGTTTTGTCTTGAATTTCTTGGTCTTTGTTTCAGCCTTTTTTGTCCTCCTTACAGTCAGTTTCGCTTGATGAATCTGAGCTGAAGACAGCAGGTGCTGTTAAACTCTCTTGGAGCCAAATTCATTCACTACACAACCCCCCCGCCCCCCCCAAACCCCACTTCATTCATTCTCTCCACTAATACACTCTCCCATAGCTGTCAGTGTTTTTGTAAGACAGGGGGGTTAGTGGGGAGAAAAGGCCTCTGTTTTATGCGAAACTTGAGACCCTCTTTGTGACAAGAAACACTTTACTTCAGGTTTTAACAAGTGATGTCACCTTGGTCTTGTTAGAAGCCCAGATGATTATAGAAACAGAGAAAGCATTAATGTCTGTCACATCTTTGCTGCTACTGCTGCTGGAAGAAAAAAAAACTCTTTCCCCCCTCTTTCAGTGGACCCCCTCCCTCCTCCTTACCCACAAACCCTTCTCATATCCATTCCATCTTCCTCTCACTTTCCCTCAAATAGACACACAGTCGTGGTTCATTACTATTCACCAGGTTTCACTAAGACACGCATGATTGCTCCCCTCCCTACAACTGTGTCAGGAGAGGTGGAGGAGAGCAAAGCAAAAGCAAAATACATTTTTGCTATACAAAGTGATGAATCGCCATGGTATTTTCATTTTTCATTTTTGTCTGTACAAAACATATATTACCAGACAGCTGCATGCAGTTCTCTTCTTATAATTCACCAATAGAAAAAGCTACAGTTTGTACAAATGATTCCAATCCTAATATAGAATGACCCTTTGTGCATTTTTTAATCAGTCCCGTTCCATTCATTAAATCCATTCAGATTGTACCCGAGCAGCATTCATACTATTATCTGTTTTCATACAAAGACACATCATCTCACCCATGAAAATTATTACAATCCTCTCTTGCTCGATCTATTTAAGCTTTATAAGTTAAGATCCTACTGTCACATCCAGGCTACAAAATTACATCCCTGTGAATGTAATTCTCAGTGTTCCTGCTTTTGTTATTTTCTTTGTAGTCAGGTCTTAGATAACAATCATAACTGTGATAGCTTCTCCAAAGAAATAAAAACCTTTCTGCAAAATACTACAGCTACAGCATTAATTATAATATCAATTTTAGCTGCTCCTTCATTCTAACCAGATCATTTAATATCAAATCAGGTACTGTAGTCTATCAACCGTTCTATATTTTAGTCTGCTATAATATTATACCAAATGCACTTCAAATGGTCACATACAGATTTGCTACCAGCTCAAGGGCTACCATTAATAAAGGAGCTCATTTTGAGTTGCATAATTTGAAATATATATTCCTCCCTTTGTTTCATAGTGCTTATTGACACAAAGATATGTTGAATGATTTAGAATGTATAGTTGCACTGAGTAAGATCTTGATTACACATAGGAACCAAATGATCCTCCAATAAAAATACTTAATTGGTGTAAGGAAGAGAGGGGTTTTGTTCTGGGATAAAACCAACAGTTTTCACAATGTTTACAACATGTCAAAAGGCAGAATTTTTCAGTTTGCTTAAGCAAGGTATCAACAGAATTAGCTTTATAGTCACTGGTTCATACGAAACAATGTTCTATCATTATTACAGATAAATTATATACTATGATATAAAACTGTAGAAATTATATTTCTGACAATAGGTGTTTCACATTCCTGTCGAGCCATTTTTGCCGACTCTTCCTTGTAGGCTTATTTTCATTCAGCGATATTGGAGGGCTATTCAACATAAACAACCTGTTTTACGTCATCTCACTAGGATTTATATCCCAATTTAACTAGGACTACATTGCATCTGCATAATCTATGTTTCTAGATTTTACTGCAAGGGCAGCAAACAAGCCTGGAAAAGAAAGGCCAGTGAAAATGACCTGCTGTATTTACTCAGGTCACCTCTGTCTGATATACTTTGATCTGGCTGATAATCTTCACGGACGAGATCTTCTAATACTTTAAACAGATATATATGTATGAGTTTTGCAGTGTTATTTAGGTCTGTCATTTTACTTCTAAAAAATATACAAAGCCATTATTTTTAGATAACTGTGTTTTGTCTAAAAGTGAAGTTTAAACAGCTGAAATCTTTCAGCATCGTTTGAGCTATTCATGAACCAGCATTACCTTCCTTTTACCTTCCTCACTTTTAGAGTGCACCGTGCCAAAAATGAAGAGTGTTTTGCCCTGCAGACATGTCTGTTTGCATACCTCACATCATTGCCTCTATTTCAGGTGAAGGGGGGAGACTCTCTGCAGGGCATTTTTATCCAAAGCTACGAGAACTGGCTGCAGAAATGTGGATGGGTGACAGAAACATATCTTTTGACTAATCTCCTTCACTTGTGTTAATAAGTAAATGCATTAAGAAAATCAATAGATGGCTGTGCCATAACTTTCTCCATCTGAACAGAAACAAAACTGAAGTGATTATTTTTGGACCTAAAGAAGAATGATCAAGAGTCAGCACAAAGCTTCAGTAAATACAGCTAGAAACTACTGATTAGGCTTGAAATCTAGGTATAGTGATGGACTCAGAGCTGAATCCTCAGGGTTTCATAAAGGCAATCACAGGCCTTCTATCACCTGAAGAACATTTCCAGGATTAATGTCACAACAGGAATATATCACCAATTAATTTATCTTCAGTCGGATTGATTTTTACAACAGTGTCTTCACAGGTCTCCCTAAAAAGTCCAACAGGTGTCGCTGAACACTGAACACCAGAAAACTGAAAAAGCAGAGCACATCATCGCTGTTCTAAAGTCCTTACACTGGTTCCTTGTAGCTCAGAGAATAAGCTTCAAAATACCCCTATATTAAAAAATGTTGAATAGCCTAGGGCCAAAGTATGTAGAAGAACTACCGTTACTATACCAACCCCCCTACAGACCACTCAGGTCCTCTAATTCCTGTCTACTCAGCATCCCTAGAATCAGACGTAGAAGAAGCTTTTAGTTTCTATGCTCCTATAATCTGGAGCAAACTTCCAGACCCCTGCAAAGATTCTGAAACAATGATTTTCTCTAAAGCAAACCTAAAAACGAATCTGTTTAGAGCTGTCTTTGAGTAAGCGATCAATAATAGCTGGAATGTCGTATATTTTAAAATATGCCATATGTTTTGTCTCTCTAATGTTGTATTTTATGCTTTTGTTCTTGTTCTTCCTGACTCATGTAAAGAACCTTGAATTCCATTTTTGTTGAAACCCCATCTGTTTAGAGCTGACTTTTGAGTAATGTTTTCACATATCATATGTTTTGTGTATTTCCTGCTTCATGGCTTTTTTACCTTAATGTAAAGTATCTTGAATTACCCTGTTGTTGAAAGTTTGCTATACTAATAAATTTGCTTTGTGTTGCCTTACAAATAGATGAGCTGAATATTATGAAATAGTTTTTTTATTTATAGAAAGGGAATGTCTTAAATCAGAACACATGCTCTGCAGGCGCTTTGGATCCTAAAGGAATAAAACTATAAACTATAAAACTTTGTGTGGAGGGCTGTGTGAATACAAATAAAATAGTAATCTAGTAATTCCTGTCAAATTGTACTGACTGTGCTTCCAGTTTCTGATTGCTGAGTGGACAAGTGTTGGCATATGGAGATGAGACAAAGGAGAGCAAGGTAGAAATGTTTTTGACTGTTATGTGGTATAATATGTATCTATAAGTGTTTGATTTTTTTATGGGTTTTCTCTTTTATTTAACAGTTCTTCATAGAAACCTCTTTGAAAACATAATTCTTGTGTAGGTCCAATAGTTCAGGGACTGAACATGAAGACAGCACTTTCACACCATCTAGTGTTGGAGAAGAATAGTCAATTAGAGATTCCTCTCACATCAGAAACTTATGTACTGGTTGACTCACTCCATTTTATTGTTTGACCATCTTCAGAATAATTTAGTGAGCATGTAATGAGTTTGACACCAGAAGCATGTTTACTAAGTAAACTGTCTCTGAGCTCAACTTTATATTCACAAACTTAATTAGGAAGCAGCTGTGGTTCAACAAGTATCTAGACTTGTATCATTTTCAGCTATCGGGCTTCTAAGATTTAGCAATCCTCTTCTGCTAAGCATTGAGTATTGTATGTAATGCTTTCCTTTTAAGATGCAACATATTAAAATAAAACATTTTTTCTCTAACTCAAACTATCATATCTTTTTGAAGAATAATATATAAGAAATAATGACGGACTATATGCCATGTTTGGGTTTTCTCGTTTGACCCACATGCAAAACATCACGAAAAGGCCAGTTGAAGAGTTTAAGAAATGTTGTTACACAGATTAAGAAAATGATGGTGTAGATGCCACTGTAGAGCGTAGGTGTCAAACTCAAGGCCTGTGGGCCAAATTCGGCCCTACATAACCATTTATGTGACTATCTAATTTAGGGGGGTTATGTTACTATAAACTTCAAGATAACAATTGTGTTTAAACAATATTTTATCAGTCAAATCAAATCAGACTGTATATAATATAGTGCCAAATGACATCAATATGGAAAGATGTCAACATGTATTTTATTTTAAAAGGTTTTGACTGCAGAGAAAGCTATAATATTTTAACAGCTTTGTTTTTTAGCAATAGATTCTGCAACAACCGGCCCTTTTGGGACATTCATAATCTAAACGTGGCCCAAAATGACCATGAGCTTGACATCCCTGCTGTAGAGGATAACAGAGGTGAACTGTACCGAGAGGAATCCAGGGATTATAGGCTTCCTCTACTCATAAGAAATCAGATCAAAAATAGGTAAATTTTAGCTTTTTGCTGGTTATAGGTTTTAGTAGTTGAGGAAATATGTAACAAATTACTTCGAGATGAAAACAGATTTCAAAGTTTTTATTTAGGAATGTAGATTTTTTGCTGAACCAAGACAAACATTTTATTCTGTTTAACAGCCTAACCATGCAAAGTTCCTGAGCAGTTATGCATTTTGGTTCATTTTAAATCCAAGGTAAGTTTTAAAAGAATTAGGTAACAAACTAGCTGTAAACTTTTGTTTTTGATATGCAGTAGTCGATAAAAAACTATGAATACAAAGTAAAATATATAAAATTACTGAACTCTCAGTTGTACACTGACTAATTTCTATATTGCTTTAACACAGTTGGTGTCATTGACAAACAAATTTGTTGAGTCTGATTCCGTTTAGTGCTACCAAGAGTAGCGAGACTAGCTTATGTGCTTTGTTACATTTTTTCATTTGTGGGAATGAACTGCATTTTACCATACCCCAGAATCCAATTATTTTTATTCTTATTAGTAGGACCTTCCCCAGGGTCTATTGATGCAAGGACTGCTTCTTTTTGTACTGTAAAATTAGGGTTGGGTAGGATGCAACAAAATGATAAAGAGTTGGTAAGTATCCAAATATAACATCTCTGTTCAGTATGTTACAATAACAGAATTTTTTTTGAAATATAAGATACAAACAGCGGTTCGTTGTTGCTCATTCTGGCATGTAAAAGGGCAGCTGTTGGTAAAACCCTGTTGTTGGGCAGAATCTGCCTTTATAAAGATTCCATTGCATAAGTATCTGCAATAGACAGTTGGATTTGGACTTTAATTAGTTTTTTAAGCAGTTTGTGTTTCTGACCTTGAATAGTGCTTGTCTGACCTTGAATAGTGCTTTGTGTACAGTGTTAGCTCTATAAGTATCTGTGGTTTTACCAATTAAATTTGAATTTTCTGCCACATTTGTATTTAAACTTTGTTAGTGGTACTATAGCTGTTTGGTGATGGACTTGATATAAAGTGGACTACCAAATCAAGTTCTGCTTGAAATCTGAGTTGGCTCAATTTGTAACACACATTCATAATTCTCCCAAGCTTTAAAATTAATGCATGCTATGAATCACTGTTGCATTTAACTCAACAAAAATGTTACCAGAGAAATCATTTCAAAAATGATCTACAGGTTACTTGTGGCCAATTAAAGCACACACACTGTACTGTGTTCTTTTTTTAATGTGTTTTAATGCCAAAGTGATCATTAAAAAAATAATACTGTAACTGAATACTTTTAAAATGCTTTTAGGTTCTTTAAGAGGTATGATAAATCCCTTACTCAGAATCACTTGTAAAATTATGGGAATGGCAATTAAAATAATGAGAATCTATTGCTCAATTGTGATTTAAGCATAAAGGAATGATAAAAAAATCAAAAGAGGAAATAATTCCGTAATTCTGCTAAAACCTCACAGCAACTGTCTTCTAGGAAAGTCCTAAACTGAAGTTCACACAGTGAGGAATTCACCCATCATTCAGTCAAGAATCATATTATTGACTGATAAGGAATAAAATAATGTAGAAATAAGAATAAATAAACTGTAACTTTCCCTCAGATATTTAGCCAGCATGTATTTTGAGTATTATTTATGAAAGAACAGACAAAGGAGATAATACATTTTCAAACTATCCAAAAAAATAATAATGAGTGTAATGAAGTTTTTTTATACTATGCTATCTTGCTAAGCTGAAAATGGAAATTAGTTTTCATAAAATGCCAGCTACAATGTTTAAAAATGTACATAAAAAATGTGATAAATAAATGACCCATTGTTTAGACTTAAATTCATCACTGTATTTCAAATTTTGAAAAAAGACGTGTTTTACTTTAGAAACAGATGGCCTACTTCAATAACTGATTTTGCTGTTTATTTTTAACACTCCTCTCTAACATAATGTCAGTTGATAATTACCCGAAGAACTCCTCTCAATGTTACTGCATCTCCAGAAGAGGAAGTGAATGTTAATGAATGTCTGTTCTAAAAACACATATTTCTCAGGGTTTAGAACATATCCAACATGTTCAACTGTTGGCAAATCAGTTACACAGCTGGAGGCTTTGCATGGCTGACTCTGAAAGATATCACGTCAGGAAGAGATACAGTTGTTAAAAAAGGAAAGCAAGATTCTTATTTTTTTAAGATCCAGCTGACAAATGCAGATAGACATATTTTTTTATGTCTTAGGGCAAATTAAAACACAGAAGAAGCTAGAAAAGAACCAAACGATTGCATATGCAAGATGATTTAGTGACAGACTTATTTGATGCATCTACACAAAGCGGTGTAAATATTTATATTATCAACTTGCTACATCAATCTCCTGAAATTTCGACCATAAAGATAAATACATTCAAAATCATTTCCAAAAAAAGTGTATGATTTCTATTTCCATCTGCTAAGAGTTTGACAGATGCCCATATTTGGTCATAACTAGTAAAACAGCTTCCTCCTTTTTGTTCACATTAACAGGATTAGGTATTAAGTTAACTCTTTCTGTAAAATCTTTTTTTATTCCAATCTGTAATGATTTGGTAGTTGAATTTAACAGGTTATTTAACCATCTAAACATGCATTATTTTTTTTATGTTCCACAAATTGTAGATTTTTTCCGCAAAATAGAGTTGTCTCCAAAATGTGCACATTCTGTTATCTCAAATAAATTTAGAGTAATACAAATACTGACAGTGAAAGAAATATATATTAAAAAACTAAATAGAAGAAAAATAAAAACATTTTCATGAGAAATTAATGTGTGTAACTTAGTTTAAATGGAAACTGGTGCTTCAGCTTCCATCAAATTACACCACAGTGTGTTTCTAAAGAGCTCAATGTCAAAAACTATCTTTTTTAAATAGTTTTAGAGTTTTATATAATTTCTGTGGTTGTAGATAGAAGTTTAGCCAATCAGCTTTTCTTCTTTTGCAAGTTTCTGAACTAAACACACCAGCCTTCTAACCTGTTTGTTCATCATATAGTAGCACTCGTGGCAGTGACCCCCAAACTGGAGGAATGGCTCTAGCAAATCCCTGGAAGAATATCTCAGTCCAGAAAAGTGCAGTACTTGGAACAGCAAAGCTATTGCGCAGGACCCTCAAGCTCCCAGGCCTCTGGTAGATGACCCGAGCCCGCCCATATATATAAATAAAAAAATTCCCCTCTCGCCCACCGTGGGTGGTGTTTTTTTCCCATTCCAAGCTCGGGTCCTCTACCAGAGGCCTAGGAGCTTAAGGGTCCTGCGCAATATCTTTGCTGTTCCAAGTACTGCACTTTTCTGGACTGAGATGTCTGAGGTTCTTCCAGTGATCTGCTGGAGGCATTCCTCCAGTTTGGGGGTTACAGCCCCAAGTGCTCCGATTACCACAGGTACTACTGTCACCTTCATCTTCCAAGCCTTCTCTAGGTCCTCTCTGAGTCCTTGATATTTCTCAAGTTTCTCATGTTCCTTCTTCTTGATGTTACCATCACTTAGTATTGCCACATCCACCACAATGGCTTTCCTCTGCTCTTTATCAACCACCACAATGTCCGGTTGGTTCGCAATTACCATCCTGTCTGTCGGGATCTGGAAGTCCCACAGGATCTATGATCTTTCATTCTCCACAACCTTTGGAGGTGTTTCCCACTTTGACCTTGGGGTTTCCAGCCCATACTCTGCACATATATATATATCCATTCTCTCATTGTGCTATGCAACCCAGACTATAAAGCAACATTAAATGCCACTGAGTAAAAATGGGTTCAACACCAGTCAGTCTAGCAGCAGCATTCCCTACCAACTGCAGATGGGCAATTGAGGACTTATTGATTCCAAATAGGACTGAATTAGAGTAACATAGTCTAGAGGTGACAAATGCATAGAAGACCAATTTCAAAATGATTCCTCCTCAGAATGGGGTTTAGCCATTATACTCAAGATAAGACTAGATAGAAATGAATCTAAAAAGGCATAAGGAAAGACTAAAACGGGAGTAACTAAGAACGAGGAAGTCTAAGAAAATAAGGATAAAGGAAACCAAGAGAAACTCAAAATAAAAACACAAATGAATTTAGAACGGCATTTAAGAAAACAGTAAAAGGAGGACATAATAATAGGTACTAGGTAAAGGGAAACTCAGATCAAAGATCAATAATTTAATGAGAGAAAACAGAACTGATATAAGACCTATGTAAATAAATAAGGAATTAGCATAAAAAACAAGAGAAACTCAAAGTACAGAAACCTACAGAAACAAACCGGTAGAGTGGAAAAAAAGTAGTTTAAGGAAAAAAACACGCAAGTAGAAGTAACCTCAAATCATGAACACCTAACCATCTTAGCTCTACAAATATAAGGTAAACTGAATTGGAAAAGAAATAACGGAAACTCAAAACACACACTAAGAATTCTCACACATTTATTTTACAGGAACTGCAAGAGTTGGCAACATTTTGACATTTCTGCAGGCTAAATGAGAACAGATAGTGTATGTTAAAGTGTAACATCACATACTAAAGGCATACACTCCTGCATATATTGCATATCGGTTCTAAATCTGAAGCTTACTTAAGCCCCGCCCTGGTCTTAGGTGTATAAAAAATGCTTCATAGAAAATCACTAAATCTGTATGTTATTGTTTTAAGTTTTGTTAAGTTACATTATTGACAATTTACCATGATGATTTTCTTTCTCGATAACAGCTATTAAATTGTCTAAGTATGACCAGTGTCAGAAAACCTCTACATGACACACTTTTCTTGTCTTCCTGTATGACAAAATTTAAATTAAAATTGCTTAGATACCATGACATACAAATGTTAACCTTTTTGTAGCATTTCAACAAGCAGCCTCTTTCTAAGTCAAACATTCACTCCATTCAGATTGGGATAATATTGTTGGAGGAATCAACACTTCACCCATTAACTCAAGAGGACCACCTTTTCAGTTGAGCAATGCTAAAAAAACGGGAGAGAGTTGAATGCTTTAAATAGAGATCCATAAACCCATTACGCTGCAGCAGAAGTCTATAGAACCTCAGAGATTCATTCAAAAGCAGCATTCAATAGTAAAAATATATACATATTTGGTCTTCTGCTGTACCCAAGATGTTCATAGATGAGAGAATTGTAACTCTGTTCAAACGAAACGCCCATCACACACTGACTTACTGGAGCGTTTTCTTCAGCTTTGGACTATGCATTGCTTTTCTTGGACCTACAATTTTGGACTTACAATGTCAAACAAACTCAACACTTAGTGAGATTACCTGGGTGTTCTTTTCTCAGCAATTCTGCTTGTTGATTGGCAGCTCAATTGGTGGCGTTTTCAAGAGAACGTATGTATCACAAAGCAAGTGAGCAGCAGGAGAATTATCTTTATTTTGACCATATTTGTCTCTGTCTTTTTTTTTTGTTCTTAAAGGTTATTCAGTGCTCTAGCTGCCCTATTTGTCTCTGCTCTTCTTATTTCTGTCATTTTTGCCATTATCCCTGTGTGCAATAATGTCCTCGTACTGGCCATTGCCATGGCTGTGTCTGGTTTTGCAATGGGAATTATTGATACCATTGCTAACATTCAACTGGTAACCATCTATCAGAGGGATTCAGCTATTTTCTTACAGGTAAAAAAAAATTCTAATAAGGAGATACTAATCTAAATACAATAGGTGATTTAGATGTGCTGTTATTTTTGCAAAATTCCAGTAGTTTGATGTCTCTGGCCTTTGTGTAATTTTGCAGGCTCTGCACTTCTTCATCGGGTTCGGTGCCCTGGTGAGCCCCCTGATTGCAGATCCTTTCCTCTCTGAGACAGGCTGTGGGAATCATACGGGGAACGAGACCGAGATCATGCATCATTTCAGGAGCATGCTGAGATACAGTCCAATTGTGGAGCACAACATAACTCAGAGCCACCTGCCTCATGAAGAAGTGGAGGAGGAGCCAATTGTGCAGTATGCTTTCTGGATCATGGCGCTCATTAATGTATGACACTCACCAGAAATACATTAGTAGTCATCTGATTTTTACTTCTTGCTTGTTATTTGATGGAAATTTGTTTTTTCCCGTTTTTTCTTTTTTTTTTTTTTGGGGGGGGGGGGGGGGGGGTCTAGCTGCCTGTGCCCATTGCTGTGCTGTTTCTCATGTATCGAGAGAAGTTGCTTCCATGCTGCCCTGACAGCAGTCCACGTCTTTTAGACAAGGATGAACTAGCAATGGAGACCCAGCAGGGGGCAGAGGCTCCAGACTTGGAGCAGAAGGAACATGAAGTTGGAGGTAGATATTTGAAATAAATCTTTTCTTTTTTTTTCTTTTTACTTTTTTTTTTATTCATCTTTCATTCCTTCATGAATAACAAATAGTTTCGCTGAAAGTGCTGTCAGAAAATACGAAAACAAAACAAGAAATGCCATTTCGTTCACAGTGATACATCATTTTTGACTTTTTTTGCTCTGCCACAGGTCATGGGAGTATCTTCAGTTGCTGTCAGAATGATAACCTGCGAGGACTGCCAGCATCATTCTTTATGATTCATATCCTTGGAGGGATGGTGCTCTTTATGACCGATGGCATTGTGGTGAGTGAGAGGTGCAGATAAATCACACAGTATTCAGTATTGCACTTGCGTTATTTTCCACAAAACTTTTATTACTCTATGCAAGATATGTATCCCATAAAACATAGAAAATAGGGTGCATGAAAGAAGCTGCCTTTTTTTCTCAGGGAGCATATGCTGGCTTTGTGTATACCTATGCTGTGGCTGAACCGATGTCGTTGCCGAACAAGACAGCGGGTTACCTGGCTAGTATTTTCTGGGCAGCAATCACAGTTGGACGCCTCTTTTCAATTCCTCTCTCATATCGTTTTCAACCTGTGAGACTACTCATGTTTAACCTGGTAAGGCCAATCAAGTAATCAGAGGCACATTATATCAGTATACTGTACAGTGCCTTCCAAATGTAATCATATCCCTTCAATTTTGGGTGATTTTTTTTTTCTTGTTACAACCACAAACTTCACTGTATTTCTTGGGATTTTATGTAATGAACTAAATGGTGTATACCTGAAGTGGAGGAAAAAAATTATTTAAAGATTTTTCACAGAAGAATTTGAAGATTTTGGTGAGAATTTTTATTCCATCCCACTGAGTTAATATGAAAAAATACTGCAACAATTTTCAAGAGCAATCACAGAATTTCCGTCAGAGCCAGGTCAATTTTAGTCAAACACATACAGTAATATACTATAGGTTGGAATACACATTCCAGTGGGGTCTATTTGTCGGATTATTGCTTTTAAAAAAACAACCTTCAATCAGATAGTAAACATACTTTTTACTAAGACCACATATCTGCTTGAAAAAAATTTTTTTTTTGGGGGGGGGGGGGGGCTGATGTAATCAAATCTAAGATTATGTATTTTTAATAATAACCAGAAAATCATCATAATCAACAGTAATAAAGGTATGAAAACACCTATCTAATTTATACAATGTGTTTTACTTAGACAAATTAGTTGCTGAAATAAACAAAGCTTCCTATAATTTTCTAATTCAATAGATAATATTATGACTATACTTCAATCTAACATTCAATAGTAGCTCTGGCTGTATGTTTAGAACTAATGGAAGGTTATGTTGTCCCAGTCTCAAGTCATTAAATGATTATTCCACAAGTAAAGTAATATGAACAAAATTTAAACTGTTATTTTATTGCTGGTTTAGGAAAGAAGTTTTGATCATATCTAAATTTGATTCATCCCAAAGTTTAGAATTTAGGAAATCCTAGAGGCACAAAGGTCAGAATACAATATAAAAAAACATAACAAAGCAACCAGTGAGGTTCTTCTGAAAAAAAAATAATGACTAATATTATACCCTGGAGGGAGTATGACGATATAACATTGCAAAACAGAATAGACTTAAGTATAAACTTAATCAACAAGCAGATTTGAACTGCCTTATTTCACAAAGGTCCCAAGCAAGGGGAAGTCTCAAGTTCCCCATTATGCACTTATACTTCCCATTATTCCTGCAGCTGCACCAAGAGGGAAAAAAATATGTCAGCACTATTTTTGGTATTTCTTTAAGTTGTGATTATTAGCAATCAGTATTAGCATATCAAAGTATTTATCATGAAATATATATATTCATATTTTGCAATCCCTAACAGCTTATTTCTCAAAGGATTGTCCCGTAGTTAGCGCTAACCATCTTTACATCAACTCAGGCCAGGTTCTCTAAACTGCTTAAAAAGCAACGCAATAATGCTGTCTCTGCCATGCTTCATGTTGGACAAGGTGTCTATGGGAAGTTAATTTTCCAATGCACATAGCATTTACTAATTATGTAACTTCTGAAAATAATTGTTTACCATGGATATTATTTCAGGATATAGTACCAATAAATACCTATTTAAGCCACAGTTTTACATGCTAATGTGTGGATAAAAAGGACACCATATATTTTTTTTTCGTCCACTTTTTCATAATTTACTTTGTATTGGTCCCTGAAAAAAAATCCCAGTTAGACATATATAGAAATTTGTGGTTATAGCAGGAATATTTTTTCCAAAGCACTTAATATTAGACACACAGAGACTGCTCTGTTGGATGTTACACTGCACAAAGCACTATTTCTCTTTATTTTTGCAGGCAGGAGCCATTGTTACTGTGTTGATGCTGCTCATTTTCTACACCAGCAGCATCTTTCTGTTTGTTGGAACCTGTTTATGTGGACTTTTCCTGAGCAGCATTTTCCCATGTATGCTTGCATATACAGAGGACATTCTTGATTACCAGGGTATGCAAAAAAAAACAACTTCTTTCACAAGTAGGCCTATAAGTATGATGGAGTACTGGTGGAATGAAATGGGACAATATGTATTTGTTTTTGCAGGATGTGCAACCTCAGTCCTGGTGACAAGTGCAGGGATGGGGGAGATGGTGATGCAGGTTTTGGTTGGCTCAGTACGTTTCATTAGTGCCTCCCTTGTTTAAAAATAATCTAGAAATGAGGAAAATTATATCTTTAATTGCAAATATATGGTTGGTGTTGATTTAGATTCATGTTTGGTGGTTTAATATTACTATCTTCTCCACAGATCATTCACAAGGCAGGAAGCTACAGCTTCCTGCTGTGTGGAATGATAATTGCCTGCATTGGTTTTATCCTCTTCTTTGGTCTCTTGCTGTTCCAACGAATGCACAGAAATTACCTCAGAGGTACATCACCCACCAGAATCCTTAAACACTTCTTTTAAATTGGTGGATTTAGGTTTGATAAAGGTTTTTTTGTTGTCCCTATTTCTCAACATTCTCATTTGTTTTTCTTAAATCTATACAGGAACATCAAAGAAGTCAGCAATGGCAGAGGAGCCAGGAGCAGATCAGAATGGGTTGGCCAAAACAGAACAAACAGAGAACGATAACTCTGCCACAGTTTCATAGTAGATTGTTTTAAACTGTTCTTCTATTTTGTAATTAGAGAAAATACAGTTTTGAATCATGGAGGTTTACTACTTTTAATGGGTTAGGGTTTTGGAAATTGTCCATTCAATGCATGATTAAAATTCAAAAGGATAGCCCAAAGTTTTACAAGTGGGGCTGTGTCAAAAGGTTATAGACAGATAATATATTACCTGAGGCAGCTTAATCGCATACTATCTCAATTTTTATAAAGCCATGAGATTGAAGTAAAGGGTTCGTCAGAAGTGAGTTTAGAACCATGTAGACTTTAATCATCATAAAACCACTCTATTCCAAAAAACATCAAAGTGATTTAAGAAAACTATATTGGTCTTGCAGACTAGCTGCTAACCTCTAGAATAATCTATTCTGGGTATATGCTAAATGAAGACCCAAAAGGGGGGTACATACTAAATTCCTATTCCAAAGTCCTAAACTATCCCATAAAACATTTTTTGTATTCTGTTTTTTTTTTATCTTGTTTTGTTTTTGCATATCTTGCATCATATGTTAATAGAATAATACAAAGTTGCTGTAATAAAGTTGAACAAGTCAAATTATTGTTTTCTTTGCTTTGAAGATGAACTCTTTGCAACTCTTTAAATTTGTCCAACACACCAAGAGAATCTTTGTGCTCAGATATTCTGCAGAATGAATAATGCCAAATTGAGTCATCCAGCCTCTCAGGAGTTAAAAATGAATCTATAACTTCAAACAGAGGACCGGCTACCAGGATAACGTATTTCTCTTATCTCTCATAGCTCTTGCTTTAGCAAAAGAGGATTCTTTTATACATATATTTCAGAAAGAATATAACATGAGATATTCATACTTTAAAACAGTAACACAAGATAGCAGTTGTAGGCTCAGGATTTCACTGTATTGTTTGAATTTGTATGTAATGACAGAAGACATTAGCAGTCAATTCACAACTTGAAGGAAAATTGAGTTTGATAACCTTGTTAGGTCCTCATTTGATGATAAACATGTTTGACATCTGTAGTTACGCAGAAAGAAGGAAGGTGATATGTCACAAGCAGTGACTGCAATCAGTTTTAAAGCATGCACATGGTGAATAGAGAATTTAACAAACCAAGGTTTCTTTTGATAGGCATCCTTATTTTTCCTTAAGAGCTTAAGGGGTATTCCAGGGAGATAAACGCTGCTCAGAGAGAGCTAGAGAGGAGAAGTCATGCTGTTAAATCTTCCAGACCAAGTCAGTCTATTTTTGAGAGATATTTTTTGCTAAAAAACAATCTAAGTAAAAATGGTAGCAGAAATTAATCTATGAGATGTGAGAAAAAATTAGCTTGGTTCAAAGTAGATTTAACTTATAACATTCTTTATATGTTGCCCTATAGGGAATACTCTGCTCTTCTAGAATTCTTAAGACAGTTTTTTGTTAATTTTACATGTTACATTAGGCATAGATTAAAAGTATGTGCACATCACATAAAAAATAATGTTCATGGTCTGCAAAAAGAATGCAGGAGTATGTGCATTTCTGATTGTCAGGGTAAAGTACTCAGTGCTTTCTCTGAGATAATTAAGCCATTTGACACATTAAACAATACTATCCCTATTAATAAATGAAAAACCTGCCCTTGTTTCCAAGTAAAATCTTTTACATGTTGTAAATATGGAGAGATTATTTGTTTCAATAAATAGTAATGATTATCCCCAAGGCTCAGTCCTTGTCTTCATCGCATCATTTTAAACACAGTAGTATATGGAACTATTGTTTGAAAGGTTACATTACAAGAAAAAATTTTTATCTTCTTATATGCCCTGATGTTTGATTAGCAGTAGTAACTTAAATCTAAGGTTTGGGTTCCTCTGTGACCTTCTTGATGAGTCATAGATGCACTACATGAGTCATTCTGATTAATGCTATTTTTTTATTTATTTTATTTTTTTGCACAAAAGCATAATGTATGTGGAAAATATGGAACAGATTGTTGATGCACTGGAAAGAAAATGACCTAAACAAGGTGTTATAAGAAACCTGTATGAAAACTAG
Organism: Apricaphanius iberus; assembly: GCA_028564705.1. Classification (NCBI taxonomy): domain Eukaryota; kingdom Metazoa; phylum Chordata; class Actinopteri; order Cyprinodontiformes; family Aphaniidae; genus Apricaphanius; species Apricaphanius iberus. The sequence continues at coordinate 3,238,138 of JAPXFQ010000494.1, read as the reverse complement.
ACTGAGTAAACTTCATAGAAACTTAATTAAACTTAAAGAAAATCATTTAATGGTTATTCCACAAGTTAAGAAATCAGAACAAAAACAGACAATATTTATTGTCAAACTACAAGATAAGTTTGATGAAAACTAAATATGATTCATCCCAACATTCAGAACTTTGGGAAATCCCAGATGCACAAAGGTAAGAATACTACATAAGAAAAACATAACACAACATCCTGTTAGATTCTTTCTCAAAAAAATCAAACTAATAATGAACTATGAATGAAGTATGACATTAAAACCTTGCAAAACAGAATAGATTAACAAAATTAAACTTAATCCACAAGCATTTATTTCTAAAAAGTGCTATGTAATTAAACTTGACTTCACCAGACAATGAATCACTTCTTGCATAATCAGAAGGAATAAGAGGAAGCCTTGAGTTTCCAGGTTTGCACTCAGATTTGACATTTTTAGCTGCCTCAAACCATGAGAACTTCAACTTTTTCTGTCAGCACAATTTGTGGTAATTCTTTCAAGTTCTGATTATTGTCAATGAATACTAAGATGTCTGAGTATTACATATTTTTTTTCTTTTGCAGTTCCTGCTCTCTGTCTTTTGTTGCTAATAAGGGATAAAGTGGACTCAGTAGATCTGTGGGCTCCAGATGAAGTAACAGCAACACGCAGAGGATTAGTTAAAGTCGAATGTCAGTACAACCTTCGATTCAAGGAAAATACAAAGTACTGGTGCAAAGGACCAATTTATGAACTGTGTAAGATAGTGGTGAAAACACCCAGAAACAGAAGCAGTGAGAGATTCTTCATTGCTGACGACAGGGAAGCAGGAGTCTTCACCATAACTATGACTTCGCTCATTGAAAGGGATGAAGATATGTACTGGTGTGTGATATCCCGATCTGGAAGAAACGTATTCAAAGGTGTCCGGGTTGTTGTCACTCAAACAGGTATTCTTGAATATACTAGGATTTTCCATTATAACATAAGACAAAGAATTAAACTGCTAAATTTTGATTGTTTTTACTTTTATTCTACTTTATTATAGGCCTGTAAAAGTTAACATTAAGAACAGAATAAAAAAGGAAAATTTGAATTAAAATCTTTTATAAGAGGATCAAATAATATCTGTTAGTGTTGCCAGCTTTCACATATTCTAATTACAGAGACATATTCACTCTTAAAGCTTTAGCTCAAATGCCAATCCCATTATTCGATTCAGAGATTCCAACATTTTTAAAGCAAGGTTTGGGTAATATGTTAATCCTCAGAATTGTTTTCAAATTTGGGTGGGGTAAGCAAAACCATTGTCTGCTTGATGGTAAAATTCTAATAATTGTTTTTCAATTACCTTTTTTATCAGTTAGAAATGTTTTGTCGAGTTTTAGAAAATAACATTAAGAATGTAATTTCATAGTGGTTAATTTCAAGACATAACAGCCACGATGTTTCTCATTTGGTCTGAGAAGATCCCTCTCAAAAGGACAGAGACATAAAAATATTTCAATAACCTTTAAGGTAAACAAATTATTTTAATGATTAAGTTGTCTTCAAACCCTGTTCCACCTCAAATATAGAATTAAACAACCCTGAGTGGTTTAAACACATCAGCTTTAACTTCTGAACTACCAGGAAGGTTTATGGTTTAAACCCAGAAGAAAATGACTAATGTTTTGTTAACACTACCAAAGATTTGGTTGAAACAAATGACCATAACTTAGATAACTAATAAGTTAATGTTTGGTTTAAAATTAATAGCGAATATATTGTTCGGATGTTACCCTACCCTGTGTAACTCTTGCAGGTTTGGGTTGTGGTGATGCAAACTCTACATTGCAATATTGTGCCACGATATAGCAACAGTTCTCACAACACACATGTATTCAGTTATTTCCCCCTTTTTGTTTAAGTACATACAGCAATTCAATACATTATGTGTTCATTCATAGTTTAGATGCCCTTAATTGAGAATCTACAATGTAGTCATGAAAATAAAGAAAACGCATTGAATGAAAAGGTATATATATAAATAGTCTATAATTATTTTTAATGCAATATATTCTTTTCTACAGCCACAACCGCATCCACCACTGAAAGTAGCTTTTTGGGCCGACAAGAAAAAAGGTGGGTGTTACAAGATATTTAAAAGTAATAAATGATAAATAAATGATATGTTGCAAAATCAGAAACATTTATTATTTATTTCAAAAAACTAAGCTCACATGACAATATTTTTCAGTGCACAAAGAATGCAAACTAATTATATTGTACCTTCTGTCCCATGTTTCTTTTAGTCCATGGGCAATTCTACGGTGGTGTCTCTTTTCAGGGACATTGGTTTGTTTTGCAATGACACATGTGGTTGTCTGGAGGAAGAAAGCTGCAAGGAAGATAAAGTCCTTCAACAGCAATACTTTTATCACCCCAACTGATATGTAAATGAGCTATTCCACTGGTGAATCAGAAACATAATCAGAAACACAGCATCGCAGGACAAATAGTCTTCTGTGATATCATGAACAGGTAAACTAGAAATTTAGTGGGCATTGAATATGTGAATAGAGCTCATCATTGACTCGTTCAACTTTGATACCTGCCGACAAAGGAGCTATCAAGATCTTCAATTTTAAAAGTAGGTACTGAAATTAATAAACCAATTTAATTTAATTGCTTTACATAATCTTTGCTTTACGCTTTACTAAATAAGGAATACGTTAAACCATGTCAAATGAATATTCGAGAATATTAGAGAATAACAGAACTACCTGTATGTCCAGGGACCATGTTGTAATGGTTTACTATTACAGCCTCTCAGACTGTATATGTAGGTAAAATGGGAAGTTTATGCCAAGGATAAATTATAATCCATGCTGACCTCCATGCATGAAATTAAAGCAGTTCAGTTCAATTTAACCCTGTTTACATTAATTCTTCTGATTATTTGCATTTTGTGGCAGTTCATATACCTGAGTAAAGTGATTGCATCTGCAAAGCATGTCTAGGACTCAAGAAAAGAAAAAGTTGAGGTTAAATGATGTCAACTGCTTTAGATATCGTTTTCTCAGCCAAATCCAAGGAAGGTTATAGAAAAAGGAAAAACTCAGCCACTTAAATTGAAGCTTTTAAGGGCTGTGTTGTCAATGCAATCATTCTTTGTGCCTCTAGTAGCACTGAAGAGATTAATTTTCTGATACTTCCTTGCAAGTGAAGGAAAACAATATTCAAAGTCCACTTTCACTGCCCTCTGTCAGTGTAAAAAATCAATACATTTAGGGAAAACAATTTTCTTTGGTATGTTGAAGTAAACATACACAATTGGTTCCAAAAGACACACATTTATGTGTCTACAAAATCGACAAACTAAGCTGTAGAAGTTAATGACAGTGTATATTTTTAAAGATACCAGAATACATAAAGTAAAGTCATTCAAACTAATTTTGAATAGTGTTTATCACCTACAGAGCAACACATCGGTATCAGTTTTTTATTTAATGTTTTTTGACAATTTGTTGTAAAGTGTTATTTAATCAAGATAACATGTAGGCTATCTCTCAAAAATCAGCTACCACATAGAGATGTCTCTGGTGGTGACTTCACATGATGCAACTGATCAAAGTTATTTTCAGCATGTCCTTTTGTATTTTTATTTTTATATTTTAATCAGTCATGAACATAAATCAAATACTTAAAATCTGTCAAAAGTAATTTAATTCTCACAATGTTTATTGATACTCATACATTTTGATTTTCTTTGTGCCTTTTATGGTGTAATTGATCCAAATGCAGATAAATCACATTAGCATTTTTTGTCCTTATTTTAAAAAATACCTAGTTTTGGAAAATCCGGCTCTGAATATCTATACTTTAGTACCCATGTGTTTTATTTTTTGGGTAAAAAACATTATGCTGCTGATAGTATCTGAAAATATAATGTCTATTTTAATTACGTAATATGGAAATCAGCTTTATGCCTTGATGTGAAGATCCCACAGTAGTAATTTTCAGGTTTCCCTGCAGCTTTACCTGGTACATCCTCTGACAATGATGCCGGGCTGAAACACAATGAGCTTAGTCTTACCAGTTAACTAACACCATGCATGCACTGGCAATACAGCCTTCACCTTCACCATCATTCCAGTTAACAATAGAGGGAAAAAGAAAGAGAAACACCCAACACACTGATGCCAGAAATAGAGACACTGTTTAAGTAAGCTTTAGACTTTTGACTAGACACAGAAACACTGTACTCGCAAATTACAGAACTAATAAAATTCATATAAGAAAAATACAAGAGTTACTCATTTTACAAGCGATATGTATGCATGAAAACCAGACAATCAGATGGAGAAGAAAAACCTACTCATAATGTAAACATATTAACACCAGATACAGATGTGCCAAAGATTACTTTAATTATTCCTTTTTGCTTTGGAGAAGCGATCCACTGGTATGTAATGAACAAAGGGAGTGCTGCCACGCTGAGAGGAAATGGCGGAAAAGTCGACTCCAGGTTCATTACGAGATATATAAAGAGAGACTGAATAAGTATCAAGTAACCTTAAAGGGTGCAAGGGAATAATTTATTTCTGAGATTATTTACAGAAACAACAATAATGCTAGGACATTATTTGCTACAGTGGAGAGACTAACTACTCCTCCAGTGACAGTAGCACCTGAACTAAACTCCATCAGGGCCTGTCATGAATTTGCCAGCTTCTTTACTGAAAAGATCTTGAAGATCAGAAGGTCAATCAGTTCATCAGCTCCAACCCCAATACCAACTATGAGCCAAATTAACCCCCATGCAGAGAAAATGAATAATTTCCAAATAATAAATAAATCGAGCTGTGATGAAATTATTGTGATGAAATTAAACTAAGCTCTGACACCTGCTACTTGGATATCTTAACAACAAGTTTTCTAAAAATGTCCTCCCAGCCATCAGAGCGGATTTAATCAAAATAATTAACCCTAATCCCTCCTATCAGGTGTCTTCCCCAAAGCATTAAAAACAGCAGTTATCAAACCAAAACAAAAGAAGAAGAACCTAGACAGCACGTTGATGCAAAACTACAGACCAATCTCTAATCTCCCATTTATCAGTATAATTATTGAACAAGCTGTGTTCCAACAATTAAATAGCTTCCTAGCAATGAACAATCGCTTTGATATTTATCTGTCTGGATTTCGTAGGTACCACAGTACAGAGACAGCCCTCGTCAAAGTCTTCAATGACATCCGTACAAATACTCACCGTGGTAAAACCACAGTACTGGTACTATTAGACCTCAGTACAGCGTTTGACTCCGTTGATCATGATATATTACTTGAACGTCTAGAGACCTGGGTCGGACTCTCTGGTACGGCACTTGACTGGTTCAAATCTTACCTCAAGAACAGGAATTTCTTTGTGTCGATTAGCCAATTCTCATCACAAAACACAGAAATCACATGCAGGGTCCACCAGGGCTCCATCCTAGGGCCCCTCCTATTTAGCATCTACATGCTTCCAATAAACCAGATTATAACCACCAATAATGTTAACTACCACAACTATGCTGATGACACTCAGCTTTATATCTCAATGTCACCAGGTGATGTTGAACCCATCCGAATCCTCAATAAATGTATTGAGCAAATTAACAGCTGAAAAAAAAAAAAAAAAAAAAAATAACAGCTGGATGTCCCATAATTTCCTCCAATTGAACAATAACAAGACTGAAGTACTTATCTTTGGATCCAAAATAGATCGACTACATATCAGCAATCAGCTTAAACAAGCCCAACTACAAACTACCAACCAGGCCAGAAATCTAGGTGTAATAATGGACTTAGACCTGAACCTCCTGGGTCACAAAAAGGCAATAACAAGGTCCACTTTCTATCACCTGAGGACCATTTCTTGGATTAAAGGACTGATGACACAAGGAGACCTAGAAAAACTAATCCATGCATTTAACTCTAGCAGCCTTGATTAATGTAACAGTATCATTACAATTACAAATCAATCAGACAGCTGCAGCTGATCCAGAATGCTTCTGCTCGTGTTCTCACTAAAACCAGAAACGTAGAACACATCACCCCAGTTCTAAAGTCCTTACACTGGCTCCCTGTAGCTCAGAGAATAGACTTTAAAGTGCTTTTATTAGTTTATAAATCATTGAATGGGTTAGCACCATAGTACATTAGAGATCTGCTATCATGGTACAAACCATCCAGATCACTCAAGTCATCCAGCTCTAGTTTACTGATCATCCCCAGAAACAGAACCAAACATGCAAAAGCAGCTTTCAGTTTCTATGCTCCTCATATCTGGAACAAACTACCGGAAGAAGGCAATGCTGCAGAGACACTGAACTCTTTTAAGTCTAAAATTAAAACTTACCTATTTAGACTCACCTATGAGTAACTGCTTTTACTTGCTTGTTGAACTGTGAGCTTTTTCAGCAAGATCAGTTAGTGGAAGGAAGAACTGTAAGCTTTTCAGCAAGATCAGTTATGGAATAAAAACTGTGAGTGTTTCAGTGAGATCAGTTAGTGAATAATAACTGTGGTTTTACCTGTGTGATGGGGAAATGTATTATTATGATTCATCTGTTAGTATTATTAACACTGAGAGCAGAGGGGCCAGAAAACAGGTGCTGAGTTCACATGGGAATCGAGGTTAGAAAAAACCTCACTGCCTGAGATAATTGATTCTTCTTATATACTTAGTTTTAAGAGTTTCTCTTAATTGTGTTACGATTTAACCCAAGCTATTGCCATTGTTTTGTATCAGTCAAGATTCACTTATTCCCAGCTAAAGAGCCAGGTGCCTTCATCCTGAGAAATCCCCACCCTGACAGAATAGTTTTTTTCTTCAGAAGTTATAGAGGCAAGGTTGCTGAACTTTATAAATACTTATTTTCATTTGAGCAGGTGAGGGGCAGCATTCAGCATTCTTCTGTATGATTGATTCAACTTTTATTAAAACCTCCAAATGCTTAAAGGAATGTCTTTCATTTTTATTAAGAGTCTTAAATTCGATTACATCTGCTAGTCCTTACATTGTTGTATTGTCTTGACTATTGTCTAATTGTAATTGCTTTCTTGTATTTTGATCATCAAATTGATTTATACTGTGTTCCAATTTTAAACATGTAAAGCCCCTGGGATTGCCCTGTGTTGAAAGTGTGCTATACAAATAAGATTGCCTTGCATTCATCTTCAACAGCATTCATCATGGCTTAGGGATTATAGGAGTAAAGGTCTGGGTAGTAACAGGGTCGAACCCTATGTATCTGACATGTAACTACTCAGAACCTTCCGACTCTATGTCAATGCCATAATATGTGTTACAGTTTTTCTCAGTTGCTTTGGTGCATTTCTCAGAATTAAACTTTGCACAACACTAAGTGCAAACCCCATAACATGTAGCCGTACAAGCACAACCTAGTGGCAGTTTCATGTTCATTTCTACCAAAGGCATATGCTTTTGGACATGAAGCAATTGAGTAAGTAAAAATATCTGCAAAATGATCACTTTTGACTTGCTTTTATCATGTGTGTCAAAATTAGCTATTCTTGTACAGGCTGAATAGTCATTGCAATCTTCATTTCATTGCTTGCTTAATTGAACACAAAATTATTGAACATGTCAAACATTTTGTACACAAATTTTGAAGAATATTTGTATTGTGTTTCCATGCAAATGTCCATTAATAACTATTCTTAGGTCAATCTCATCTTACACTGATGAAAAAAGGGGTGTGTGAACTATTAGTTGCAACCAACGATGCACCTCTTAAAAGGTCACTCATAGTTGGATTACATGAAGCTCCACTTTACAAGTATGTATAAACTAGGAGACAGGATTGGGATGAGGTGCATACTGTATCTACAAAACTGCAATACATGAAGGTCAGCCTCATGGAAGAGGGTTGAAGATGTCTGTTTTACAGTATTTTCTTAAATACAGTATTTTCTGTTTCAAAACTACTTCAGAAAGGTTCACTGAGCCAAAGGAAGTTTATATTTGTTGTATGTTTGTTTTTTTTTTCCAGGTGCACAATGCTGTGAACAGTTGCAAATATACAGAATAAAGTAAAGTGCATATTCGGTGTTTTGATTTTTACTTAATTAGATTTTTCAAAATGCTATGCATGGTATATAATGCTACCTGATATGACTTTGGGAAGCACTTCCAGAGTGATCTTTCACAATGAAAGCAGGTTCAAACGTTTTGATTTGATTATTTAAAGATGCTGGTGTCATAACTTGTCATTTTGACAACACTGCGCTATCAATGACATAAATACTTGCTTTTGAATAACAAATGATCCATTTTGATTACGGGAATTGCTTTTGAAGCATGAACTGCCCATTTTGAGCTACTGACTAGTTTTTGTGCAATTGACTTTCCATTTTGCAGGTTATCTACCATGTTTTGCAGTTTGCTCTAACTTTGTTGAGAAACGCCTTATCAGGGGCACCAACTTTAATACTGTTGTGAGAAATGCACCAAAGCGACTGAGAAAAACTGTACAATCAGGTAATTAGCTAAATCCTTGTACCTCTTGTGATGATATCTAACCAACGCTTCTCTTTTTAAAGGCCTCATATTTGGTGAGACAGACAGACAGACAGACAGACAGACAGACAGACAGACAGACAGATAGATAGATAGATAGATAGATAGATAGATAGATAGATAGATAGATAGATAGATAGATAGATAGATAGAGCAAACAACGTGGGTTACATTGATAATTGGAAAGCTTTTTGGGGAAAACCTGGTCTGATCCGGAGAGATGGCATCCATCCCACTTGGGATGGAGCAGCTCTTCTTTCTAGGAATCTTGATAAATTTATTGGTCTTCAAAACACTGACAAACCAGGGTCCAGAACAGGAAGCAGAGTCGTAGTTTAACCCACCTCTCTGCAGCTTCTGGACTGTTACCCACTCAATACCCCATTGAGACAGTGCAAAAGTAGACTAAAAGTTAACCTGACAAAAACAAACTCTGAAAATCTCATTAAAATAAATACGTCTCAGACCAAACAAGAAAATAAAGTAATTAGATGTGGTTTACTAAACATAGGATCCCTCTCCTCAAAGACTTTATTAGTAAATGACTTGATATGTGATAATAAAATTGATCTATTTTGCCTATCAGAAACCTGGCTGCAGCAGGAGGATTTTGTAATTATCAATGAGTCAACTCCTACCAATTGTCAAAATTTTCATATTCCTTGAAGTACTGTGTGAGGGGGAGGAGTTGCAACCATCTTTCATTCAGATTTGCAAATCTGCCCTAGACCAATTATTAACTACAGCTCTTTGGATAATCTAATCCTTAGTTTTCCTCATCCAAACTGCAAAACATTAAAACAACTTTTGTTTGTGGTTTTGTATAGTCCACCAGGCCCTTACTCTCAATTCTTGGACCAGATCTCAGATTTTTTATTTGATTTAGTTTTAAACACTGATCAGGTAATTATAGCAGGGGATTTTAATATTAACGTGGACACTGAAAGTGATAGATTAACTGCAGCCTTTAATATTATCTTAGACTCAATTGGCTTTACTCAGAAAGTGAAGGGACCCACACACTCTGGTCGGCACACTTTAGACATTGTACTGACATACGGCATTGAGTGTGATGAACTAATAGTCCTCCCCCATAACCCAGTCCTATCTGACCATTTTTTGATAACCTTTGAATTTACTTTACTCAATGTTCCAAAATCTGAAAGAAAATTTAATTACAGTAGAACTTTATCAGACAATGCCGTAACAAGTTTTAAAGAATCTGTTCCATTCTTGTTTCCGTATGTGTCTCAGAATACTACAGTGGATGGCAGTAATTCCAACACAAACCCTTCAGAAATTAATGGTCTGGTTCAAGTATTACTTCCTCACCACGTTTGGCACTAGACAGTGTAGCCCTCTTAAAAAATAAGGTAATCAGCCATAGGAGATTGGCTCCCTGGTTTAGTGCAGAGTTGCGTACTTTAAAGCAGAATACTAGGAAACTGGAGAGAAAATGGCGCTCTAAACACTTAAATGATTTCTTTTGAAATCTGTTTGAGGAATTTCAGTCAGGTTTTAGAGCTCATCATAGCACTGAAACAGCACTGGTAAAAGTTACTAATGAAATTCAAATGGCCTCAGATAATGGATTTGTGACTGTTCTGGTCTTGTTAGATCTCAGTGCTGTTTTTGACACAGTCGATCATAATATTCTCTTAGAAAGGCTTGAACATGTAGGGATAAAGGGAACAGCATAGGTTGGTTTAAATCATATCTGTCCAACAGATTCCAGTTTGTTCATGTCAATGATAAATCATCTTCACACTCAATGGTTACTTGTGGAGTACCACAGGGTTCTGTGCTTGGACCGATTCTCTTTACTACTCGAGGCTGGACTACTGTAATTCCTTATTATCAGGAAGTCCACCAAATGCAAATGCTGTTAAATACAGAATAGAGTTTACGATCCTCCTCCTTACGTATAAAGCCCTTAATAATCAAGCTCCATCGTACATCAGAAATCTGATTGTTCCATATGTTCCTAACAGAGCACTTCGTTCTCAGAATGCAGGTCTACTGGTAGTTCCTAGGATTTCAAAAAGTAGAATAAAATTTTCCTAATGTTAAAGCAAATGTTAATCCAGTTTTCTCTCAGTGTTTTTCTTCCCATAGAAGCTCTACCCGGTCTGGTACCCTGCTCAGCTATAATGCCCCCTGCTGGATGGGGAGCGTTGGTCCAGATGATGCTCAAAGTCACCGAGCACCCTCCATGCTGTCTCTTTTCTGTGTTCTCAGACCCCCAGACGGTCATGGCAGATGACCGCTTGTACTGAGCCAGGGTTCTGCCAGAGGTTTCTTCCTGTTAAAGGGGAGTTTTTCCTCTCCACTGTCGCTACATGCTTGCTCAGAATGAGGGTTTGCTGAGGAATTGCTGTGGTTGGAGTCTGCATGATCCGAGCACAACCTCACGCCGATGACTCAACGCAATCTGCTGGGATTCCTTACATAGAAAACTTAACTGGTTGGAATGTTTGTATAATTGTATTGAGATGACTTTTGTTGTAAAGTGCCTTGAGATTTGTTGTGAACTGGCGCTATATAAATAAAAGTGAATTGAATTGAATTGATTGACAGATTGATAGATAGACTGTTTGATGAAATAATTAGAAAATTACTATTGGATGCTACTCAGTATTTAAGTAAACATTTTACCAAATACTTTTTACCCTTGCCCATGGAATTTTTTTGGATGCCTACTTTTGCTTTTACTTGAGTAAAAATATGCTGAAGTAGTGCTACTCTTACTTGAAAACAGTTTTTTTGGTACTCTGTACTGGGTAGACTACCTTCCTTTCTCAGACAGAGATGAGACTGTGTGCAGGATGGAGGCTGAACTTCGGGTGTCCTAGTGCAGCAACAACAACCTGGTGCTGACTGCCCAAAAGACAGTAGAGAATATTGTGGACTTCAGGAAGCACCCGGCCCTACCACCCCCCACCCCCATCATCCTGGCTAACACCCACATCAACATTGCAGACTCATTCCGCTTCCTGAATACCACCATCACCCAGAATCTCAAGTGGGAGCCCCCCATCACCTCCATCATTAAGAAGGTCCAGCAGAGAATGTACTTCCTGAGGCAGCTGAAAAAATTCAACCTGCCAACACAGATGATGAGTCAGTTCTACACTGTAATCATCAAGTCCATCTTCACCTCCCGCATCACAATGTGTGTGTGGTATGCTGACGCCACCATCAGGGACAAACAGAAACTGCAGCGTGTTGTCCGCTCTGCTGAAAAGGTGATAGGCTGCAAACTCCTATCTTTAAAGAACAGTTTCTTCCCTTTTGCTGTTGGACTCATGATATATATACTCAGGATATAACCCTACGACTGTTCCCACCACCAGCTCTGCCCCAACCACATAACCTTGCGTTGTGTTCTCTCCACCTGTTTTTTTGCACTGATCATTAACTGCACTGTTTATCCCATTATATTTTTATTTTCATTTATTGCATAGTTAGAGGTGTTTGTCTTTTTGTATCGTTGCACAAAGTTCCACAACAGTTTCCTAATTTTGTGAATCGGTACACACGTTTGGCAATAAAACTTTCTGATTCTAACTTGCAGCATTAACTCCTCCCCGGTGACCATGTAACGACAATAAACAGTTGCTTGCACTGTGTCATTGACTTTGCAGCACTTCTTCGTACATGCATATAGCGACAGTGGAAAGGAAAATTACCCTTCAACAGGAAAAAAACCCTCAACTACACCTGTTAGAAAAGAAGTAAAAAATGTATAGCAGAAGAAGGGAAATGTTTAATTGAGGGTAACATTAGCCTATGTCAGCCAATGCCCCCCACTAAATTGTCACTGCTAATCAGAATCCCAGACCAAAACATTAAGATAAAAGTTTAAATAACATCAAATAACGCAAACTGGAAAGGAAGAGAATGTAGCGAAGTGGACGTGGTCTGTCTCCTCATGCAGCCCAGTGAACACATTTAATTAGATTCTTAGTTTTTTAGGTTTATTTTTATTTTATTCTTTTCCAAATTGGAAATAATTAAATTGTAAATTTGATATCAGCTGGATTTTTCCTTTCTTATCAATTGCTATGAAATTTGGTTTGTTGTTTGGAGCTGTAAACTAAATTGAAGAGCTTAGAGCTGAACTAAATTATGGGAAGGATGCAAGGTCAGGGGGATTGGAGGTGACATCACCATCCCTGCTGCAGGAGCCACTTGGAACCACAAGCCAGCCAACACAACCAAGGAATAGTGCTTTTTAAACTAAAAGCATCTGTAGAATGCTTTCTAGTTTGGGGTTTTTCAGAAGGCACAAACACGAAAAAAATATATAGATTTAAAGTAGTACATTCAATGCTACATGCACGTGTTGGTTTCGCCGTTGCTCGGTGAAATATGTGGGTTTAAAGTTTATTCAGAGCGCCAGGAAATTTATTTTTGAAAACGATTTCCGGGTTAACTCAATCTAACCTGACTGTGTAGTGGACGTGGGAGGACTCGGCTAACTGACTGAACCAAGTTTGTGCTCGCTGGTGCCAACGCCCGGCGAAAACAGCCAACTTATCAAGTACAAATTCGAAGGTATGTAGCTTTTTTAAAAATCCTACATATATACCTAAAGTTATTAGAGACGTAACGTTTATTACTGTCCTAGTTTTGGAAACTGTAATTTGCTAGCAACAGCAAAGTATACACGGATACCTAAAGTATCGTTAACCGACTGGTGGCTAAGCTAACGTAGTGGTTAGCATTAGCAAGCACTGCAGTAGCCTAGTTTGCAGATCGATACAAACGTATACTTTGTTTCATTTGCTATCAGTTTAACTGATTAACCAAATAATATAACAAATATTTATATCATTACAATCTAGTAGTGTAGTCAGTCAAGTTATTTTTGCATACAAGTAATAGTTATGTTGCTAATGTTAGCCCCCAGACAGCTTTAATAATCATGGGGTGTGACTGAACAACCCGATGCGTCTCTTTCCTGGCATCACAACAGTCTATCGAAATTGTATTAAAAGACAGGACATTATTTTAAAATACAGAAAATGTAAGAGCTACTCTTAGTCTTCATTAGAAGATATATGGCCTAATCTATGTAAGGTGTTCTCCTCTTCTTCAAGCAGCTAACGTAATTGTCAGCAGCAGCCGAAAGCACAGAGATGCAGACTATCAAGTGTGTTGTGGTGGGTGATGGAGCTGTGGGAAAAACCTGCTTACTGATTTCATACACCACCAACAAGTTCCCTTCTGAATATGTACCAACAGTGAGTTTTGTTAGTTTATTTAAAAGATAAACTGAGAAGCGTTCTTGATCTGACCGTGACCAGCATTTCACTCTTTGATTGCAGGTGTTTGACAACTATGCAGTAACTGTAATGATTGGGGGTGAACCATACACCCTTGGATTGTTCGATACAGCAGGTACACGTGGATATTATGTTTTATATCGCATTGTAAATCATTCTAAATCAGTTAGTTTTTTACTCTAAAGTCGGCGCCATGTGCACTCATTCACAAATGTAACCACAAGTTGCGACGACGCTGTCTGAAACATGTGCCACTGACCTGTGGTTGTAATGCAATATTGGATTGTTTAGACACTTGTGTAATTAAAAAAAAATTATAATGCTTGTCTTGGTTGTAGATGTATTTTGCAGAAATAGTGAAAACAAAAATGCTTGCATGGAAGTCAAATGTTTGTAAATTCGAATTTTACTATGTGTTAGATTTTTAATTAATTTTCAACTGAATTGAATTTCAAGCATGAATTGGATTTTGGTCTTTCAAAAATGTTCAGAAAGTTTTTTTGAATTAATAATTATACATGATAAAAGGAATAATATGATTTGTACAGAAACATCAAATCCCAACATGTAAATTATAATTACTGTAGTTTCCAAGAATAGGGCAAATTCCAAAATTAATTTTTCTCACTATAGACACACAAACCCCTGGTGTATCTTATTTTGCTTTGTTTTTAGTATTGCAGTAATTTCGGTATATGGTGAGACAATCTTTTACCAGAGTTCTGTTGCTGTAAACATAGCAAGTACTGTTTGCTCCATGGCAAAGGTTTGTTCCATAGGCTTTAGTCTTTGTTGTTTAAAGTTTTATCATATTAGAAATGTAGCCCCAATGCTCGTGGTGTGTTTTGTAAATTTCTGTCATGTTTCTCTGTAGGTCAGGAGGATTATGACAGGTTACGACCACTAAGCTACCCTCAGACCGATGTCTTCCTAGTCTGTTTCTCAGTGGTTTCACCTTCCTCGTTTGAGAATGTTAAAGAAAAGGTAGGTACAGAAATAAATTGATAAAAGGTTTTTCACACATAAAAACCTGAAGACAAACTCTAGCTGAATACTTAAAAAACAAAAATTTATAAATGATGTTTTAAGCTCCAGCCTTCGTGGGCCAGTGTCTTGTATCATTGAGAGGTTTTCATGGTCTCACACACCGGAATCAAATGGCTGAATTAGCTCTCAGTATGCAGTCAAGTTCTCCAGGGTCCTACTAATGTACCAATTATTTTACTGGGGTGTGTTGAAGCAGATACGCATCTAAATATTTTTAGACACCGGCCCTTGTGGACTGATGTTTGACACCTGTGGTTTAGCTGTACTAAGCAGGGATCATACTGTGTGATTACAGCCGTCTTAGACCTACTTAGACCTTACTTTCGTCGGGAAAAGTGTCGTGATGAGAAACGGTGGGCCTGCGTGTTGTTTGCCGGTCTGTGGCTGTGCCGTTTACCGTGCTGCATAACAGCAGATTTATTGCACGTACAACCAAAACCATTCATCGGCGGTCTTCAGATGTTCAGAAAAAAACTACGACTTCGGTCCCCCATTGACAAATTAAATTGTGACGCGTTAGCAAGGCTAATGCTAAACAAAGCGTACCTCAAGCTCATTTTGACTGTCATCACCCCGGAAACTGTTACGTTTTCCCAGCCATGAGCATGTCCAGATTTGTCTTCCTCGTCATCCTTTTGCCATTTGGTTCAGTCTAGAAACAAAAGTATTAACGCAGCTAGCATATATTTACATTTCCTTTTTGCCATCTTGGCTTTCAGTGACGTACTGGTGACGTTGGCTTTGGGTGCTTCCTGCTACAGCTAGACGTGGTACAGTTGTCCATATGAGATCTGCTGCCGTGCAGTGTGACACATCACTGGTGCTCGGTGCAGCTCGCACTGTGTGGAACACACAATCTTTTGAGACGGCAGAGGAACACAGTGTGATTCCAGAGTGTAACCTGTTTTTAGAGTTTATTTGACCCTATTCATGTTAGGACTCATTCAGCTTAAATTACTGAATGCTATTAAATGCTGAAGCGTTGCAATTTTAGTGACAAGGGAAGCTCACAGTCCGAGTAGCGTGCTAGGGGTTACTTTCTTCAATCCTTGTCAGGTAGTTCTCCAATCAGTGGCTGTCATTTACAAAATTGTAGAAAAAAGATCATGTAAAGTGCCTTCAGAAAACGTGAACAAATCAGATAAATAAGCTTCACTTATAATATCTTAAAGTGAACTCAAACCATCTACTGATATGCAGAAACTGTACAGTGAAGGCAGCGTCTTGCTTTACTAAACTAATTAAGGCAGAGTTTGTTGCTGAAGATTGTTGTGTAGTTGGCTTTACCTAATGTGGCTTCCGTGGTGTGCGAAACCTGCAAGCACTGGCTTTGCTAAGAGGAAGTCTGGCTGCACACCGTCTGTACCATGTTTGACACTGTTCACATCTGCCTCCCATAGTCATCCCAGACAAGCCTCAAGGCTTTCACCTGATAGCTTTCCTATGCTCTGCCAGCTCCCAGATTTCAAGGAGCGATATGAGACCCAAACCTAAATGTAAGCCTGGAAGATGGCTGCAAAAGAAATTGTATAAATGCTGTCGCAGATTGTTGCTAAATTGCTTTTTAATTTCTATTTTACAATAACTTGCATTTCTGTTTCTTCAAAATATCAGTCAGTTATGTAACATTTTTGGTATTTAAGATGCTCTTACTGTATATACACAAGAAAACGGTTTTGGTTTTGATGCAAAGGTTTGCACATTAGTAAAAATGTAGCACAACAAAGATTTAAAAGTGGTTCTATGTTTCCCTGACCATAACCAGTTTTCCAGAATTATTAGAAATTAAGAATTATTTTAACAATTATAGTATCAATTTTATGGAAAATTAAAAAGGTAGTTTTACCTATAACTGAGCAACCTTACTCTAAAAAAAGAAATATTCACAGATTTCCACATGCAATTTCACCCACAGGAAACTGTAGATCCTGGTTTACAGCAGAAGATAGTAAAAATATTAAACAGATAAATGGTTTGCTACTTCTCCTTTGATATGCTAGGAGACAGGAAAATGGAAACTATAAAGAGAACAATTCTAAAAACAAAAGGCTTTTCCATATGATCTGAGAAATGTTTGATCTTTCACATTAAAACTTTGGTTTTGAGGCCGGCTAAACAGTCGAATGGCGCATTCAGACCATAGGCTTTGTCAGCGTCAGCAAAGTCAAGATTACATGTTAAGTCTACAGTTGAGGCCGTTGGAGGAGCGTCGCAGTCTCTGTGGCGCTTTGTGCATTGGCTCCGTCAACTTTTCAAGCTTTTCTTGCGTTTCAAGCTTCAAAGCGCATAATGCTAGCGACGCAGAAGTTCAGCTAGTTCAGCTTTTGATGGTCTTAACGCTCTTAAAGCAGCACGACAACCAAACAGAGTGTCTCACTGTACTGACGCTGCCTGACGTCAACTTTGCCTAGCCAACCACGATCCGTGAGTGTTTAAGACATCCGTCAGAGAAAGGCCCACGTGCTTTGCAAGCTTCAGCTTAAAAATGTATATACGTCAAACTACATGCGTTTTGAAGCATTGCTTGACAAAGTGTGCGGTCTGAACGCACTATAAGACACTGTGTGCCTAAAGTCTTAAGTAATGAATGTCAGTTGTACTTGACACAGAATGTGTCAGGTGGTCTGTGGTGTAAATGCTTTTCTTTCTGTTCAAAAGCAACAAAAAAAACTTTTTTTTTATTGAATGAATTGAATAAATATTTCAGCGGTATTTTAATTTCTAGAGATGTATTTATGAAACCTTTTCGAATTAAATCAGACGGCAGGCCAAAGCCAAAACAAGCGCTCTGTACTGAGAGGAAGAAATGGTTTCGGACTTTCAGTGAGGAGTGTTTCTCCTGGCTAGCCTCTAGCTGGTAGCGCTAATCTTCAGCGGCTATTTTGCTGGCCCTGTCTCCTTTTTGACAATGATTGCCTGCTCGCTGAACAATCCCTGGGTTACCACAGGATTCACCGACCTTGCCAACCTGTCTTCCGTGCTTTGATTAAGCAGTATGTGAGTCCACTGAAGTTGTTGTTTACTGTTATTTATGTGGAGAAAATGAGCACCAAGGACAGCGGCCGTGAAGGGCGGGTTTGTCTACATGCATATGTCAGGTGTGCTGTTTAAAGCCACTGGTGCTGGGTTGTTGTGTTGCTGTATGATGATCATTTACATGTATTACTATTATTTTATATAAACAATAAGGAAAAGTGAAAAGCATTTGTGTATCTCTCAGAGCTTACAGGTTGTTTGACGTGGATGTAAAACTTAATGGGTTCTGATTGAGTGTGCGTATTAATTTGTATCTTTTAAGTAGCTGGTTGTGTGTTTGGGAGGGTGGTTGCATAAACTGATAAGATGTTTGAGAAAGAGAGAGAGAGCTCAAAGTGAGGGTAACGGGCGTAATCCCCGGTAAAATTATGCTGGGCGCTCTAATAGTTCACCCGCCTACATGAAATGGCAATATATAAATTGTAACGTATGATTTTCTGCCCCACCCCATAAAAAACACAGTGCAGAGGTTGTCTCACTTGGCTTCCTCGGAAATGTTCCCCACGTCACTGCTGTTGTATTTTCTCAAACATCCTGTAAACATTGGTACGTTGCTACGAATTTAGCCGCGTTTTAGATTGCAACAATGGTAACAATTGCCCAAGACTTTTGTAACATCCTACTTTCGTTACTCCAGAGGTTTGAGAGATGAAAACAGTCCAACTGTTAATGTACCACAGGAAATAAAAAAGCCATGCTCTCAATGTAACTGCGTTTGGCTTTATTTTTTGTAATTTGTGTCAGACCTAAGTAGCTGAAGTCGTCCAGAATGTTTTTGGCGACAACAACATATTCTGAGTAATCTAAGCAAATGATCAGTTCCATAATTTCTTGAAGTGACGCATAGGTTTATTGAAATTTCGGTCTGGAAAAAGTATGGAATTTTGACATTGGCAGTGTGTAGGAACCCTGATAACTTATTCATAGAAACTTGTCCTTCTTGTGAGACCTTTTAGAGCAATCTTTGATAGCATTTTTCTTTTTTTGCGTCTGTCCTTCTTCTCCAGTGGGTTCCTGAAATCACCCATCATTGTCCTAAGACCCCGTTCCTGTTGGTAGGCACTCAGATTGACCTCCGTGATGACCCCTCCACAGTGGAGAAGTTGGCCAAGAACAAACAGAAGCCAATCACCCCCGAGACAGCAGAAAAGCTGGCTAGAGACCTTAAGGCAGTCAAATATGTGGAGTGTTCAGCCCTAACCCAGGTATGGCCTGTTTCTACTCTAAGCCTTGCATGTGTTTTCCTTTCTTTTAGCTGCAATAATAGAAATACTTTGATTTGTCTTTTGCTAACAGCTCTCGCCACAAAGCGCCATCTAACACCGTCTGTGTCCGTGTGTTTCTGCTTTCTTTTTCTGTAGCGGGGACTGAAGAACGTATTTGATGAGGCTATCCTAGCCGCTTTAGAGCCCCCTGAAACTCAGAGAAAGAGAAAATGCTGTTTGTTCTGATGTCTTCTTGCATCTTGCTTTGCCTCTTGCTGCTTCTTCATTGTAAAGAAATGTCTCACCGATATAACATCAAACTCTTTTGAAGTTTAAAGCTCTGTGCCCATAAACCTTTTTTTTTGTCATTTGGTTCCTGTGTGCTCTCTTCTCAACCTGGCCTAATCACAATTACTCACGCTGCCTAAGATGATGAGTGCCAACCTTCCTGTCTGTTCTTTGTCCACCTGTAACTGGACTAGACTAAGATTTTCTTTTTTTTTTCAAAAGCACATTCTGTTCTCTCAGTATTGAGCTTATCTGTTATATTCCAAATACATTTAGGCTATATTCTGAGTTTTTATTGTTTCCTCTACTGATGCATCAAAATTTTCCACTGATTTTTGTCATTATATAACTTGATTATGAGGAAAGTCTTGCTTAATGTTTGAATAAAGGAGGAATTTGATTGTCTCAATCGATTTCTACTCAGCTTTCTTCCGTTGATATAGTTGAGTTGAGATCCATTTGCCCTCGGCGGTAGCTCTGTTTTGAATAACAACCTCTTGTTTCCACAGAAAGGATTAAAGAATGTGTTTGATGAGGCAATACTAGCCGCCCTGGAGCCTCCCGAACCTAGGAAAAGGCCTAAATGTGTTCTGCTCTAAGATTCTTCCCTGCTTTCTTCTGTTTTCCAAAACTAGGTTAACAGTATTGAGTTTTCTGCACAAGCACATTCCACAGTTATTTGAGATGTCATAAAGTTTTAGCCTTTTCAGATTTAACCTAAAAACATATTTAATGTGTTAATTTTGAAATTTAAGTATTCTGTTATGCAGTGCTGGAAAATTCGATACCACTGGTCAGAAACTATGCGAACTCTTGACTGGCTAACCCTACAATAACACCTCAGTTTAACCTCATAGTGTTGATTTTTTTATGGTGTTTCAGGTGTCCTTGCTTTCTCCACATGAAGTACTTGTTTCAGCTGTCACACAGCTAGAATACTTGCATTACTTTCTTTTTTTTTTTTAAATGACTTAAAATGTTTCAAACTGCAACATTCTTCTCTCACCAGCTTTTACATTAGCAACAATATTCCTTCTTTTGTGTCAAAGATTTAAATTGTCTCAATCATTCCAACATGGCCTTTAGGAAGATTTAAGAAATGTAGTGCATGACTTTTTTTTCTTTGCTCTAGTCTTTCAAGATGGGGCCTGATAAATGAGGCTTGACATGAGGCAGAAAATACATTTTAATTCCAACTTTAGAGCTGTTGAGTTTGAAATTTATTGCTGCAGAAATTTTCACACCATTCAGGTCAATCTTAAATATCTATTGTAATTCCTTAAATCTCTTACTTTACAGGCCAAAGTTTCATAACCAGTTCAATTATTTAACCTGAACATGCCTGCATCTCCTTAGTAAACAGCTCGATATTTAATGACTGAACCAATGATGTTTTTTCCTTTTTGATTTTTATTTTTTAAGGTGAAGTATTGAAGTGACTTGTAAATATAGTAAGAATAACTTATTATACTGAATGAAAATGTGCATTACTCATGAGGTTTTGAGAAGCTGAGACGGCGCTGAAGTCGGTTTAACCTGAAAGATGTTTTTCATTGTATTCAACTTGACAAATTTGTACTGTATCTTGCGTGTGATAAAAGGCACAACAATAAATCAGTATTATGATTAAATCTTCAAATAATGTTGTTCTGTGACTTAATAGTTACATTGGGGAAAATATGGTTATTTACGCTTTTACACATTGCCTAACTAATGTGGATAGCAAAGTAATGCATTGGGGAAATGACCCTACTAGGATTCCATTAGATGCAATATGAGCATATTTGCTGTTTATTTTTTGAAACGTACAGAAAACATTAACATACAAGTGCTCAAATGTACTGCAGCAGCGTATATCTTTGTTCCAGGTAATGTCCATCTGCAGTTCAAGCAGTATTTACAAGAAAGGTTAAGTACAAGATTTGAAAAAAAAAAAAATCCCATTCATGAAAAGGAAATCTTTTATTTCAAACAGTGGAGAAAAATAAAAGGATTATGAATAAAATGTTTAATGTTGGGTTTGAAAAGGGATAGGAAGGCCACCATGCTTATTAAATCGTACAACCTACCGACTTCTCCAGTGTATATATTCATTTCAGTCCAGAATGTTGTAAGTGATCAAGTATAGAACAGTGGATAACGTTTATCAAGCTATGTCTCTAGTGCAGGACATAATTCAATGCACGTTTCTGTTAAGCGAATGCCATACCATCCTGCCCAGAACACCTGATCTTTGCCCCCGTGTTGAAAATAGACATATCTTACTCCTGGTCCATAGTCCTTAAACACGTGGATCATCTGGAAGAAAATAAATGTTATTCAAAGGATTTCTCAGGTTTTGGATTTCCACCTTGTGCATACCTGTTGCCACCTATCATTATACTCCTCAGGTAGATAAATGGTATCAGGAGTGAATTCCTGAATAACTCTTCTGTTGCTCCCCAGTAGCTTCACAGATCTGTTGTATTTGCAGTTGCATCGAGGTGCATACCTAACAACACGGGACACAAAATTAGGCTTCCGTTCAAACCCAGCATTAACATCCTGACATTAAATTACAAGTGGACAGCTTTTAGCAAGAGTGTTCACATTCCAGAATTAGTTGTATAAATGTAGATTATAAAGACACAGTCATCTGGGTGTAATGAGTATGGATGTCAGTTTCTGGTGTGCATGGATTTATGGATCAGTAAAAAATAAATGTGTGATTTGTGCCAAGATCTTTATGCCCTATGGGCTAAAACAGTTTTCTCACCAGTCGGATACCCTGATGTGGGGCTGAACCTCATCCATAAAAGTGTGGTTGTAACCCTCCTCCTTCAAATCAATTAGCTGTGACTTTGTGCACATACTACAAACAATGGAGATTAAGAAGCTTCCATGTTTATTATAACTTAAATGGGGTAAAAAATAACCAAATATTTTCAGAATTTCTGAATGTTCACCTGAAGGAAGTCACAAAGTTTGTTTGTACTTTAGTATTTGGGTGTGGTGCCATAGGGCTCTCTACTCTCCACCCATCACCACCATTCTTTTCTATTGTCCAACCCAATAAGCCATCTGTAGAAGAAGAAAAAGCTAAGTTTACTGGTGTCTATTTTTTATTTAGTTGGAAAAAGTAATCAGCTCACCTTCCCCTCTTGGGTTTTTTATTAGATTTCTCCTCCTCTTGCACAGGAAATAAAACCACATCCAGTTACTTTGTACTTGGGAAGATGCGTGGAGCCCATACCCATCTCTTCTGCACCTCTCTCTCCAGAAAGACTCACTATCGCTGACATCTTTCCAATAATGGCAAACTAATCGACACACACAAACCACCACCTGGGCAGGCAGATTAAAAAAGATTGCCTCGAGGATGTCCAGAGGAAAATTAAAGGCCTGGCAAGACGGAAAGAATTATGAGCAGAAGTTTATTGGTTTTGTGACACAACAAGGTGCGCAACAAGGGCCCGGCGGGATTCGATTCCATTACTCCCAGATGAGAGTTATGCTCGCTAACTAGTCAGCCAAGGGGATATCATAGGATCAAATCCCGCCCGGGGCCTTATTGTGTGCTTTGCCACAGTTTGAAAGGCACATTTTTAGTTTTTAATCAATAAATTCAGATTAGTAATTTACAGTTTTTGGACAACAAACACAAATCTTAGAGAAAAACCACAAAAGACTGTTTTTAAAAAAATTTGAGTTCAGTCCACACACACTTCTGTTTGCTGATAACACAGTTCACTTCTGATAGTCTAACAATGTTACCATTTCATTTCACTGGGAAGCAGTGGGTAAGCTTAATACATTTTGGGGGTTTTCAACCTTCTGGGTAGCATAGACTTAGCCTAAGATTTTACCAAAAACATTTTTAGAGATTGCATCAACAGTTTAAAGGAAAATCCTTAAAATATGCATCCATGCACAAATCCTGATATCCAAGCTTTGATTTTATTAAAAGCAGTTTGTGTCTTGGAGTGTACACTTAAACTGTACTGACTCTTGAGTTTCACAGGGTGAAGCTGGCTCTTAAGTAGAAAAGGTTTTGAGAGTTCTGGATTACTTTCAAGTAATGCCACTGAATGCTAGGATGTAAGAATGAAACTGAAAGTTCAGTTTTTATCAAAACATCTGAGTATTATTTCCTCTAGTGACAGTTTGAGTGGTGATTCTTTAACTTAACCGATTATCTCCATTAATGGCATGTATATGCTGGAAAAAATTTTGTTCATTGTTATTCATTATTAGATGATCTATAAATATTGTTTTGCTTATTTGTATACTGGGTCACATGTTTAATTTTTATTGCCATGTCTGATCTTATCAGCAGTATATAAAAACCATATTCACTGATTATTGGTCATACTAATACAGTGGGGCAAAAAAGTATTTAGTCAGCCACCGATTGTGCAAGTTCTCCTACTTAAAATAATGATAGAGGTCAGTAATTTTCATCATAGGTACTTCAACTGTGAGAGACAGAATTTGGAAAAAAAAATCCAGGAATTCACATTGTAGGATTTTTAAAGAATTTATTTGTAAATTATGGTGGAAAATAGTTTATAATAGTTATACAAAAAGTTTTTGGTCACTTCAAAGAAGGAAGATTTCTGGCTCTCACAGACCTATAACTTCTTCTTTAAGAAGCTCTTCTGTCCTCCACTCGTTACCTGTATTGATGGCACCTGTTTGAACTCGTTATCTGTATAAAAGACACCTGTCTACAGCCTCAAACAGTCAGACTCCAAACTCCACTATGGCCAAGACCAAAGAGCTTTCGAAGGACACCAGGAAAAGAATTGTAGACTTGCACCTGACTGGGAAGAGTGAATCTACAATAGGCAAGCAGATGGTGTGAAAAAAATCCACTTTGGGAGCAATTATCAGAAAATGGAAGACATACAAGACTACTGATAATCTCCCTCGATCTGGGGCTCCACGCAAGCTCTCATCCCATGGGGTCAAAATGATCATGAGAACGGTGAGCAAAAATCCCAGAACCACACGGGGGGACCTGGTGAATGACCTGCAGAGAGCTGGGACCAAAGTAACAAAGGTTACCATCAGTAACACACTACAACGACAGGAAATTAAATCCTGCAGTGCCAGACGTGTCCCCCTGCTCAAGCCAGTGCATGTCCAGGCCCGTCTGAAGTTTGCCAGAGAGCACATGGATGATACAGCAGAGGATTGGGAAAATGTCATGTGGTCAGATGAAACCAAAGTAGAACTTTTTGGTTTAAACTCAACTCGTCGTGTTTGGAGGAAGAAGAATACAGAGTTTCATCCCAAGAACACCATACCTACTGTGAAGCATGGGGGTGGAAACATCATGCTTTGGGGCTGTTTTTCTGATAAGGGGACAGGACGACTGATCCGTGTTAAGGAAAGAATGAATGGGGCCATGTATCGTGAGATTTTGATCCAAAACCTCCTTCCATCAGTGAGAGCTTTGAAGATGAAACATGGCTGGGTCTTCCAACATGACAATGATCCCAAACACACCGCTCGGGCGGTAGTAGCAAGGCTGGAGGATGTCGGCCTGGGGATTGGCCGCCCGGGACTTCGGTTTGCTTACGGGCCTGGCGCGGCATGTCCGGGGTACCCGAGTCGGTGGTGCGCCGGGTTCCGGCCTCGGCGCGGGGGCCCTCGGACGCTGGCGGTGCCTGCTGGCGGTTGCCTTGGGGCTTCTCTTATTGTGCGGAGAAGGCCTTTTTACCAACTAGCACAGGCGCTCTTTTTAACGGGTCAGCCTGGGACGTTGGCGTGAGGGCGTTTGACGTGGGGGCGTTTGGCGTTAAACTCAACCTGGGTAACTAGTGGACATGTTTTATGTTAGTCAGTGAGAATGTTTGGGAAGGATTTTAGGTATGCCCCTGGCATGGGGGACTGGTTGTGATTACCGGGGCCCCCATGGGGCTCGGGGGTGCCCGCTGCCGTGGGCCCCGACTAGACAGTAGCTGAGGGGAAACGGGGGTGCCTATCGGAGTCAGCAGGGGAGCTGGCTCCCTGGGGTTGGCAATGGTCACCCCAGTTATTTTCTCCCCATCCCCATGCCTCTGTCCACCTGCTCCTTCATTCTACCATTCACAAGGCCTGGGGACGTGGGCACGTCACTGGGGTGCGGGATGGAGCTTCCGTCTTCGCTACCCGGTGGCGGCCTGGGTCCCGATTTTATTGAGCAACTTAGACACTTACACTTGCAACATTTACATGGAACGCACATGTAGGGACCTGGCGGTGTGGCGCATTGGCGCTGGGGGCGGGACCCCTCATGGGGGGCCCCCTATAGGGGCCCGTTGTGGGGCCTCGCCTGTGGTACCGGCACCCACTGTTTAAACGCATCTAGACACTGAGGGCCCGGGGGGGAGATGGGGGTACCCGGCAGTATTCCCATGTCCCACCCCTCTATTTTAAGTGCACATTAGAACAACACGCAACAACACCACATTGAGTGGGGGGAGAGAGGCTGGGGGGGTCTTTCCACACCCCTGTTCGTTGGACCATCAGGGGTCGGAGCCCAGATAGAACATCAAGCCGTCTGGTCGGGGTCCTGGGCTGGTGGGCTGCTCTTGCCGGTGTGGGGGCCTTGGCGGTCTGCTTGTCCCCGTCCTGGTGGGCAAAGGGGTCTGTCTCCTGGGTGCAGGGGCAGGGTTCTCTATTGGGGCGTCTGTCCCTGGGCCTGGGAGTATGGAGTATAGTGTACGTATGAGGGGTATGCATGAGTGTATAGCGTCCTTTTTTCGTATGTCCTGTATTTGTAAGAATGTGTACGCATGAGAGGGAGGGTACGTATCAGTGTCTCTGTCTGTCTATGTCTACCTGTCAGGTTGGGTTTTTGGCTGCTCTCTGGCCTGATGCATCTTCTTCCCTCCCCGTCACTCCCCGTCGGTGATGGTTGCTCCTGCCCGCTGGTTGATGATGGCTCTCGATGCCTGGGGCCGGGAGTCCCGGTTGCGGCCCGGCTCGGTCCTGGTGCATGTCTGGCGGGTCCTGGGTGGTTCGGTGTGTCGGGCGGCCGCTGTTTCGGGCCGACGTCCTCCTTGGATTGACTGGGGCACCTCTCATGGGGGTGCCGGGGTTGTAGAACAGGTTGGTGCCGTCCGGTGGATCGGTGGGGACCGAGCCTGGCGCCCCAGGGGATAGTGGGGGTCATTGCGTGGGTGGTGTCCTCCTGCCGGTTATCCTGGACTTCTGGCTGCTGGTCTGTCGCTCTGTGGTCCAAAGTCGCATTGAAAAAGGGCCCCGGATCTTGGCGCTCCAAGCGTGGGCGGGATCTGGACCCGGGAGCTGGAAGATCTGGATGTCCAGTGCCGCTGGGCGCGGTCCTGGAGGGCGTACATCCGCTGTGGCTCTTGCTGTGGCTCCCTAGCGTGTGGGTGTGTGGGGGCAGGCCGGGTTGTTGGCGATCGGTATTGGTCCGGGGTGGCGGCGGCGTGTGTTGTCCGTCGGTTGGCTGCGGATCCCCCTTGCCTGCGGCGGCGGGGGGGGCCCTTGTCGGTTGGTCCCTGGTTGGGGCCCCACTGGGGGGCGGGGTGCCCCTGGTCCCCGTGGCCTCCGGTTCCTGATCCGGGCCCGCCCTGGCGTAGCCGGTTTCCGGCGGAGCCCGTGGGCTCGTCACTGCGATCTTTAGGGCCCCAGCATTGCGGCTGGTGGGTGTTCCCCTGGGGCTTCCATCTGTTCTTCTCTTGGTGGGTGATCGACCCTGCGCTGATCCGCCTGTGGCCTCTGTACTGTGTGGGACCCTGTATGCATACATCTCTTGCCTCCTCCATGTCTGTGTCGATTCCTGTAGGACGGATTGACGGTTCCTTACACCAGCTATCAATCACTTGCATGGAGAAACCTTATTCCGACCTGAATGCTCGCACACACACATAGGTGTGGGGACATTGGTGTGGACGGACATATCTTAAGCTGAGGTTATCATCATTAGTTAGTTGTTCACAGGAGCTTACCAGAAACATTTATATATTTCATTAATCAATGCTTGTGTTAGTGAATTGTGTAATTCTTAGATTATGCTAACTAGATCCGAACATTGTTTGTTCTGTACAGTTTGTCGTTTTTTGTTTTGTATTAACTGTTTTCTCTGCCGTCCGCAGAGGTGGAGGACTGGATTTTTCTGTGTTCTTTGTTTGCCTCCCTGTCTGTGTCGTCGGTTCGCAACCATCCAGAGCTCTGCTGGTCCGTGTCTTTTCTTCACCTTCTTCCTTTTTCTTCCTTCTTGTCTCAGTTTTAATGTCCATGAACGTCAGAAATTGAACCCAATGTCCATGACGTCAGGAAATTGAACCCACAGTAATCACTAATAAAGATTTTTCATACATATACATCAAGTGGCGTACTACAGCGAAGCTGTAATACTCTGCTTGGGAAAGTAAAACTGTTGGGCTTGTACTTGGTACTCAGACACCAATTCTGAGTAGCATACTGCTAGACAGGACACGTTAAAAAAAAAAAAAAAAAAAACACACTGCCCGGGCAACGAAGGAGTGGCTCCGTAAGAAGCATTTGAAAGTCCTGAAGTGGCCTAGCCAGTCTCCAGACCTCAACCCCATAGAAAATCTGTGGAGGGAGTTGAAAGTCCGTGTTGCTCGGCGACAGCCCCAAAACATCACTGCTCTCGAGAAGATCTGCATGGAGGAATGGGCCAAAATACCAGCTACTGTGTGTGCAAACCTGGTAAAGACCTATAGTAATCGTTTGACCTCTGTTATTGCCAACAAAGGTTATATTACAAAGTATTGAGTTGAATTTTTGTTATTGACCAAATACTAATTTTCCACCATAATTTACGAATAAATTCTTTAAAAATCCTACAATGTGAATTCCTGGATTTTTTTTTCACATTCTGTCTCTCACAGTTGAAGTGTACCTATGATGAAAATTACTGACCTCTATCATTATTTTAAGTGGGAGAACTTGCACAATCGATGGCTGAATAAATACTTTTTTGCCCCACTGTATATTGATAAAAATGAACTGATAAGGATTTTCACCTTTTTTTTAAAAAAAGACTGACATAAAAGAAAAAATAGCTTTGAGTTCTTTGGTTTGTTTTACTCCAACAAATAAAGAACATAAACACTATCTTAATTTATCGTTCAAACTATGTCTAAACTAAAATAAAAAAGTCAAACAGCAAAAAAAAATCTATTTTTCCATACTAATCAGAGGTAATTAGTTGAACATCAGGCGATTTTATTCCCTGGCTGATTGATTGGTGCTTCTGTTGTGTCTGTCCCCAACAATCAGTAACTGATGTGGCTCTTTGGAGACACGTTAATGGTAATATTTATTACGGCAATCAAACCTTTATCCAATGGTGGACCAACCTTGTATTACTAGAATTTTAATTATTTATATTTCGAAATCCCCCCTAACTCTTTGAGGTTTAAAGGTCTGTTCTGACTCTACAAATGATCAGATTCAACTAATAGCTTTGGCCTGGCCAATCCAAAATCACTCTTTGTGAAAAAGACGCATCTTGATTAAATTAAAATATTAACACCTAAGTCTGTAAGAGGTACAAATAATGTGAGCCTTGACTAAACACCCAAAGTTGGAAAGACACACCGGTCTTATTCTGTGAACTCATGAACTCACTGATCCAGCAGGATTTATCAATCCCCGTTTTGGGTAGACACTGTTTAATCGTATATCCTTGTTTAACCTACATTAAAGATACAATTACATGATTAGTGACAGTAATCATTGTTTTGCCAAAAACGCCCTTTCAGAGTTGCATGTTTGGGGCTGAGCACTCTTAAAGGTCAGATCCCAGAGTCACGGCTGCTGGAATGGAAAGCCCCTAAATTTCCTGTATCAACCACATCTCCCAGTATGATGAGTGGGCATTCCTTAGCAGTGAGTTGAAGATTAAACCATGAGTCAAACAAAATAGGATGGGTTTCCTGTTAAATGAGGTGGCAAATCTTTTTGCCAATGGAGAATGGTCATAAATGGCATACTTAAACTCAAATTGATATAAATGAAATTTAAAACTACAAGCAATAACCTCACTAATAAAGTACATGCAGATAGTCTTTTGAAGACCTGCTGCCTTCATTAATTCACAGTGGTCATTTCCTGTGTTTTTTATTTTTTTTGGAGGGAGCAACTTAGACACTTACACTTGCAACATTTACATGGAACGCACATGTAGGGACCTGGCGGTGTGGCGCATTGGCGCTGGGGGCGGGACCCCTCATGGGGGGCCCCCTATAGGGGCCCGTTGTGGGGGCCTCGCCTGTGGTGCCGGCACCCACTGGTTAAACGCATCTAGACACTGAGGGCCCGGGGGGGGAGATGGGGGTACCCGGCAGTATTCCCATGTCCCCCCCCTCTGTTTTAAGTGCACATTAGAACAACAAACTGTACAGTTTGTCGTTTTTGTTTTGTATTACTGTTTCTCTGCCGTCCGGCAGAGGTGGAGGACTGGGATGTTTTCTTGTGTTCTTTGTTTGCCTCCCTGTCTTGTGTCGTCGGTTCGCACCTCTGCTGGTCCGGTTTCTTTTCTTCACCTTCTTCCTTTCTTCCTTCTTGTCTCAGTTTAATGTCCATGACGTCAGGAAATTGAACCCACAGTAATCACTAATAAAGATTTTTCATACATATACATCAAGTGGCGTACTACAGCGAAGCTGTAATACTCTGCTTGGGAAAGTAAAACTGTTGGGCTTGTACTTGGTACTCAGACACCAATTTTGAGTAGCATACTGCTAGACAGGACACGTTAAAAAAAAAAAAAAAAAAAACACACTGCCCGGGCAACGAAGGAGTGGCTCCGTAAGAAGCATTTGAAAGTCCTGAAGTGGCCTAGCCAGTCTCCAGACCTCAACCCCATAGAAAATCTGTGGAGGGAGTTGAAAGTTCATGTTGCTCGGCGACAGCCCCAAAACATCACTGCTCTCGAGAAGATCTGCATGGAGGAATGGGCCAAAATACCAGCTACTGTGTGTGCAAACCTGGTAAAGACCTATAGTAATCGTTTGACCTCTGTTATTGCCAACAAAGGTTATATTACAAAGTATTGAGTTGAATTTTTGTTATTGACCAAATACTAATTTTCCACCATAATTTACGAATAAATTCTTTAAAAATCCTACAATGTGAATTCCTGGATTTTTTTTTCACATTCTGTCTCTCACAGTTGAAGTGTACCTATGATGAAAATTACTGACCTCTATCATTATTTTAAGTGGGAGAACTTGCACAATCGATGGCTGAATAAATACTTTTTTGCCCCACTGTATATTGATAAAAATGAACTGATAAGGATTTTCACCTTTTTTTTAAAAAAAGACTGACATAAAAGAAAAAATAGCTTTGAGTTCTTTGGTTTGTTTTACTCCAACAAATAAAGAACATAAACACTATCTTAATTTATCGTTCAAACTATGTCTAAACTAAAATAAAAAAGTCAAACAGCAAAAAAAAATCTATTTTTCCATACTAATCAGAGGTAATTAGTTGAACATCAGGCGATTTTATTCCCTGGCTGATTGATTGGTGCTTCTGTTGTGTCTGTCCCCAACAATCAGTAACTGATGTGGCTCTTTGGAGACACGTTAATGGTAATATTTATTACGGCAATCAAACCTTTATCCAATGGTGGACCAACCTTGTATTACTAGAATTTTAATTATTTATATTTCGAAATCCCCCCTAACTCTTTGAGGTTTAAAGGTCTGTTCTGACTCTACAAATGATCAGATTCAACTAATAGCTTTGGCCTGGCCAATCCAAAATCACTCTTTGTGAAAAAGACGCATCTTGATTAAATTAAAATATTAACACCTAAGTCTGTAAGAGGTACAAATAATGTGAGCCTTGACTAAACACCCAAAGTTGGAAAGACACACCGGTCTTATTCTGTGAACTCATGAACTCACTGATCCAGCAGGATTTATCAATCCCCGTTTTGGGTAGACACTGTTTAATCGTATATCCTTGTTTAACCTACATTAAAGATACAATTACATGATTAGTGACAGTAATCATTGTTTTGCCAAAAACGCCCTTTCAGAGTTGCATGTTTGGGGCTGAGCACTCTTAAAGGTCAGATCCCAGAGTCACGGCTGCTGGAATGGAAAGCCCCTAAATTTCCTGTATCAACCACATCTCCCAGTATGATGAGTGGGCATTCCTTAGCAGTGAGTTGAAGATTAAACCATGAGTCAAACAAAATAGGATGGGTTTCCTGTTAAATGAGGTGGCAAATCTTTTTGCCAATGGAGAATGGTCATAAATGGCATACTTAAACTCAAATTGATATAAATGAAATTTAAAACTACAAGCAATAACCTCACTAATAAAGTACATGCAGATAGTCTTTTGAAGACCTGCTGCCTTCATTAATTCACAGTGGTCATTTCCTGTGTTTTTTATTTTTTTTGGAGGGGGGGGTTGCTTTGTGATTTCTTTTTTTTTAACTTTAGAAGTACTTTTCAATTTTCCGTCACTTTCTTTTGGCATAATTTTCCCAGGGTTACTTTTGTTAGAGCAACGTGACCAAGCAGAGATAACTTCAAAATGAAACTAGCATGTCGTACAAATCTTCAAAATGGCAATCAGATGCGTTTGCTGCCCTTTACCGTCATTAGAACTGATGCCCTGCTCCCTGTAGTAGGCTACCTCAGGAAAAACTGTAAATGTTCTAACATACTGTTAGCATTTACAAAATGTATCATCTCCTGCAATATACAGAAATCTAAAAGCTGTTTTTACAGGTGTTAATAGTTCATTTTTAATTCTTGTTGAAAGCGTTTCAAGGTTGTGATTCATTTGCTCCACTTTAATTTCATACTGGACTTTTCATGGTATTATGTTATTTGATTGATTTTTTTTCCTATATTCTATTCGTAATGTATGACATGTGGCTATACGATTCCAATTTGTCATATCTACCAGCAGTCTCTTTGGTTTGAGAATGGGTCAACTTGTAAAGCATGCATCAAATCATAAATAACTCATATAAAGAATATGATCGAATATAAAGCTTTCACACTAAAGCTATTACATTAACTTATGCATGTGATTGGGCAAATTTGCTGTAGGATTTGAGAGTATGTTTGCTTGTGTAGTGCTCATAGAAGAGCAAATAATATATGGTCTATTTTTACTTATAAACGTCCTATATTCCTCTGACAGCAATAGTTAATTAGGCTATATAGGAAATGTAAAGACTGTTTGGAGTTAGAAATAGGAACGCCTCGGTAATGGCGTGCAAACCCCGTTCACGCGGCTCACCAATTGTTTCGCCGGGGTTCAAATGGTGCACACTCAGTTACGTCAGTTTCAACGCTGAAAACATTTATATGCTTTACTGCGTCATTTTTTTTCCACCACCAAGTCGTTACTACCAAAGCATTGCCAATTTGATTCGCAAGAGTATTTAAATGTTTAAAGTAATTTAGCATTTCATGCGTCACTGTGTGTATTTTAAACAGAACTTACAGGTTCAGTTGAAACGTGACCCGATGAAGGGGAAGTCCATCTGACAGGTAACTTATTAGAGCTGTACATTTTACCCATAGCTGAAGTGGTTTGCTCGTTCTATCTGGGATATATCGCCATAGCCTGAGACCTTCGTACGAGCACCACAGATGAGTTTCTGTAGATAAATTCACGAACTACCGGAGATCTTCCCGGAAGTTACTCTGAATGACCTCAGCTCCGCCCGTAAATGCGCTTCAAAAAAACAGCAAATAAATTCATTATGGATTTAATTTCAAGCGGGTATTTAAACAAAAAAAATTAAAATAGCCTCCCATTTGCCATATGTGCATTCAGCTTTTTGTATTTTTTATAGTTTCCAACAGACTTGTTTGTCACATGAAATGCATGTCTCCGTTAAGGTGACATTTAGGCTTAATCACAAAACCTTGTGTAGGAAGTGGAGAGCAAACTGCATTTTTGGATAAATTTCTTAAGAGATTGTCGTAGAACTTGTGTAATCCAAACTGTTCTGTTTTAATCACAGTTGAACACATTAGGATCACAAACTGTATAACAGATATTTTAAAAGGTCAATACTGGAGAGTTTTACAGCTTTGTGGTTTTGACAATTAGGAAGAAAAAAAAAAGCTCCGTCTTAGGTAACTTATATTTAATAGTGCAAACAAAATCAGGTGTAATGGAAACATACAGTAAAGTGCTGACACTTTGCTAGGCACTATGTGGGTGGGGTGCTGAGTTTGATGTGAAATTAATATATAATACAATTAACTTTTAATTTCAGCAAGTGGCTCCAATGAAACAAAATGAACATTAAAACATAGTTTTACCATAATAATGGGAAAAATTACCACAGTTTAAAAACTTTAGAATCAGTGAGTTTCACGGCAGTACTAAAACTACATCTGGGTCATATGGCCAAAATTGTTTTATTGAATCAGTGATTTATCAAAAGATTCCTCTAGATCATCATATTAGCATACCGTTGCCATACATAAAATGATCATGGAATTACTGAGTCCTGTACATACATATGCTTCTTAAATACTAATAGTTTTACATCAAAGAGATCTGTTTGCAAAGTTGCTTCATCATGGTCCATCTAACCAAGACATGGACAAGGATAGAAAATAAAAAAAACTCTCAGAAAAACTTCAATGATAGAAATATTTCAAAATACAGTAACAAATTTCAAGTATTTAAAACTAGTTTAAAATGGACATCACTTTGACCATTGCAAAAAATAAAATAAGGCAAGGCAACCTTATTTTCATGGCACACATTTAACAACAGGAAAATTCAAGGTGCTTTATATCATTAGGGGATAAAATAAAAGCAGCAATAAACCACCAGTAAAAGGTAAAAGCATAAAACAGCAATGGAGACGCACGACATATTAAAAATATATATCTATATATATCCAGATCCAATGATGTGGTTTTAGACTCGATCGGAATCAGACATTACCTCCTGATCAGGACTCCATATACGTTCTCATTATTAAGTGTATTTAATTTGAGGTGCTTTTTTTTTGTATTAGACTTTATGTTTACTGTTGCACTAAAATCCAGAAGTAAAGAATGTACATTCTTACTCGATTGTTCAAGTTACTTTACATAAGTCCTCTGTTAACAGAGTTAACTGTTAAAATAAGGTGATTTAAATAAAAAAATAAGGAACATCCTGGATCTGTCTCTTCACTCTTCATTATTTTTTTATGCACTACAGATATAAGTATGAAATCGAGACTCTGTATCAGTAGACAATCAAAATCTAATAAAACATTATGTCACATTCATTAATTTTCTCAATCCATTCACTTAGGATGTGGATGGGTTCAAAGTCATGTAATGTAAAGCTGAGGATCATCTGCATAGTTATAGTAACTGATCTTATTGGTTGTTATAGTCTGGGTTAGTAGGAGCATGTAGATATTAAATAGGAGAGGCCAAAGGAGGGAGCATTCTGCTAACATGTAAATATAAGCAGATTATTCTCTTTAAGGCAAACCACTTGGTAAAAAATAAATACACAAGCAGAAACTATACAGAAATTAAACATACAGCCTTGAAGCAATTCCAACTATTCATCGTGTTATAGGCAGAACTTTTAAAATTGATAGACGGACTTCTGATCATATAAGTTGATACAGTTTAGCGGTGCAATGTTTCCATTTCTAGAGTAACAGATGCACAAACCCCAACTAATTAGCTTTTGCGTCTGATTTATAAACATCAAGTTATTTCAATTTGAGCAAAAAATAAGGTTTTTATATTTTTTATAAACATTTTGAGGTACTTCTGTAAGACATTATCACCCGCATGCTTTATTTCAGTACAAGGCAGGGGAAAAAATGGATTACAAGGTGAACAAGTTAGTTTATTTCAATTAGGTAAATTATAAGATTCAAATCTAACTTCCTAACACAGTAACTTCAATAAGCTAGGTGTCCAATTCGTGACATACTTCAACACAGCTTTCTGTTACACGAATGCCATACCATCCAGCCCAGAACTGTGTGTCTTTACCACCATGAGTAAAACAAATATATCTCACTCCTGGTCCATAATCCTTGAACACATGAACCATCTGCAAGAAAAAATAAATTATTATTAGTAACTTTATGGGATTTTGTGTTATATTTGGCTGTAGGACTTTGATCTTTGTACCATCTACATACGTGATTCCACTGCTGATCATTCCACTGAGGAAAAGAAATAGACTCTGGATTAAATTCCTGGAGAATCTCTCTCTCGTGATTTTGCAGCTGCACGGAAATCAAATAGATGCTGCCACAATCCCATCGCGGTGCATACCTGACAATGCACAAATGAAAGTGTTACTTTATTTTGAGAGAAAGAAAGTTGTCAGTATTAGTCATGTGGATTTTTCTCACCAGTCAGATATCTTTATGGGTGGCTGGAATTTATCCATGAATGATGGGCTATACCCTTCCTTCTCCAAATTAATCAGCTGTTCCTTTTTGCACAGTCTGCAGACAGATTATTTTCACTTAATTACTAATTACCACTTAAATGGAATAAACACGTGGTGAAAACATTGGAAGCACTGGTGAATACTCACCCAAAGGAGGTGACAAAATTTGTTTGGACTGCTGCATTTGGATGCGGTACCATAGGTCCCTCTATTGTCCACTTATTGCCGTAGTTCTCCAATATATTCCAATCCCTAAAACCAACTGACCAACAGAAGATGAGAGTGTAAGCCTCTGCAAAATTTCTTTAATTTATAACAAAAAAATAGTGCAAGAGCATAACAATAAGTAAAGTTACTTTTACACTTTTTTCACCTTCTCCTCTTGGATTCTTAATGAGATTTCTCTTCTTCTTGCACAAGACATAAAACTCCATCCAGTTGCTGGGTACTTTGGAAGGATCATGTAAATGATATCCCTCTCTTCTACACCTTTCTCTCCAGAAAGACTCTCTGTCAGCCACATCTTTCCACTGATGGCACACTAACCGACACGAGCAAACCACAAAATGGTGGGGCAGATTGAGGAAGATTTCTTCCAAGATGTCCAACGGAGGATGGAGGACCTGATAAGACAAAATGAAAAGCTAAAATTGCTTGTGGAGTTTTTAAATCATTGACATTGGATGAAGGGTTCATAGATCACACACACAAAATCCTTGGTGGAAAACACAAAAGGTGCTTTAGCATGGCAACAGATTTATGATTTACTGTATGTGTTTAGGTGCAGTAATAACTTCATCCTACAGAATTGCATACTACATGTTCCCTCCATATAAATTGCTGTCCTCCATAGGCCAGAAAATCTTAAACACTTAAGGCTACGTCCACACTAAGCCGATAAGGTTATACGGGGAGTTAGACGCCTAATGTTATCCACTCAACAAGCATTTATGCCCCGTTTAAGGTCCGTTTAAGGTCCCATGATTGCGCGATCCCATACCGACCTGTGCAAATACTGGGCATGTGCGAAGAGACGCACGAAAGACGTGTATAATCTACTTGACGCCAGCGACTACATAATATATGCAAGAAGCTCTACAGCACAGTACATATCTGCTTGTCCAGTTAACCGAAGAGAACAATAGCTGCTATGAAGAAGAGAGAGTTTTTGGTGTGGACAGACGACGAGATCGATTTATTACTCTTCGCTGTTGTCTTTGTCTTTAGTGTCGTATTGTTATTGACGCAGCATTCATTGACGCCACTTCCTTTCATTATCCGGGGAAGCTGTCCACACTAGCTCGTTTAGCCGTTGAATTAAGATTTACACAGCTCTCTTACCCGGCTAATAGTTATCCGACCACAGACCTTAAACAACGCCGGGTTAGTGTGGACGATAGGGGGGTGTAGACTAAATAATTATACGTTTAAGGCATTACCCGACTTAGTGTGGACGTGGCCTAAATCTTACAATGTAGAAATTTGAGAGCAAACATGACAAGTTTCAATAGGTTGACTTTTTCTCCAGGTTTGAAACGACTTTCACACCTTTCACATCCCCCACCCGTACCTGACCCCCTGCCTGCGCTGAGGATCTGCAAACAGGATGTGCGCCAAATATTTCAGAGACAGAGGATTAAGAAGGCATCAGGTCCTGATGGAGTGTCTCCGTCCTGTCTGAAAGTCTGTGCTGACCAGCTGGCTCCCGTCTTCACTCAGATCTTCAATAACTCCCTGGAGCTGTGTGAGGTCCCCTCCTGCCTCAAACGCTCCACCATCATTCCGGTTCCCAAGAAGTCCCCTGTCGCAGGATTAAATAACTACAGACCAGTCGCCCTGACATCTGTGGTCATGAAATCCTTTCAGCGACTGGTGCTGACCCACCTGAAGGACATCACGGATCCCCTGCTAGACCCCCTGCAGTTCGCATGTAGAGCAAACAGGTCAGTGGATGATGCAGTCAACATGGCTCTCCACTACATTCTGCACCACCTAGACTCTGCAGGTACCTACGCTCGGGTCCTGTTTGTGGACTTCAGCTCTGCATTCAGCACCATCGTCCCAGAGCTCCTCCACCAAAAACTGTCCCAGTTCACCGTGCCTCCCTCCACATGCCAGTGGATTACCAGTTTCCTGACTGAAAGGAGGAGGCATGTGAAATTGGGTAACTTCATATCCAGCACCCGGTCCCTATAGCACCCTCAGCATCGGCGCCCCCCAGGGGTGGGTTTTCTCCCCACTGCTCTTCTCCCTTTACACCACTGATTGCCCGTCAAGGGACCCTTCTGTGAAACTCCTGAAGTTTGCAGATGACACCACCGTAATTGGACTCATCCGTGACGGCGCCGAGTCTGCATACAGAAGGGAGGTGGAACAGCTGGTCCTCTGGTGCAGTCAGAACCACCTGGAGCTAAACCCGCTCAAAACTGTGGAGATGACAGTGGACTTTAGGAATAGACCCCCATCAACATCTCCTCTCATAATCACCAACAGGCCAGTCCCCACAGTGGAGTCTTTCAGGTTCCTAGTATCCACCATCACACGGGACCCGAAGTGGACCTCCCACATTGACTCTATAAGGAAGAAGGGCCAGCAAAGGCTGTACTTTCTGCGTGAGCTCAGAAAGTTCAACCTGCCTCAGGAACTGCTGACCATATTCTACACAGCAATAGTCCAGTCTGTCCTGACCTCATCAATCTCTGTCTGGTTCGGTTCCGCCACCAGGCAAGACAAGGACAGACTGCAGAGAACAGTCAGGTCCTCAGAGAGGATCATAGGTACTGATCTTCCCTCCATTCAGGACCTATTCCGGGCCAGGGTCAGGAAGCCGGCCAGAAAAATCACCACTGACCCCTCTCACCCTGGCCACAACCTGTTTAGGCTCCTCCCCTCAGGCCGGCGTTACAGAGCGTTGTACGCCAAAACCACCCGACACAAGAACAGTTTCTTCCCCCAGGCTGTCGCTCTGATGAACTCTGTGTAGTCACAGGGTGTGAGTCTATTCACATGAACAATAAACTATAACTCTGCACAGCTGTATATACTCACTGTACAATGACCCCGCTTTGGTGTATATATTATCCTTTATTATTTATTTGTATTTCTTTTTTTTTTATTTCACTTATTTAAGTTCTGTACTGGAGAGAAAAGTTGCCGGAGTCAAATTCTTTGTATGTTTCATACTTGACCATTAAAGCTGATTCTGATTCTGATTGGTTGCAACATTTACTTACTTTATTTGTTATAATAATATGTAGGGATGCACTGATACTGGTATCGGTTATCGGCCCCGATACTGCCTAATGTACTGGTATCGGTATCATTTAAACTTAACTGATACCATGAACCGATACTCAAAATGGGGAAAATCTGCAACAAATTCACCAAAAAAGATTACTTTTTCTCTTTAAATTGTATTTTTGTGGTAATCTGCTATTTTTCTATCAGTTAGGTTTAGTTTGTAAAATCTGGTGCCTTTAGTCTCTTCAAGAAAGGCACCAGAAGTTATACAGTTAATTAATTCAATAATATGTGGCAAGGTACACAACAAGGACCCAGGCGGGATTCAATCCCACGACTCCCAGGTGAAGGTCATGTGCGCTAACCAGTCAGCCAAAGGGATATCCCTGTGGCCAAGCAGCCAGGGCACATGATCTATCGGAGCCATAGTGACAGGACCTCCACACTGTCACAAATAGTATCGGATCGGTATTAGGGCTGAACGATTAATTGCATTTGCAATTAAATCGCAATTTGATAAAATGCGATTCCCTAATCGCAAAGGCTGCGATTTGACTTGATGTAAACATATCTGGTAAAGTCAAGTGACTTGCAAACAGCTCAAACAATGCAGAGAGAGAAGGAAACGTAGCACTTTAACCTGTTATAAAATGTTTTAAAGCTTAACAGAATCCAATGCTGCACAATAGTTGGTACCAAAGAGGAACAGTACATCAGTTGTGAGAAATTATATCGGTTATGAAAACGTTGATGCTGTGCAAAGCCAGGTAATGCAGAACCCGCCTTGCTGCCTCACGAGATACACTACAAAACTTTATCAACAACTAAGAACATTACACCACCATATATGAGAGCTGCACGGCTAAACTGACCGCCACCAGTGTTTCAATTTCCAGTAAACAAACTTCCAGACGACGTGGATCGCTGACCGAGCTGTTTGAAAGAATTGCTCCTTACGAAAATAAAAGCGGCACATGGAAATAACTCGTGCTATAACGGGTTTAATGTCCAAGGGGTTGCTTTGATAAGAATGATAAATAGGCTAGGATTCAATCTCACGAACACATTTTAGCCACATTTTACCTGTGCTGTATAAAAAATGCCGACAGAAAGTTAAAGCCGCACAGAAAATAGGAGTATTTTGAAACAACTGACCTGTGATCAAACCGCTCAATAGAGCCATACCAGACTCTGTAAGTGCATTAGATTGATGGAGAATTAAAAATCAGAGCTTGTTGCTTCAAGCATCCTTCTTCCCGGATAACCCCCTAAAAGTTGTTAATATTTGCCTTTGTCTTAAAATAAGTCTATCTTATGGAATAGAATAAATTATGCATAAAGAAATCTTTATTCCCTGTCCCTGTCAATAATTGCTTAATGGAGAACGGAGAGAAAGAAACTAAATTCCAATTCTCAATAGATCATCATGGTACAATTCGATCAGATTTGATTCAATGTAATCCATCGATATTAATATGAGTAAGTGCTATTAAAAATGTTTTTTGAGCCGTTATCTTAACTATATTCCTGTAATTCAACGACTTAACCCTGGGTGAGTAACAGGTCACTGGGGAAAACACAAGATTTAAATGGCCGTCTGAACTTTCCCTTCCTATTTTAGCTGTAAAAAGGGAAAACTATTCAATACTTCTATTTTCAAAAGATTGACGTTTTCCAGTTTTTAGTAGGAGGGGTGGTTACCACTATCAAAAATCTGAGATTTAATTTTAAAGCCAAATCACCCAGCCCTACATCCAAGTGTTTCTGTGACTATTCACCCTCTATTCTGAACCTTTAATCCTGTAAAACAAGAGGGGTTTGGCAATTGTTTAATATTAGTCAGAATCATATTTTGACACAAAAATAAATAGAAGAAATACTGCATTGAAAAATCTCAAATTAAAATTATTGTTCTGCCATTAAAATTGTGTTTTTGGTTTCAGTTATTGAAATACAAAACCTGAAACAAACCTAAAGCAATTTAAATTGCTAGTTTTTTATCTAAAACTAAGTATTTTCTGAGACCAGGAAGAATGTCTATGAACCTGAACCTACTGTGAAAAAGACTTTCAGCACCGCAGCTGCAGGATCTGAACCTGCACCTACGGGGTGGGAGTCACCAGCACAACCCATTCAGTCAACCTGATGAAATATATGGATTCAATAATCTACCCAGGTAGCACACGTACGTCTTGCCGACGTCGGCCCAAGGATGGACGTCGGCCCTATAATTTTTACCATCTGTCAAGCATCGGCCCATGGGCACATTTCTCATACATAGCCCCTGCTCATCAAACATCTCTGCTGCGTCGGCTTTAAGTCGGCCCCAGATCTACCCACACACGGAAGACCCCAGAAGGCGGGACCTATCCTATCAGTTGCAGTCCAGGGGTGTCGTCGGTGTGAATTTCAGAGTTTCAGGTAAGCCACAAATTGCCAAAAAAAAAAGTAATTTCTTGTACTCTGTGAAAGTTAAACGTTTCCGGTGATATATGTACAAGTTTTTCTACAGCCGACACCAATGAAAGTCCTGTTGTTTTTCTTCCATTGCGTTATCTGGTTGGAAAAGAAGTGTGCCGATCGGCTATCATATTCTGAAATCTTTGTTTCGACATCCTGTTCTCTTATCGCATATAGGTCAGGTTACTGTCGGCATGTATCTTGTTGTATGAAGTCAATGTGGTTTCTAGCATCATAGAAAGGAGACTGAAACTGAACCTCCTTTACACTAGAACGGCCACTAAAACTGTTTGCTTCGTATTGGACGGTTCATGCCTCAGCGTCTTCCATTCATTTCTGATTGTGGACACCTCGGTATTATTCCACTGATACCATGGTCATTTACGAACGAAAGAAATATTAGGTAAATTATTATTACGTTAATGTTGTTTTTTAACCGATAAAATTGTAAGTTTTTCTAAAGAAACGGCTGAGTGGGCTATCTGCCGTTGTGATGCGTTGCCAAGGCAACTGCTGTTACGTCAGTCAGGATGTGTTCCCCCCACAGTAATTAGTTATAAAAAGTAAAAAATATTCTTTTTTGGATCATCATTTTTTATAAATAGCCTATTGGTCAAACAACCAAACTGTATCAGATGCTCAAATGTTTTTTATAAGTTGAAATATTTTCAACCGTAGCAAATGAGCAAAAATCCAGTTAAGATTTTCAAAGTAATGTGTTCCAGATTAACACAGGCATATGTGAAAGACATGAATTTACATTGTTTGGTAACACTTGATTTGTTCTCTTATTTTCCTAAGATTGCAGAACTGGCCATAATTAGGGGGAAATCAGTTTTAAAAAGTGTGGCGTGTATGCCACAAATTGTTTTCCCCTGATCTTGCTACCAAATTGAATTGATGTGGGAGGAGACAGAAGACTGGAATCAAGGGCAGACAGTCATGATATTCTACTAAGTAAGTATTACTACAACTGTTTTTCAGTTTGAATGATACACTGTGATCCCTCTATTTATACTTTGTTCAGTGTCTTTGTTTAGGCTTGAGTTGATCGTCAATTTTCTACTTGTCTCTGTATATTAAATCCTTTCGAGAATGCCTGCATTTATGTCCACTACTGCTTCAATCCTGACAAAATTTTATTTCTTGGGGTTAATGACTAACTCTAACACTGACCAGCTTAGGTTTAGCCTAACTCTTGTTTTGTTTTGTTTTTTTCTTGCAGCCTTGGTTCTTAGAAATGGGTCCTTTCCACAAACCACACAGGCTGAAGTGGAAGCAGCAATCCAGAACTGGCTCCGGCTAAGCAAGGATAGGGTGGAAGGGAGAAGGCTGAGGCCAAGGACTTTAGAGCTATAAGTAAGTCTTTTGATTAAGTTAATGCTATGATTTTGACTGATACTAAAACATTATTTTTGAATTAGAATTTACAACAGCTAGCCCTGCGATAGACTGGCGATCTGTCCAGGGTTTACCCTGCCTGTCGTCTGCTAATTGCTGGGATGGGCAAGCATTTGAATTGGCTGACACTGAAAACAGGACAATATTGTGTGCTATGGAAAAATACACATACTGTTTTATTGATGGCTGTCATTGTTTTTGTTTATTTCCATAACATCACACACAAACACCTTCTACACACACAGATATATACTTTCTAAGTGTGTTTTTGTTGTTTTTTACACAGCTCCGAGTCCCTCTGCTGTTCTGGCCGCTGACATCTCTTCCTCATCTAAACTCTTTCTCTTCCTCACCTTCTGGAGGAGCAAGTAAAACACAACACCCGTGTTCGTCACATTTGGAGATGCCATGTTTTGACCTCAAATTTTGTTGTTATAAATAAATGAAATATGAATTTCCATTGACTAAAGTCATATTTATTGAAATCTTACAACAGGATTCAGCTAGCTCAGATGGTCATACAATGATAGGAAGATTGACGGTTCAAATCCCTCTTGGGAATCACTCCTGGAAATCTGTTTCTGTGTCCCTGGGCAAGACACTTCACGCTCTTTTCCTCCAGTAAAAGCATAGCTGGTTCATGATTGACTATGAATGATTGGTGGTGTTCAGTCTGTCCCAGGGTAGCAGTATTAATGTGAGTGAATGAATAGTGCATTCAGTAATGTAAAGCGTGTTTGGGTGTCTTGAAAAGCACTATATAAAACTGATGCATTATTATTAACATGAATACAACTAATGTATATACGGTTGAAAATATTGCAAATTATAAAAAACATTTGAGCATCTGATACAGTTTGGTTGTTTGACCAATAGGCTACTTATAAAAAAATGATGATCCAAAAAAGAATATTTTTTACTTTTTATAACTAATTACTGTGGGGGGAACACATCCTGACTGACGTATCAGCAGTTGCCTTGGCAACGCATCACAACGGCAGATAGCCCACTCAGCCGTTTCTTTAGAAAAACGTACAATTTTAACGGTTAAAAAACAACATTAACGTAATAATAATTTACCTAATATTTCTTTCCTTCGTAAATGACCATGGTATCAGTGGAATAATACCGAGGTGTCCACAATCAGAAATGAATGGAAGACGAGGAGGCATGAACCGTCCAATACGTAGCAAACCGTTTTAGTGGCCGTTCTAGTGTAAAGGAGGTTCAGTTTCAGTCTCCTTTCTATGATGCTAGAAACCAAATTGACTTCGTACAACAAGATACATCCCGACAGTAACCTAACATATATGCGATAAGAGAACAGGATGTCGAAACAAAGATTTCAGAATATGACAGCCGATCGGCACACTTCTACCTTTTTCCAACCAGATAACACAATGGAGGAAAAACAATAGGACTTAACCTTTCATTGGTGTCAGCTGTAGAAAAACTTGTACATATATCACCGGAAACGTTTAACTCTCACAGAGTACAAGAAATTACTTTTTTTGGCAATTTGTGGCTTACCTGAAACTCTGAAATTCACACCGACGACACCCCTGGACTGCAACTGATAGGATAGGTCCCGCCTTCTAGGGTCTTCCGTGTGTGGGTAGATCTGGGGCCGACTTAAAGCCGACGCAGCAGAGATGTTTGATGAGCAGGGGCTATGTATGAGAAATGTGCCCATGGGCCGATGCTTGACAGATGGTAAAAATTATAGGGCCGACGTCCATCCTTGG
Organism: Apricaphanius iberus; assembly: GCA_028564705.1. Classification (NCBI taxonomy): domain Eukaryota; kingdom Metazoa; phylum Chordata; class Actinopteri; order Cyprinodontiformes; family Aphaniidae; genus Apricaphanius; species Apricaphanius iberus. Next base: position 3,193,473 of record JAPXFQ010000494.1, on the reverse strand, counting down.
GCCGACGTCGGCAAGACGTACGTGTGCTATCTGGGTACTTACAAGATCCCCACGTTGTTTAAAACATATATAATTCGTGACTCAAACTGATTTCTTCTTAATTTTAGGCTGCTTGAAGTTAACTGCAGAGTGTTGCTTATTTGAAACTTCAAAGTATAGTTTACTCTGAGACAAGCAATTCCAGACTCCAATCAGTAGCTACGGCTGCTGTAGGATTGATAGGGATATCATATTACCGGACCAATCAGTCCAAAGGTGGGCGTTTAGGGTCGTTTCAGCACGCTTGGAACCAAGGCAGATGTAGTCCGAAAAAAGGGGTCGGCTCGTAACGAAGGCAGGTAATGGAAACATGCCAAAGCGTCCCGTTCCGTACCGTGCTGGTCTGGCACTAGTTGAAATGGGGCAATAGTTGTAATGTGAAATCACAGCTTTCATGAGTCGCTCAGTGTTTCACCAGCAGGACTTACATGTTCACCAGAACTCTGTGACGCCGCAGCTAAATTGTCGCTGTGTGTGGTATCCATGGTGGTTCTAGGCGTCCTCCTCTTGTCTTGGATAACAGAACAGCCTGTCTGCTAAAATCAGAAAGAGAGCGAAAGCGTCCATTACAGCTACACTTGGAGAGAAAGAGAAGAAAAAACAAAACACGGAAGTGAAGTTTAACAGCCCGCCATATGAATTAGCGTATACTACTTTAAATTAACACTCGGAAATGAAAACGATCTCTATTTTAAAAACGAGTTAATGCGAAGTGATTTAGGGTTTTAGTCTTACTTTTTCAGGCGACTCCAACCTACCTCCCGTCACTATCAGTTTCGATTGTTTTACCCAAATTCCGTAGCTTACTTAGCAAGCAAAACGCTTAGGAGGTTCAGTGCAGGAAACCACCGTCTTAAACGACTTCTTAAAGAACCGTTCCGGGTAAACTACGTTCCTGGTTTGGGCTCAGCGGCATCTAGTCTCCAACGTCATTTGCAATACTAAATGACTAAAAAGAAATGGATTTAAAATATATAATATCACATTACCTCATCCAAACAGCATATGTAATATAGCAAACAGAACAATATATAAATGCCAACTCTGCGAATTAATAAATTACTTTAAAGATAAAAAAGAAAAGAAATTTACTATTCCTGGGGATAATATTATATGGAACAAATAAATGGCAAATATAAGTGGGGCTACTTTCTATTTTAAATAAGCAAACAAATAAATGAATGAGTATATATATATGTATATATATATATATATATATATATATATATATATATATATATATATATATATATATATATATATATAGCCTATATATGGCTTTATGCCTTATGTAAAAGCTTCTGTGCATTTTTTAGTCTTCACGTATGACAGAAGATTTATTCATAATGAACTTAACGTGAGCCGGATTCAGAAGGAATCACTGATAGCTCTGATGAATATTAGAAAGAGATCACATTTCTTCCGGTCTTTGCTTCCTTTGAATGTCTCCCCTTTTAAATCCATAAGATTTATTTTTAAGAAAATTCTTCTACTCCTAAAGCCCTTAATAGTCAATCTGATACATCAGAGATGTGATAGCTCCATATTGAGGTAAAATAAAATTGCCTTGCCTAAAGTTTGCCGACAGTAAATGTTTGACCTCTATTACTGCCAAACATGGTTACTTTACAACAGACTGAAATTAAAATGTATTATGGTCAGGTTGATGTTATACTTACAAAAGTTCATAAAATATATACAGAATAATACATAGAAGCTCACACCATAAAAGCACTATCCATCATTCACTCACTCACAGTTTACAGCGTTCATATCACAGTCATTCAAGGTATGCAGGTCTACTTTGATTATAACCACTGTTTGGTCAGGTGTGTAAATGTACAATAGATTGAGCATGAGATAATTTCGTTTGGAACAACATTTTCTCAATGGGGGAGCAGCGATGTTATGGATTGTTTTAAACAGGGCAGAAATTTGATTATATTTAATAAGGTTTTCGAAACTCAGAATGTTATATTTACTTTGTACTTTACAGTGATGGTACTGAAGACGCTTTTTATCATGTATTTTTTATAGCCCTTTTATATAATGATTCAAGTGGTTTTAACGATGTTATACACACCTGAGACCAATTAGACATGCAATACAGAAAATGTGGAACAATCATAGTGTTGAGGTAGGTATGTGAGGCCTCTGTATTTAATGAGTTTATAATATGTTTATAGTTCGTCAAGTTACATTTCAATTTGTTACCACGTTTTTTTTAGGTGACTTTTAAAATCAAGGTTTGAATCAAGTATTAGACCTAAGTATTTTGAGCTAAACATTTTGTAAATTTTTTTGTAATTTACATTTATTTGGAGAAAAAAAACATTGTTTTATCAACATTTAAGGTCAGGCATGACCTCTGCAACCATTCTGCAATTTTTTTTCATCTCATCTCAACCTCCAGCTCGTTTTTCCCAAAAGTAAAGAAAACGTCAAGATAACGTCAACGTCAGAGCACACTGTAGTTGGTCATTTATATAAAAAGTCATTTATATAAAAGCAAGGGTACCAACACAGAGCCTTGCGGCACTCCCATTAAGGTGGCTCTAAACGCAGATTGGATGTTATATACTCGTACACGCTGATTTGGGTCGCTCAAATAAGATATTATCCAGTTTTTGTGTGCTCAGTGAGACTATATTTATTTAATTTACTGTATAGTATCTGGTGGTTGACGGTGTCAAAAGCTTTATGCAGATCAAGGAAGATCACTCCCACCACCCTTCCCTGATCCACATATGCCCTGAAAGTTTTCAGGAAGTAGGAACAGGCAGAGTCTGTTAAGTACTTCCATCTGAAAACAAATTACATTGGATTTAAGAGCTCTTGTGAGTCAAAGTGGGAGGTAAGTTGCTCCACCACTGTCTTATCGAGCACTTTGAGGCTGCTAGAAGGATGCTTATTGGACAATAATTGTTCATTTCTTGTTTGTCACCAGACTTAAATATAGGGGTGGCAATCGCAGGTTTTAGGGCTGCTGGAAAAAAAATCCCCTCACTAATTCACTGATTGATTATTGTTGTGAACGGATCAGAGATGTCCCTATATTGTTTAAGAAAAGAAGTATCAAGTCCATAAATAGCTTTTGCTTTGCTGCTGTTTAGCACAGTAATTATTTCTTCAACTTTAGTTTTAGTTATTTGACTAAGATCAAAATCTGATTTGCCACTGATTATGAGAGGGGGATGAACAATTTGAAAATTATGAGCCAGTTTTTGCATATTTATTTATATATTTCCATATTTGCATTTAAAAAAAATATTCATTAAAATGTGTTGCTATTGCAAAATATTCAACAATTTTCAATTAATTTTGAGATGGATATTCTCACACTTTGACTTTTCCGATGATTGCTAAAAAAAAAAAAATTGGCTTTGGCATTTTTAAGCTCAGCTGTAACTTTATTTCTTTGACTTGTAAAGGCGAATCGATCCGTTGTTAGTTCAGATTTGAGGAATGTTTTTAGCGCCACATCTCACTTTTTCATCATATCCCAAATAGTTTTTTTAAACCATGGCAAATCTCGTTTTGCATGTTGCTTTCTTTGCTTATATTTAGTATATTTGTTTAAGATGTCATTTCCAGTCGACATAAGATCATGACAGCTGTGTCCACAAGATTTTTTTTCTCCAGGATGTCTGCCCACTTTGTTTTAAATCTTTTTCAACCAGTTGTAAATCTTTCTTTGCGATAAAAGTGATACCAATTTACTAGTCACTGGATTTTCATTCTTGTAACTTGCTTTTGTCAAATTTCTAGGGTTAAATTATGCCAAAAATGCCTGTGATTATATTATGTTTTAACTATTCTCTCAGGTTTATTTGTCAGTATTAAATCATTAAGGTTTGAGAATATCCTGTTATATAAGTTGCTTTACTTGATAGTTGTGTCATTTAGAAAGGTTTTGTTATTTCTTTGTGTTTCTACATGATTTCTCAAACCAATTTAAAGTCATCAAAAATAATGACGTATTTTGCATCACATTGTCCACTTCATCAAGCCAACAGGACTGTTTTCAAGGCCATTTCATGAACCAACAGAGTACCTGATTGGGGTTATGTACTCAGTATTGCCCGATTGAGTCAGATGAAACAGAAACACAGCGAAAAGGCCCGCTTCCTCCATGTCGATGCTATTATTTCTGCTGCTCTAGGCGCCTTTTTGTTGCTACTTGCTGCTGAAACAGTCGTAATTTGTGGATATCTTTAGCTGTTACCTTAATGGTGCGTTCAAACGACAGGTTTTGTCAGCGTCAGCAGCGTCAAGATTACGTTAAGATGTTAAGTCTATGGTTGAGGCCATTGGAGGAGCGTCACTTTGGCTCTGTTAACGTTTCAAGCTTCAAAGCGCATAACGTTAGCAATGCAGAAGTTCAGCTAGTTAAACTTTTGACAGTCTTAACGCACCACAAACAATCAGAGCGTCTCAGTGTAGTGACGTTGCCTGACGTAAACGCTGCCTAGCCAACCAACAAGTGTTTAGAACATCCAGAAGAGAAAGGTCCACCTGCAAGCTTCAGCTTAAACATGTATCTTCTGTGTATATGCGTAGAATTAGTCGCTTTATTAGCATTGCTTGACGCTAACAAAGCTTGCGGTCTGAATGCACCATAAACCTTGGTTAATGCTTGCCGCATGAACATTCCTCTCGTCCATTAAAATACAGTTGATCACATTGCTCTCTATCGGCCGAATCATAAAGATCTTTATTTACGAACCTCTGGCAATATGAGCTCTTGCCAGTCCGCCATGTTTTTCCGTGCGGGACCGTCCGAGTAGTTAAAAATTTTCCTAGGTGCGCGGTGTGGAAATTTTGGGGCGAGAGGAGGCCGCGCTGAGAGGCGTGGTTGCTGAAATGACGTAATTTGGCCGCGTGGAGCCGTGCAGACCTCGCAGACGCGGCAAGCATAAACCAAGCTTAAGAGGGCCAATAGGGTATGGAGACACAGTGGCTGAGAGGAGCACACAAAGATTACCCCATCAGAAAAAGATTAGGTTAAATTACCCTAAGGTTCTGTTATTGGAAACACGCCTTATGATGAAAATTACAGACAGCTTCCACAATTTGTAGCTGCTGAATACATTTTTGCCCCGATATATAGAATTTACTCATGCATTAAATTTCAAAGGACTTAATTTTGACAGTAGCATAGATTACGAAGGCTATACATTTATAACACCTTTAGAATCTGTTTCACAAAAAAAAAAAAAAAAGTACAAGTGGGTCAGTATGCAAAAAAGTACTTTATTGAATTAATAACATTTAATCAACAAATTCCCCTTGATCATACTGGCATACCATGTTGCCATACATACATGGGATGATTGAGTCATCACATCCATCCAACATCTATGCTGCTTATCCTTCAATGACATGGTGGTGGTGGGTGGGTGGGCTGTCAGTCACCAGTCCATCACAATGCATACATACATATGTTTCTAAAATACTAATTGTTTTACACTGTGGAGATCCATGCTTTCAAAGTTACTTCATCATGCTGAATCAACTTTACAAGGACATGTGTTAACTAGAAAAGCACTCAGAGTGCAGACCTCCCCAAGGGCCAATATGTTTTTATTTATTATTTATTCAAAATTAGCATAAAAGGGACATCACTTTGACTGTTGCAAAAAAATTAGTAAGTCTTCTCCGATGTTAGTTATACACTAAACTTATAGCCCACACCAGGAAGTACAGTAATGTTTCTGTGCCTCTCTGTTAGCATAACTCAAAACGTTATGGAGGGATCTTGATGACATTTTCAGAAAATGCCCAAAATGGGACCAGAAACAACTGATTTAATTTCCCTGGTGGAGGTTTGTGCTCTGCAAGTGCTTTTCTAGTTTTTTTTTTTTTTCGCAAACGAAGAACATGGAGTCCATCTATCCATTGTCTATAACCCTCCAACCTCTGTAGGGTTGTGGGGGAGCAGGTTCCTATCTCCAGCGTTCATCGGGCAAAAGATGGCGGCTCCACCGTGGACATTTCAACAGTCCATCACAGGGCTACCCAGAGACACACAGAACAAACAACCATGCGTGCACACACTCATACAATTTAGCAGCACCAATTAATCTAACAGTGAGGTTTTTTAGTTGTGGAAACCGACACCATGATTTGAATCCAGGCCTTCTTGCTGCAAGGTACCAACTGTGCAACTTTGCAGCCCCAAAGAATATGCATTCACATAAAGTACAATGTTTAAAAATAACAATAAAAAATTACATCCAATTGTCATCTTAACCTGAATACACATTCTGCTAAAATGGAAATATAAGCATTTATATTCATCTTAACTTTAAGGCAAACCAGGTGGTAATAATAATAACTGTACAAATCTGGATAAAAAGAAGAATAAATGTAGTGGTGTTGGCTAACGGAGCAGTAACAACACAGTTTTATATACAGCTTTGCAGCAATTCAAACTACTAATTGTGTATTGTTTTAATAAATTAGCCAGTAGGGCTGGGTATCGATGCAAATGTCAGGAATCGATTCGATTCATATCAGTCTGAACCAGTTCAATATAAATATGGGTCAGGTCAGTGATATTATAAAATGATTTTTTTTTTAACGTTATCTTAATTATATGGCTGTAATTCAATGACTTAACACTCTGTGAATAACAGTTCACCGGGAGAGACTGTATTAATACTTTCAGACAAAAGACTTAAAATTACCATCTGGACGTCTCCTTCCTATTTTAAAAAGGCCAAACCATTCTAACAATAAAATCGATTTTTGAACTTGCGAATCGATTTGATTCGATTTCTATAAGAATCAATTTATTTTCTGATTGTTTCAAACAGCACTATTAGGCAGGAGTTTTAAATTGACGAATAGTCTTTTGCATACGAAAGTTCACAGTTCAGCGGTGCATCAACGTTCTAGAGCTATTACAAATGATTATTTTGATAATCGACTAATTGTCTATTATTTTGCCGATTAGTCGACTAATCGGATCACCCATGAATTGTAGCTTGGAATTTTGTACTTTTAGTATTATGTGCAATATAAAATACTGGCAGGTATAATGATCGCTTATCTACTTTGAACGGATCAGAACCAGCCACCATCCAGGCAATAGTAACAGGAGAGAAAAGCTGCCATAAATATAAACACCCAGATATTTATATCAATCTATGAATGCCCCAGACAGAACATCCAAAGCAGACAAGTCTGGGTAAAAGAGGATGTTCAGTCAGCCTACTGGTGGTGTTAAATTTAGCAGCTAACAAGCTAACTAGCTTAGCGAGGCAACTATCCCTCTTCATAGTCAGCCACAACGGGCTTCCTGTTAAGATGCTGGAGCATCACTGTTGTCCTGCCACGGTAAGCAAGTTCTAACTTGTGTATTTTGGATTACACATGCTTCTGTACAATTTTTATAAAACGCTCCTAAACATTAGAGCTCCGTTGTCGGCCTGCCATGACAGTTTGGGTTTTTCTGAAGTTACGCCATGGCGGATCCCAATCCCACTGCTTTGCATATGCTCAGGGGCAGAGAGGCAGACAGAGCCATGGACACACATTATATACAGAGCAGTAAGAGGTACAGCCACAGTTTTAAGAGAAAAACAAAGCTTTATAAATAAAAAAAAACAAACAAATGATGACATCGACAAATACATTTGTCGACAATTTTGGTTGTTGACATTGTCGTGACGAATCGACTAAATGTGGCAGCCCTACAGTGTTCCAAGTTCTAGAGCAACAGATGCAGAAATCAAACAGATTAACATCTAAGTCATATATAAAAAGTTAACTTGGTTTGAGCAAAACAAAAGATTTTTAATGATCTATTTATTTTGAATAACTCTGTAAGAGACATTTACCACAATAATGAAACATTTAGAATCTGGACATAACTAAAATTATTCAATCAGAAAATCGTCCTGACTTGCATTCTTTTTTCAGAACACGGACAAAAAGGTTAAGGTTGTTCTCAATCAAGAACACAGGAAGATTCAAAGCCGTCTTCATAACACAATAACTTCAATAAGCTAGGTGTCCGATGCTGGACATACTTCAACACAGCTTTCTGTTACATGAATGCCATACCATCCAGCCCAGTACTGTGTGTCTTTACCACCATGAGTAAAACGAATATATCTCACTCCTGGCCCATAGTCCTTGAACACATGCACCATCTGTAACCCAAAAACAAATAAGTATCAGTAATGTTATGGTTTCTATTTATTTTATTTTGGCTCTAGGGCTTCGATCTTTGTACCATCTACATACCTCATGCCACTGCTCATTATTCCACTGAGGAAAGGAAACAGGCTTTGGATTAAAGTCCCGGATAATCTTTTTCTTCTGATTTAGCAGCTGCACAGAAATCACATAGAAGCTTCCACAATCCGTTCGCGGTGCATACCTGACAATGGATTTAAAAAAGTTTTCCTTTAGTTTGAGAAAAAAATAAGATTGTTATTATTAGTTGTTTGGATATTTCTCACCAATCAGATATCTTGATATGTGGCTGGATTTCATCCATGAATGTTGGGCCATATCCTTCCTTCTCCAAATTAATCAGCTGTTCCTTTCTGCACATTCTGCAGACAACAGATTATATTCACTTAATTACTAATTACAAGTTGAATTGAAAAAAACAGAAAATAATTTAAGTGCTGACAAAAAACTCACCCATAGGAGGTCACAAAGTTTCTTTGAACTGCTGTATTTGGATGCGGTGCCCTAATGTCCTCTATTACCCAACTGTCACCACTGTTCTCCAGTATTTTCCAACCTTCAAAATCATCTAACGAATCAAAAGATGAGAGAGTAAGCATACTGTTTTTAAAAACATAGCAAGAAAATGATGCAACTGCATAACAATAAATAAACTTAATGAAAAAAGGAATCACCGTCTCCTCTTGGATTCTTAATAAGATTTCTCTTCTTTTTGCGCAAGAAGTAAAACTCCCTCCAGTTGCTGGGTACTTTGGAAGGATCATGTAAATGATATCCCTCTCTTCTACACCTTTCTTTCCAGAAAGACTCCCTGTCAGCCACATCTTTCAACTGATGGCACACTAACCGACATGAGCAAACCACAAAATGAGGGGGCAGATGCAGGAAGATTTCCTCGAAGATGTCCAAAGGAAGAGGAAGGACCTGACAAAAAGAAAAAACAAACAAAAAAAAAGGGTGTAGGTCTTAAGCACTGACATTAGATTAAAGATTCATAGATTCTAAGCAACGCAAACAAAATTCTTCAAGGGAAACACAAAAGTTGGTTTAACATGACAACAGATTTGTGGTGGGAACCGGCCAGTTGGCTTCAATTCCGCTCTACAGAAACCTATGGTTGACATCACCAAGGCTTCAGCCATTAAAAAGACATTCTATGTGTTTTACTATCTGTCTTGGAGTATAGGGGCAGTAATAACTTCTTTCTGGAGAAACACAAAATAAATGTTCAACCATTTTTAAGTTGTTGTCCTACCCAGGTCGGAACATCTTCAATATGTTAAACCTTATAATGTACTTATTTGAAAGTAAATGGGATAACTTTCAATTACTTCCAACATTCAGTTAGTTTATGCATTATAATACGCTCCTCTATAGAGACACCGACTCATGTACATGCTTCAAATTATAACAGTATCACGTTTCACGCAAAAATTAAGGAATAAAGATATACATAAATATATCTAATCACCTTTTTTGTTATAACGTATACAGAGAATCTAAAAGGTCAACATATCTCTCTTACACTGACTAATATTTTTTGACATCACAATCGTTTCATGGCATAAGAAAAAAAAAATGGAAATAAGACAAATCATTTCAGACACTTTTCCATCTTTCATCTAACATATATCATGTATCATTCAACTGTAAAAAGCAAATCTGTAAAATGGAAACTCTATAAAAAGCTTTAATAATCTGGTCATAAAAGTGTACAAACACTAAAGCTGATACTTCGTTGAATTCCTTTTTTGATTCAGTTCCAGCATTCAGTCTTCTTGACCTTCCGTGAATTACATTGAATCTGATTAACTGTAAAACTATATATATATTGTCCTGGTTAGGTTTTCTGACTTATTTATGTTTTTGTTAAATAGTTGAGTTTTGTTTTGTTTTGTTTTACATTTTTTGTTAAGTAGTTTTTTTGCTAAGTTTGTAATCTCCCAGTTTATCGGGAGGCTTCAACGATGCAGAGCAGGATCAAATAACAGACAGCGGTGGAGGAAATTTCAACCATTTATTCCATTGAACACAAGGATCACATCCCAGAGTCCAACGTCTCTCTGCCCAGCTTTCCAGCCATATGACTAGACAGCAATGTAGAGTGGAGCAGCAAAAGCAAATTAGGTGGATTCCAGGACATGCTACTGTGAAATACAATGTCTGCTGCTGGGATATTGAGCTATTGGCAAATCATGATAGTGATAAGGCTGCCATACTATAACAATCTTCAGTCAGAGTGAGACGCCTCACTGCTACCAGAGATCCTGCCTCCCCACACCATCACCCTTTACAGTGACTCTTTTTAGATACTTGGCTCACCTGAGCTATGATAACATTTAACCCTCTATGACATACGGTTGCCCTCGGGCAACAAACCAATCTTTTGGCTCTTACACTGGTCCTTTAATGTTTTTTTTATTTTTTATAAAATTACTAAACATGTTTCTGTCCAATTAAATCAGGTTCTGAAGTGTCTGGGGGTGGAGCAGTCCTTTCAGGAAGCAGAGTCACAAGGGACAAAGTGCCAGAAAAAGGTAGGATAAATATCACTTTTCTTCATGTTTAAATTCGAAAAAATTGATAAAATAAATATGTGACTGTGCATGAATATTTTAAGAAGCATATTTGATTGTTAATATATGTTTTTTGTTTCTATTTATATACTAAAACTGCACTTTTAGGTTTGTTGCCTCAAGGCAACATCATGCAGTTGTAGCACTTTTGTTTGAGCAGTGTAATGCTACTGGTTGGGGATGTGCTTGAATGGATAATCAACACCACACTCAATGTTTTTTGCTGTTCTATCTTCCATTCTGATCTATCTACTATTGCTTGTAGGAAATGGATGCAATAATGTTATACGGGTCCAAGAACGAAGGCGTTAGGGACATTCCAATCGAAAGTGAGGACAGTGAGCTTGAGAGTGACAGTGGAGAATAGTGGACCCCAGAATCAGGTTTGAGGGCCAATTAGTAGGTCAGAGGTCAGTCAGGGTTCAATAACGTATGTGAGTGTGGGTGTGTACATGTTTGCGCCTGTGTGCATGCCTGTGTATGCATGGGTGGGTGAAGAAAAGTATAATAGATCAATTACTAGGTTCTTTCAAATTTTATTTTTCTTGCCTTTTTCTCAAGGAGATGGGCAAGCTGATGAGCTTTAGGAAATAAATGAAGAGGAACATGAGGAACATGAGGAAAATGAAGACATGCTCCCTGAACCAGAGCATGACAATGGCTTACCCCATTGGAGAACATCCCATAATGCAAACTTCCCCGACTATCCTGAATGGCAGGGTAACCTCCCAAGATCTGAAGATGTTTGTTCCCCCCATCATTACTTCAAGATGTTTTATTCAGATGACATACTGTCAGTGATTGCAGAGCAGTCAAATATGTATGCCAGACAGTGGAACCCAAACAAGCCTCTAAACCTCAGCACTAAGGAACTGGAATAGTTCATAGGTACTGTGATCTACATGTCGGAGAAGTGTAGAAGAGGACCCACTACTCCCATTCCCGTTCCTGACGTGCGCTTGGACGCCACAGCCCACTGGATGGTCATAGCTGGAAATACCTGGATGCAAAGGAACTCCAAGGCTCAAGTGCAGGAAATGTGGCATCCATCTATGTTTCACAGCCACTAGCAACTACTTCTTGCTGTTCCATACACAATAGGCTACTGAGACCTGCAGCTGTGTGACTTACTAGAGGCTCAGAACTGTTTTTGCTTTTGTTGTTGCAATCTGAAGTGTTCTGTACCTGTTTAAAAAAGGTGAGCTTGAAAAATAAAAGAATAAAAGCTTGTCTAATGTATTTTTTTTATTATTTTCCTAATTCCATGTAATATTGAAAACCTTGGTATTTTAGTACCCTCGTCGCACAATGTTGCCCTTAGGCAACAAGCCATTATCTGATTGTGGGGGGGAATGTAAAGATCAATATGTTGTCAGGGACCCACGAGCTCTTAAAAAGTGTGTTGAAAAAAAAAAAAAGTGTGTTGAAATATTTTTTTCCCCCTAAAATAAAAATTCATGCCATAGAGGGTTGAGGTATTTTTGAACGGAAACTTTGTGTGTTAAACCAGACTGTCTGCCACACACACCCCTGACTGATGTTGTTAGATGGGGAAAGTCCCTAAGTACCTCTATCAAGACTAACTTCATGTAATTCTCAAGTCTCAGCTCATACAGTAAAAACATGTATCATTTGGACATAAAATATATTCATGGTGACCTTATATGGAGAAAGATTAAAGCTACTGACAAAAAAGAAATAAGTGGTAAGTTATGAAACACACTATGCGTCTCCAGCGGGACTTACAGGATAAGAACTCTTTGACGGCGCAGTTGAGATGTCGCTTTGTGCGGTACCCATGGTGGTTCTAAGCTTTTTCCTCATGTGCAACCTATATGTGGTTTTACAGAACCTGTGTGCTAAATCAGCAGAGAGAGGGAAAGAGAGAAGAGTAAATAAGCCTACCGCTACACTTGGAGAAAAAACACGGAAGTGAAGCTAAACTTGAGATTGAGAAAAACAAATACCTAAACTTTTAAAACGGATAGACACGAAAAAATTTGAATTTCAGACTTACATTTTCAGACAACTCCCTCCTACCTGGTTACACCATTAGTTTCGATTATTTACCCAAAATCCTTGGCTTACTGTAGCGGCGGAGGGAGGAAAAACGAAACCAAAAAATGTGTGTTCATCTGTCCATCCATCTGTTTAATATCGCTACACAGTATAGTTGTAACGTCAAATAACTGAACGTTTGCACGCCACACGCGAATGCCTATCAATATCAGCACCGTCTTACACCTCAGTGAAGCAGGTCCACCTCTACGACTTCTTGAAGAACCGTTCCCGGTGTTGTGCCATAAAGCGATCGTACTGTCAAAAACACTACACTACAGCCGCCGCGGGAGCGCGCATGGGTTGGGTTACGGCATTTCTCAACGTAATTCACAACGGTTGCGGCTTAAAATTCGGCAAATAAAACATTAAAGACATTGAAGAAGCAAATTATCCCACTTAAGTACTTTAGCAGATGTTTGTCTCCGTTTAATGTATATAATTTTCTCCAGAGACGTAGGCTACTGTATTTTTATGTTCCAGAAGTTGTTTGAAGCGTTCAGCATTTATCATAAAGCACACATGTAAAACTCAAGCCCCGGAGCCAAATCCGGCCCTCCATGGCCATTTATGTGGCCCTCCAAACTCTAGAAGACCCTGTACAACTTTTTTTCCTTTTTTTTGTGCACCACAATACAGTTTTATTAGTAATATAAAATCAGTGTTTATTTGAACAGTCCCAAATCACATGCTAATGTAAATATGTTCAGTATTATCACATTTTAAGACTTACTTTTGGAATGCGGAGGCTGATTTTTAACGGTTTGTTATAGCTTTATCAATACTTTTCTGCAACAACCAGCCGTTTAAGGATATTCATCAGCTTGGTACTGTATGGCCGAAAATAGAAATGAGTTTGACACTGCTGTCATAAAGGGTAAATATGTAAGCTTGAATGTAGCCTAACTGAAAGATAATTTGTGGTAAGAATTGGCTATCTGTATGCTATAGCACTGATATTAATTTAAAATTAACTTAACATAACGCTGCTGCATTGAATGTCAGAGCTCTCAAGTTTTATGAAAAGTTCAGAGTGAGATTCACGGGGTTCAAGGATCAACAGATTTTCTACGTTGTGGCCGCAGTCGGCTGTCAACATAATTCTGTTCCCCAGTATTAATAAAAATGTCTAATTTAACATTATCTTTATTATAAATAACTAATAGAAAACGATAACAGGTTAGTCGAACAAACAAAGCTGTTGTGAAATATAGAAAATATTTGTATTTCAAACAGCCAATCAAAAATACACTTTTGTTTGAGCTAAATGGGCCCTTTAAGTTTCTGAGCATATTTTAGTTTGCTTATTGTTGTGTTATGCTACCCATTATTATTGTATTGTTATCGTAACCATCATAGAATACTGGGCCTTTTCCATCATCATAATTACCTCTAAAATAGAAGAAAAAAAAGAGCATTTTCTTGCCATAAATTGATTATAGCATCCTGGTTACATTTGAAAGGTTAAATATGTCTGAAAATGACTATTATCTATTTATTTATTAGTCAGCAGAAGTGATTACTGCAAGTCAATGACTCAATGCAGTCTGCAGGGCGTCTTTAGATAGAAAACGTTTAAACTGATTGGAATAATGATCTGGGGGATTAATTGGAATGTATGCGTGATTAAGTAAAAATTATCTTTCTTGTAAAGTGCCTTAAAATGACATGTTGTGTGTTGGCGCTATTTAAATAAATTGAATTAGAATTCCCCTTTTTTCCACTGCACAAAAAGCCAACATTACACAATCATTTTAAAAAGATTGCATAAAGTGAAAAAAAGTGCTTTTGTTGAATGCTTTCAAAAAGATTTCACAAGAAAGTATTTTGTATTTTTTTGACTGAAAGGTCAAAATCCTGCATGTCTTCTTCAGACTCTCCTCCACCGCCACCACTTCCCCAACCGGCAGCTTCCTTCTTCTTGCTTTTCTTCTTTTCGTTCTTCTTACGAAATGACATGTTGTGTGTTGGCGCTATTTAAATAAATTGAATTAGAATTCCCCTTTTTTCCACTGCACAAAAAGCCAACATTACACAATCATTTTAAAAAGATTGCATAAAGTGAAAAAAAGTGCTTTTGTTGAATGCTTTCAAAAAGATTTCACAAGAAAGTATTTTGTATTTTCATGTTAATGTCAATTTATTTTAAAAACAAATCTATAAATGCACATATATTGCATAGCAGTGCATTACATGAATGAAAGGTATACATAGGCTATATATTGTCTGACAACAGGGGCACAGCCACCATAAAGGTTGAGTAGGTGGATTTCCAATGGCCAGTAAACACTTCATGATAAATACCTTTGAAGTAAAATCAAATTACAGTTCACATCTCAGAAAAACACACTTCTTCTGACTTCCACTTTTTAGGTAAACCAAATGTATCAATATTAAAGCTAAATATCTTTACTTCAAACATGACAAGCAACATATCTTTCATAAAGGACAAGAAGCCAATAAGTGTTCACTAAATAGGACATTTTGGACGAGTAACGGTGCAAAACGCTTCTTCTAAATTTCAGAGTGGCAGTAACTATGATTTTAGATTATATTTATTTGTACACCATTCAACCATCAACAAAAAGGATGCTTGTAGATACAGTATCAAAAAATTGTAACAAAAAAGCAGACAGGATGGTCACAACCCAAATGGCAACTTTTCCAAACAATCTTTTCGAGCCAGATTGGAGTCAAGAGTTTGAACTGAAAACATCTGTGCTTCATTGAAATATTCCCTTTCCCCTGAAGTTCATATCATGGACTTGGAAACCAAATAACAAACACATGAGATGTACATACATAAAATTGTTTATAAAAAATAACAGTAATATTTTTAGCGACACCTTAGCTAACCTTATGAAGCAGGAGACATGCTTATTATTCAAGATCAGAAAAAGTATTTGACCAAACAGAACATGAATCAGCAAATTTAAACATGAAAATAAATCAACATTCATTCAGAAGTGTAATAAATGCATGAATTGAATGGTCATGAGAATCATTCCACTTTCTAGATTTGTCAAAGAAAATAAATGTCTGCAGCTTAAGCTAACTCTGGCAAGCTTATGAACCCAAGTTCAATGTTGACAAGGTTTCATAAGCTTCCTGTGTTTAGGCCACACTCAGCCACTTTTGGGTACTCTGTATGTTATTCTTTGTTGTTGACACAGTCACATCCAAATTCCAGACATTTGAGGTGTTTTGTGAAATGACGCATTAACATGATCTGGTATTTCTTTGTTTTCTCTTCACTGTTCTTCCAGTTATGCTGGACAAATCTCAACAGAGGACTCGGTGATCCGAACACCATACCACCCTTTCCAGTACTTTCCATCCGTGCCTCCATGACAAAATCGAATATACCTCACCCCAGGTCCATAGTTTTGAAATGTATGGGTTATCTGAAAAACAGAAATTGTACAGTTGATCTTAAGTTCTTGAAGCTTTCTGCAGCATTTGATGGAGATTGTTCTTTTTTCATACCGGAATCCAGTGTCTGTGTGTTCCAGCACTGATTTTAATAGTTTTAGGAGCAAACACCTGAATAATCTCCATGTTTTCATTGAGCAGTTCCACACGAATGTTGTACTCACAGTGACTGTCAAAGCGAGAAGTATACCTGAGACAGGGGACACAAAGGCATACATAAAAACAGCTCTTCTGATGCTACCTCAGGAAATAACTCAAGACACAACCATTTTACAAGCACAGAACCATGCAAAAATCATTACAACTTCAGTAACTTTTTTTCAGTTTTCAGTTGGTGTAGTAATTTTGGGGGATATACCTGCCTAAATTACTGCACAATTTTGAAGTGGCACACAATAATAATAGATTTTCACATTTTACAAATTAAATTTTGAAAATTGTGGGGTGCATAAGTATCCAGTCCCATTTGAATATTTTATTGAGCACTGTTCCACCCATAATTCAAAAATAGAATAGTTTAGGGCAAATGCAAACCTATCAAGAAAGGCTGTCCATCTATACTGACTGAGAAAGAAGAGTATTAACTATACTAATGATGCACTTATACTACTACGTCTTTCTATTATGAAGGATTGGCGAGAAGAATCCAACATTGAAAAAGACAGAGAAAATCTTTTGTCCAGCTTTCGTATGTTTGGCCTGGGCTCTTTCTGTTTGGAGTTTGCATGTTCTTTCTGCACATGCATAGGCAAGGCAAGGCAACTTTATGTAGATTGCACACTTTCAACAACAAGGTAATTCAAGGTGCTTTACATGATTTGGTGGTAAAGAAACTAACAAAACATATGATAAAAGCGGGGAAAGCAAAATGAAGAATGAAACATGAAAAGCATTAAAAAATTAAAAAATAAAATCATTAGAGAAAGTAAAAAAAAACAATTAAGCGACATAATCATTTACTCAAAGGCAGCTCTTAATAGATGAGTTTTAAAGGGATTTTACAGCTTTCCACTTCTGAGATAGACATATATATGATAAAATGTCACTGTTGGTTTTATATAGTATTAATTTGTCCTGAAATGCAACTTGTATCCTGCAGTTAATTTTGGACCACGAAGTAAAACGTCTCGTTTCTCTATAATTCCACCTCCTGCCACCCCCTTTGTGTAGAGCTGCTCTGACTGAGAAACACAGCTGAGCCTAATCTGAATCAGGAGTCAGCCAGTGAATTTGAAGTGCAGCATGTACCACAATGAAACTGTGTTATATTAAGGGCTCGGACGTTTGGTTTATTCATTTCTTTTTTGTAAAAACCGGAGTCAATAAAGTTATTTCAGCTGCTAAGTCTACCAGGCTAAAGACGAGCATTTCCAGTCTTTAGACAGAGCTGAAACCAACATAGCTGAGTCCAGCAAGCAATCTTCCAGCCCAGTATATATAAAAAAGACGTTGGTGTTATTTGCACCCATTTACTGAACATTCTGAGATGTTACAGATCAACTAATT
Organism: Apricaphanius iberus; assembly: GCA_028564705.1. NCBI lineage: Eukaryota > Metazoa > Chordata > Actinopteri > Cyprinodontiformes > Aphaniidae > Apricaphanius > Apricaphanius iberus. The sequence goes on along the minus strand of JAPXFQ010000494.1, from coordinate 3,175,657 downwards.
AACCACACAATACTGTTAAAAGATCACATAAGCAGCTTGATAAGTGGCTAACACATAGTAGCATTAGCATGTTGCTTCTTACTTTTCTGTCCATCAGGCATCTTTGATCCAGCTGCTGTTCTTTAGGAATGTAGAATTAAGTAATCCATGCAGTCAGACAGGTGTGTTCACAGAGAAAGTAAAACTCCAACAAAAAAAAAAATGTTTCAGCAGGTGAAACCAGAGCAACAATGAGCTTTGAGAAGGGGGAGGGTGCAATTGCAATTCTAGCAGAGGTAGGCTAGTACTTCCTAGTGGTAACATAGTGATGTAAAATACACCACTATGTTACCCCTCTGCCATTTTCCCGGAGAAGGAGGGGAAGCTGCTCAGAGAGCAGGATTCAAGAGCATTACACAGGCATGCATTAATTAAGCCCAAACCCACTCTGGCTGTTTTTCTTTTTGTTTTTTGTTTATATGAGAAAATTGGATGACCAGATGATTGAAAAATCCAAAAACTTGATTTTGCATGATTTAGGCCCTTTAACCTCTTGAACTCGAGAGCCCCCGGTACAACACCAGTATCTGGCTTCGACCAAAACACACTTATCATACATCAAAATGTCAAGCAGAGATTCCTTAACAAAAGTATCCACTTCAAGGTTATTTCCATGAGACACAGCTCAAACAACAGCCAAAATAAACAACTATACCATATAACTACATCTGTCGCAAAAATTTGTTTCAGTGTTTTTTATTTCCATAATAAAAAAGCCAGCGCTGAAATATTAGCATCACAAGAAAGCTAAGATCTAGCTAAATCAATTCATGTAAAGTTTCTTTTCATATCCCCAAAATTTTCAGTCAGGACTCAACAAAAATATTGTCAAAACAAAAACGAGCAAATGAAATAGCCTTGCATTGCATCTAACTGATATATTTAATAACACCTTAATCAAATATATACATTTTTACTTTGCAGTGATATTCCAGGATGGAGATATCGAGCCCTTTTATTCCAAAGTCTTCAACAATAAGGGATATGACTGATTGTTGTGATTGCTTATGACAGAGAAAGATGTATTCAAGGATATTAAAGTATTTGTAATGAATGTTTCTCTGTCTAAATAAAAGACAACTCTTTATCTAAATCTGCTCTATACTGTTCAGATGTTTAATCTTGAAATAGACTCAGTTCTGCATACTAGATTCTGAAGTGGGTTCTGGATGGACTATTAAAATGGTCTGCCAAGTTTATGACAGTGATTCTTTAATGGAAGACCCAATGGACACCTTAATCTATTAATTTTTGTGCTAGTGTATATTTGTGACAGGTGGTTTGAAAGATATATATTTTTCATGTCTTGAATAGATCTAAAATTGTCCCATAGACTAGAGTTGGTCCAATGCAGGGTTATTTTTTTCTAAATTTTCTTCAATATTCAATAATAATAATTTCGTCAATATTTTTTTCGTTCATGACATCAAAGTAATTAGTTTAAAGTATCAACAGGGTGTAACAGCACTTTCCAAGGAATCTTCTCACCATTCACATATTCTGATGTCTGGCTGGAAGTTATCCATAAAAGATGAATTGTAGCCTTCCTTCTCCAAATCAATTGTTTGGTACTTCTCACAGATACTGCAGAAAACACATTGTTTTAGTAGCAAAATAGTATGAAAATATGACAAAAATATGAAATCAGCACTATGTACAGTAGGTGCACTAGCACTAATCACTATACTAATACTTACGTATAAGAAGTGACAAAGTTTTTCTGGACTTTCACATTAGGATGTTTGGTAAAGATTCCTTCAACTTTCCAACCATCGCCACCATCATGCCTGATGACCCATTTGTCAAGTCCTTCTGAAAAAGAAAAAAAAGAAAAATCGATTCACATAAGAATCTGGATTCTTTGCGTAACAATTTTAAAATCGATAAAAAAAAAAAAAAGATTTTCAAATATTTTTACATATGTTTTTTTTACATGCAGCCCAGGCTTGGAAAAAAAGTTTAAGTTCACTTTATTATTAAGTATAAATAAGTATTTAGCAATTTACTTTAGAAAGTCTTTACTTTTCATTCATTCTGGTCTGTACTGCACATTTTAGGACGAATTTTGGTCATCATTGCAGATCATTTCAAAATCACTAAGGTTTCTAGGCTGTCTCTGTGCAACTTTGAGCTTCAGCTCCCTCCATAGGCTTTCTATTGGATTAAGGTCCGGAGACTATAGGCCACTCCATGACCTTAATGTGCTTCTTCTTGAACCACTCCTTTGTTGCCTTTGCTGTATGTTTTGGGTCATTATCTTGCTGGAACACCCATTCACGACCCACTTTCAGTTTCCTGAAAGAGGGAAGGAGGTTGTCCCTCAGGATTTTATGATACATAGCTCGGTCCATCTTACCGTTGATGCAGTGAAGTTGTCCACCCAAAGCAAATTGTTTTCACCTCAATGCTCGACAGTGGGGACCGTGTTTTGGGGGTCTTAGGCAGTATTTTTCTTCCTATAAACACTGCGAGGTAAGTTGATGCCAACCAGCTAAATTTTGGTCTTATCTGACCACAGCACTTTCTGCCAGTCACTCTAAATTATTCAGGGGTTCATTGGAAAACTTCGGATGGGCCTGCACATGTGCCTTCTTGAGCAGGAGGACCTTGCGAACCCTGCAGGATTTTAATCCACTGTGGTGTAATGTGTTTGCAATGGTTGTCTTGGTGACTGTGGTCCCAGCTACTTTGAAGTCATTAAGTAATTCCTTCCATGTAGTTCTAGGATGATTTCTCACTTTTCTCAGAATCACTGACACCCCACATGGTGAGAGCTTGCATGGAGCCCTAGACCAATGTCGATTGATGGTCAATTGTGCTCTTTCTATTTTCGAACAGTTGCACCAACAGTTGTCACCTTCTCTCCCAGCTTCTTGCTAATGCTTTTGTAGCTCATTCCAGCCTTGTCCAGGTCTACAATTTTGTCTCTGACATCCTTGGACTACTCTTTGGTCTTTCACATGTTGGAGAGTTTGGAGTCTGCCTGATTGATTGATTCTGTGGACAGGTGTCTTTTATACAAGTGACTTGTTAAGATAGAAGTCTTTAATAAGGCTGACTAATTGAGTAGGAGTATCTAACCACTCTGTGGGAACCATAACTCTTAATAATTGGTAGGGATTCAAATACTTATTTCAGTCAATGAAATGCAAATAAGTTTTTATATTTTATTTAAAGTTATTTTTCTCACATTTCCTTTTGATGTGCTAGCTCTCACTGTTAAAATAAACCTACCATTAAAATGATACTGTTCTGAGACTTTTCATTCCTTTGTCATTGGACAGACTTACAAAATCAGCTCAGCAAGGGGTCAAATCATTTCCCCCCCCACTGTGTATATATGTATATATATATATATATATATATATATATATATATATATATATATATATATATATATATATATAAATTCATACATACTCGATTCTGATTGGCTGGAGGGTGTTCATTAATAAGTGATAATGTACACCTAGGAAAGGCGTCCTGTCAAATTGCCTGATGACAGTGTACTGGCCTTCTGAAATGATATTTTGTATCACGTAACGTAAGGTAAAGCCATCGTCTCACTTCCCATCACTGATGAACCGCTGCGGTCGGCTCGCTCTGGCCACGTTGCTTGGCAACACCTGTATACAGGAGATATTAAACAGTGCGCTCAACTTATATAAAAAACCTCGCGATTTTAACTCTAAAACACATGAAAGTATTAGTAATTGATTAAGTATGTCCTTCTTTCGTAAGTGACCATGGTATAAACGGGATAATGCCCTTCGAGGTGTCCATTATCAGAAAATAATGGACTTCGTGTCGTCCATTATTTTCTGATAGTGGACACCTTGTTGGGCATTATCCCTTACATATATATGGTGGAGGAATGAAAGGACACGATCAGCTCGTGTCCCCCCCCCCAAACAACCAGTAGGGTCCACATCTACTCCAGGACCCTGCGTCTGAGTAAACGGCTGAAATGGCTGAACCTGGAACCAGTCCGAAATGCCTGCAGGCGAGGCGGAGGATGACGAGGGGGGTCTGAGGATAATTTGCGCTCTGACGGCTGATGAGACTCTCTGAAAGGAGGAAAGCAATCTGTCAACGTTGTGGAGGGAGGATGTCCTGTACGAGGGGCCTGGGCTGTTTCCACCTCATCATCTTTTAGAAAATGGGCGGGTTTCCGTCTACTGATGCAAACAGTCTCTTACGCCCCCCCCCCAAATCTAAAAGAAAGTGCTTGGGCCCAGGTTCAAGGACCCTGAATGGTCCATCATACAGTGGCTGTAACAGTGTCCTGTGTGCATCGTGTCTCACAAAAACAAACTTAGAAGACTCCAAGCTCTTTGGGACAAATGACTGGGGCAAACAATGAAGTGCATGGCCAAGGTTGTGAGATGGCATTGTTGGGCAGGCGGGGTAAACTGGGGTGAAGGGGCCCCTGGAAAAAACACGCCTGTAACCCGTACCGGCTGGTCTAAAACCAGTTCAGCTGGAGAAGCACCAATGTCCTCTTTAGGCGCGGAACGCAACCCCAGCATAACCCACAGGAGACGGGCGACCCAGTTACCATCGGTCAGAGGTGCTGTCTGAAGGGGGGCCGAAACGTGCCACCCAGGTCGATAAAAACGCCCGAGCCACCACTGCAGATGTTGTGGACGCCAGTGGAACCACTTCTGGCCATCTGGTGGAGCGGTCGATCATGGTCAGTAGTTGGGTGAAACCCTGCGACGGAGGCAGAGGGCCCACCAGGTCTACATGCACATAATCGAACCAGCGACTGGGAATAGGGAATGTTTCCAATGGTGCTTTTGTGTGCGTGTGAACCTTGGGACGTTGGCAGGGGACACATGCTGCGGCCCACTCCCTCACAGCCTAGAACTGACTAGCTTGACTGAGGCCCGAACACCTGGATGGGAGAGGAAATGCAAGGCATCAAAAAAGCATTGGCACCACACAGCAGGAACCAGAGGGCGGGGGCAACCAGTTGAGATATCACAGAGGAGGGAAGGACCACCATCCTGCACCTGCCTCTCCTCAAGATTAAGGCCAGTCGGTTCAGACTGCAGCCTGAGGATTTCTGCATTGCCGTACTGATCTGCAGCCACAGAAGAGAAATCAATGCCCACATAAACTGGTGAGACAGGCAGTCAGAGACCAAGTTGGATTTGCCAGCCACATGCTGAATATCTGTTGTAAATTCGGAGATAGCAGCAAGGTTGCACTGCTGCCGTGCAGACCAGGGGTCAGAAACCTTTGACGTAGCAAATACCAAAGGCTTGTGGTCAACATTAGCTGTGACGGTGCGGCCCTCCAGGAAAAAACGGAAACGCCGTGTAGCCAGGTAGAGAGCCAGCAGCTCTCTGTCAAAAACGCTGTATTCACACTCGTTGTCAGGCAGCGTGCGGCTCAAAAAGGCAAGCGGCTGCCAACCCCCCCACCCACGCCCTGCTCTGACACCACCCCCACCGCTACGTCAGAGGTGTGTGTAGTCAGAGCCATCTACGCAGATGGAGAGGGGTGAGCCAGAAGGGCAGCATTGACCAGCGCGGATTTAGCATTATTAAACGCTTGGAGACAGTCGGGGGTCCAGTCCACGGTTTCAGTGGCCTTTTTCTTTTTAAGCGTGCAGTAAAGCGACTGCAGAATACGCAGGCAATTCAAATTCATTAAAAACACACCACAAACTTACCAAGGTCCAGACCTCGGTGTCATAATGGTAGATACGGCCTTGGATGGGATAATTAAGTTCACAAGGATACAGCCCATTTCCTTTTTTTTTATTAATATACTTACACATACTCACACATGCGAGCAAATTTTACTGGACCTTCATGGTGTAAACATGTCTCCATTTCGCGAGCTCATCCAGATACGGCCGCATTAAGGGCTATTTCAGGAACCACACCAGACTCGAAAATTGCCTGGTAGAGTCGCTAAGTGGGACTTAGGTTTAATTCATGTTGATAGCTTTTTAAGTCAATGGGGAATATTATGAGCAGACGTCACCAAACATATGCCATTTATAAATTTGGAGGTGTGGCTGGCAAAGCAGTGTGAAACTATATAGCAAACAGATTTGCAGCAACCATCCCTGCTTCTCGTTATTCCCTGCTGCTTTTGATGCTTTTTGGCACTGATCAGTGATGCTTATCACTGCCGAAACAGTCACAATATGCTTACATCTTACCAAATCAGCTGAGAGGACAGAGCTAGATTCACAGAATTCCCCAATTACTCATCTCATGGATACATGCCTATTAAGAGATATTCACCCTCATTTGCGATTTGAGAAAACAGCCACATCATATACATATGTCACATGGAAGTTAACATTAAAAAAATGCCCATCTATTATGCTATTCCTAATAAAAAAAATGTGTTGAATATTTTTGTTTGACAAATATTTTATCAACGTATTTTTCTATAAAATCTAGTAGTGGCAGTAAAGGGTAGAGCATACATCATTGGACATATAAAGGACATGAGATCAATATCTGTATTACTTGGCAAAAAAATTGTTGTTGATGCATTCTCCTATCTTATTTATCCCCTTTTGGTACAAAATGCTTTTGTACGCCAAGGATTAATAATTGTGTTTGTTGCCTCACCTTCTCCTCTTGGATTTTTAATAAGATTTCTCCTCCATTTGTACAAGAAGTAAAACTTCATCCAGTTCTCAGGGTTTTTGGAAGGATCCGATGGGTGATAACCTTCTCGTTTGCATCTTTGTCTCCAGAAAGATTCTTGATCAACCAAATCCTTCCACTGGTGACAAACTAATCGACAAACACAAACCACCACCTGTGGAGGAAGAGTGAAGAAGATCTCTTCTAGGACCTGAAAATGAAAGAAAAAGGACCCAGATCTATACCTTTTTTTAAAATATAATTTTGAGTTTACAATATCCTGAAAAGGGTATTTTTAAGCTACAGTAAGAATATGGGAAAGAATTGAGAAAACACCATGTCTACATTATGAAAAGTAATTTATTTTTATGTTTATTTGTAGGCTACTTATCTAACATATTTTTTTAGAACTTGCATTTTTTAATCTCTTAAAGCAAGAAAACAGACACATCTATCTTATAGGTTGTGGTCTCAGTCCTCAAAGCGGTACTCCCCGTTGAACTTCCAGTTGTGGACATTTGCCAAAAAAAAAATCCCAAACCTCTCTCTGTTAACTGTCCACTGTGAATAAAGGTCACTGCAGAACCTTTAAAATAATAATAATAAAAAACTATCTAGCTAATGGACTTCCTGTTTTTTTGTTATCAGTAATTTTAGTTTCTTTGTACTAAAGAAGTACGATGAAAGAATCAGATAGCAGATAACAGTGATGCAAGATATAATTTACCCTTTGTGTTATGAAGATGTTATATGTGGAATTATGTTAATTTGATTGCTTACAAGGATGGGACATCATGTAAGCCCCACCAAGATGTATTTATTTAATTACTAGCTGACACCGCTCAAAACAAAGTCGGAGGATAGACAGACGACGAGCACTTTTAAAGTAACAAATCTCTTACGTCTGGGTTTAGAAGCGATGAGGAACTCCGCAAGTCTGAGCTATCCTCCATATGCTTCCTCTTCATTGCTTCCACAAGCCAAACTAGAAGGGAGAGAAACTGAGCTTTCTGTTTGACCAATGTGGATCCGCTTTTATATGAAAAAAAAATGTAATTCCGTAGCGTCACTCAAGCGGTAAGCGTCTGTTTGTCCAATGGAAAGAATATACCAGAAAAATTAGCTACAGAGAGCGGGGAAGGTTTTTAACTGTTTTTAAGCAGTTTTCAGTAGCCTATACGATTGAATCTAGTTGCAGCCTCTGACTGAGCTCAGCACTGTGAAGATACGCGAGAATAGGCTATTGCTTTACATCACTTCCAGAAAGAGCGTTTCCCCCTCTACGCCTTTTCCAAGAAGGATTCAACAGCTCTTCCTAAAAAGGAAAAGGAAAGTTAATCCAGATCCGATTCAGAAAATTACTGAAGGGCAATTCACCCACACAAAAATGTTATCTGCTCTTTGTATTTTTAATCTGTTCTGGTTATTTTAGCTGTAGCTCAAAATCTACAATGCTTAGATATTTCAGAGCTGGACTAAATACACTGATCGCAGAACATGTAAAACGAATGATTCTGAGATGAAACCCCATGAGGCATTGAACATAGATCAGTTAGTGAATAAAAACTTTGATCTTTTTCAGCAAGATCAGTTAGTGGAAGGAAGAACTGTGAGCTTTTCAGCTAGATCAGTTAGTAAATTAAAACTCTGTTTTTACCTGCTTGTCCTTACATTGTTGTATTGTCTTGATTATTGTCTTAGTGTAATTGCTCTCTTGTATTTTAATCATCAATTTGATTTATGCTGTGTTCCAAATTTAATAATGTAAAGCACATAGAATTGCCTTGTGTTTATAGTGGGCTATACAAATAAAATGGCCTTGCCTTGCCTTGAACGACATGAGCCGATCGGTTCGAGGAAGGGTTAATCTCACGGGGGCTTCATGTGAACTCAAATCCCCCTACTAGCCAGGTGCATAATCAGGCAGCTAATGCTCTGCTGCACCCAAATGTCAGCGTCAGTTGCGGAAAGAATACATGTAAAGTCTAGGGTCGAGTACGTAAGAGGTCTGTCAGAGTCTCTGCGGTGCGTTGTGTGCGTTGGCTCCGTCAACTTTTCAAGCGTTACCTGCATTGCAAGCGGCAACGTAGCAAACGCAAGCAACGCAAAAGTCCATCTGCGTCAAGTGCGCCAATCAATCGGATTGTCTCACCGCAGTAAAGTCACTACACATATCTTGAATGAAGGGGGACCAGTGAAAACATTTTCAACAAATGCAGGACATGTCCAAATGTAGGACATTTGAGCTCTGATGTGGCCCAGGATATATATATCTTGGGACACTTCATATATATATGATGGGCCATATATATATATATATATATATATATATATATATATATATATATATATTCCCCTCTTGACCACCGTGGGCACTGTTTCTCATTCCAAGCTCAGGGTCCTCCTCAGTATCTTTGCTCTTCCAAGTACTGCACATTTCTGCACTGAGATGTCGAGGTTCTTCCAGCGATCTGCTGGAGCCATTCCTCCTATTTGGGGTTCACTGCCCCAAGTGCTGTGAATACCACAGGTAGTACTGTCACCTTCATCTTCCAAGCCTTCTCTAGCTCCTCTCTGAGCCCTTGGCATTTCTCAAGTTTCTCCTGCTTCTTCTCCCGGATGTTACCATCACTTGGTATTGCCACATCCACCACAACGGCTTTCGTCTGCTCTTTATCAACCACCACAATGTCCGGTTGTTTCGCCATTACCATCCTGTCTGTCTGAATCTGGAAGTCCCACAGGATCTTTGCTCAGTCATTCTCCACCACCTTTGGAGGTGTTTCCCACTTTGACCTTGTCTGGTGTGGTAGATCTGGGCCTCTATCGAACATGTGCTCAGAGCCTGCTCCTGTGCTGCCAGGATGAGTGTCTCTGTGGTGTCCTGTAGGCCAGCCCTCTCTAGCCATTGGTAGGATTTCTTGAGATCAGCCATTTCAGTTATGTTCCGGTGGTACATTCCAAGTTGAAAAATGTCTAGCACTGCAAAATCAGTGGATTGCATGAATTTGAAAGCTGCTGAAAGGCCTAAATTTAGTTATTTTAAGATTGTTTCACGCATCCATAGGTTGTGAATCCCTGGGAAATAAGACATTTTTAAAGATGGGAATAGGGAGTAGAATTCAGAAAGAGCTACACCTGATGTAAACTGACGGAGGCATTTGCTGTGCCATGCATACTAATTGATACTGCTCAAAGATGAGATATAATCTGTAAAACACATTGTGGTGGTGCTGATTAAAAAAAGTGAAAACATTTTCAAAGCACACAGCTTAAATACAAACCAGATACAGTTGTGGTTTGTAATTCATATAATTCATAGCATGTATAGAGTATAGTAGGCTATATCTGGTTAAGCGAAACATCTTAAATCAACATAATTAAATGCAGACCCTGAAGGATGGAATTAATTTGAGAATATGTAGCATAGTGCCACAGGTTTAACAACAATGAGACCACTAAACAGATTTTGTACAGTTAAACCACATAGTTTAAACTGTAGCAGTCTGAGGCTTTTTTCTACATTATCCATACGAATTGATACTATTGAAATATGGGATATCAACTCAAAAAAAGTCATGTTTCTGTCATGTTTAGCTTCCACAGAGCAATGGCAACTTGTTTCTTTAAGAGGACACAGAGGCGAAAAGCTGTGTCGCTCCAGCGCAGGACGTAGTTTGCTTATTAGATGTAGATTAATATTTGTTCCAACATCCTGACTTTTGTAGCCACTGAGCTTTGGGGAAACCCAGAACAACAACATCCCATCGCTGCAAGGCTCGGTTCAACGACCAAACTGACAGTCGGCTGCGTCGTCTTCGCAGAGCAGTCATCTGAAACACGCACACACAGAATACTTATTACTAAAGCCAACTGGTCAATATACATTTTTACGCTGGGCTTTAGCGAATAAATAAATACCCGGAGTGTATTTATAACCCACCAAACCGGGGTAGTATTTGCATAGGCTTATCCACACAAGCCGTTGCCTGGTTCTGGTCTGTTGCGTCATACTCCTACAGGGTAGAGGGTGACAATTTTTTGGGATTCCCACGGGTCACGAGATTCCTGCAGGATTCCTGTGGGATGGGAGTCAATTTCACTGTTGGTAACGTGATTTGGACGGGACAGGAAATAATCCAAGGGATTGGGGGGAAACCGAAAATTAGAAATTTTAATTTATTTATTTTTATTCATCTTGTCAGATATCAGGGATTTTAGGCTAGGCCAATGTGTGTGGTTATTAACTTCGCTGCAAAATTCAATCTGACAGATTGCTATCTTTAGTTGAATTCCATCGGGTCTACTACACTGCACGCACCAAAACTGAAACTGCTACGTTGTTGCTACCTGGATAAACTGGTAAGCATATAATATCCGACTGAAAATGCATGCATCTTAATAGTTTGGTAGTCAGACGAATCTAGTCCATTCATGACGTGGTAAGGTGGCCAAACAACGAGGATGCAGGATATGGTTAAAGATGGCGGATAAAGCTAAATAGAGGATCTTTGATACTGTGCTAGACTATGATTTAAAGGGAGGCGGGAGGAGCGAGCGCCATAGGAGGTAAGTTACTAATCTACGGGATTCGGTTGGGACGGGAGTCTTTCTCTCGGGATTTTTTCGGGACAAGGTCTTTTGGAGGGGGGGCTGTCACGTGATCGGGACGTGACGGGAGAATTTTTTTGGGATCGGGATGAGATGGGAGCGAAAATTGATTCCCGTGTCACCCTCTACTGCAGGGCTTCTCAGACTTGTTTGTACTACTTCACCGTGTTTTTCCTTGCAGCATGTAGCTATTCCTGGGGCCTTTATTCTTCAATGAGAGAGGCTTTCTCTTTCTCTTCAACGTGCGACTACAAAAAGCCACAGACCACAGAAGGTTTGAAATACTCTGGTGTGTTAATGGAGAAGCAACACAAAACGAGTCGTGCCATGTCACGCGTAGTACAGTACATTACGGCACGACAAAAAGGTACTAGTGGAGAAACACCAATAGATTGGGGATGGAGCTTGTGCTGTTGATGCAGAAGAAGAAGAACAAGAAGAAGAAGAAAAAAATGGCTGTGACTCCCTTCCTGCCCCTTAGGACGAAGGAATGAGCATTAAACATGGAGAAAACCACTATAAATCTGGCCATGTGGAAAGCTGCATGTATGCTGGGGGAGAAGTAGTTGGTGGAGTAAGAGCCGGCATGCTTGAGAAGCTGTACGAGGTCTCTGTGGACAAGTGCTAACCAGTGCTAGCCCCGGACATCATATATGCCACTTCTGATGGCATTTATATGTGAATTTTTAAAATCAAATAAAACACAAATCACTCAACAAAACAGTCGAAAGGCACATAATTATTTGTCATGTAAACTGCTGTAAAACATATGTGTGATTCAGGATGTAAGACAAAGCAGACCATAAAATAACTTTTATCACTCCATTGACTTTCATTCATTATTTTTTGGGCCAGGGGACACATGGGCCGAAAGGAAGGGGGAGTGGACTTAGGCTCCCCATTTCCTTGGGGCCCTATGTTTTTCATAATACAAGATAAATATCTTTGAACCCACCAATAATTGCACATTTAATTCCAAAATTAGTCACCATGCAGCCAACCAATACAGTCATGTTTATGGACTGTGGTGGGAAGCTGGAGTACTCAGAGACAGAGTCTTACACATGTGCAGCGAGGATGGGCACACACGCAAAAGAGCCCTGGCTGGGATTCTTGCTGCAAGGCAAACAGTGCTACCAACTGTGCTAATGTGCAGCCCACCAAATATCCTATTTACTTAAATGGCATTTTTTAAAATCATTTCACTTCTTCTGTATATCAACATTCCAATAGTTTAACAACCCAAATAAATCCATCTTGATATCTAAATTTCTTATTTGCCAAACAACAGGGATTTCCCTTTGTCAATTTTAGCTTTAGGTACACTGCTACCAAAAAGAAAACATGTTTTTGTCAACTCTACAAATACTATTATACTGTCCCTCGAGTTGAAATAACTCACCTTTATTTCTGACCACTGAACTTTTCTGAGAAAACAAAACAACTGTTCTCCCATCCCCCCTTTTTTATGGCCTCTTGCTTCTCGTAACACATTAACAATTTTCTATGGAAACAGATGCAGGGAAAGGAACAGGGCTCTTAATCATTGTGAAAGTAAAAACAGTGGGGGAAAAAACCACAAGGCAGGCACAGCCTCAATTTCATGCAACTGAACTTAGTCAGAGGTCCTGGGAGAGTTTTCTTACCACAGATAGACACTTTCCTAATTCTTCTCCTTCTGAGGTGGTACATATTATAGTGTGTGTTCTATACAGACATGGACAAAATTGTTGGTACCCTTCATTAAATAAAAGAAAAACTCATAATGGTCACAGAAATAACTTTAATCTGACAAAAGTAAAAAATAAATGCATGAAACAGGCCTGGACAAAAATGATGGTACCCCTAGAAAAGAATGAAAATAATGTGACCAAAGGTACATGTTAATCCAAGGTATGTCCACTAATCAGCATCCTAGGTGTCTACAATCCTGTAATCACTCAGTGGGCCTATATATAGGACTCCAGGTAGTCACTGTGTTGTTTGGTGAAGTGGTGTGTACCACACTCAATATAAACCAGAGGAAGCAAAGGAAAGTTGTCTCAGGAGATGAGAAAGAAAATCATAGACAAGCATGTTAACTGTAAAGGCTATAAGACCATCTCCAAGCAGCTAGATGTTTCTGTGACTACAGCTGCACATGTCATTCAGTAATGTACGATCCATGGGACTGTAGCCAACCTCCCTGGACGTGGCTGCAGGAGGAAAATTGATGACAGATCAAAGAGACAGATAATCCAAATGGTAACAAAAGAGCCTAGAAAGACTTCAAAATAGATCCAAGCTGAACTTTATGCTCAAGGAACATCAGTGTCAGATTGGAACATCCTTCGCTGTTTGAGCCAGAGGACAAATCATTAAAAAAAACAGACTGAGTATGCCAAACTACATGCTGACGAGCCACAAAGCTTCTGGGAGAATGTCCTGTGGACAGATGAGACAAAAATTTAACTTTTTGCCAAGGCACATCAGCTCTATGTTCACAGACGGAAAAATGAAGCATATCTAGAAAAGAACACGGTCCCTACTGTGAAACATGGGGGAGGCTCAGTTATGTTCTGGGGCTGATTTGCTGCATCTGACACAGGGTGTCCTGAATCTGTGCAGGGTACAATGAAATCTCAAGACTATCAGGGGATTCTAGAGAGAAATGTGCTGGCCAGTGTCAGAAAGAGCTAAGAGGAAAACACTGGCCTTCTATGAGCCCTGATCTCAATCCTAATGAGCATCTTTGGAAGGAGCTGAAACATGCTGTCTGGAAAAGGCGCCCTTCAAACCGGAAACAACTAGAACAGTTTGCTCATGAGGAGTGGGCCAAAATACCTGCTGAGAGGTGCAGAAGTCTCATTGACAGTTACAGGAATCATTTGATTGCAGTGATTGCCTCAAAAGGTTGTGCAACCAAATATTAAGTTGTGGGTACCATCATTTATTTTTTAAACAATTCCGTTGAAGCATGGTTGAAAAGCAATGTCTGACTTTCATTGGTCAACATTTATATAATTTTTATTTATTATTACTTTTGTCAGATTAAAGTTATTTCTGTTACCATTATGTATTATTCCAGGGTGGCATTTTATTGTGCGCAGTATAAGGTACACCTGTGCACTAGTCATGATGTCAGATCAGCATCTTGATGTGGCACACCTGTGAGGTGGGATGGATTATCTCAGCAAAGCAAAAGTGCTCACTATCACACATTTAGACTGATTTGTGAACAATGTTTGAGAGAAATGGTAATATTGTGCATCTGGAATTAATCTTAGATCTTTAAGTCCATCTCATGAAAAATGGGAGCAGAAAAAAAAGGTGTTGCGTTTATATTTTTGTTGAGTGTAATTTAAAATCGCTGCTTCTTTTACATAGGGCTATCTATCCCCCAACTTTGTTTGAGAAATCACTATAACTCCACAGTAGCAGAATTCTTCATAGCACAAAGGGCTAAATTAGCTTAAAGTGAAAGGTCTGTCTAGTGACAATAATGTGTAGTATGCGATTTAATCATTTATTCTGTGTCCAAAGCAAACTCTGAATAGACTCAGAAATGTAAAATTAGTTTGTCTAAAATATGAAACTTATTACAGATAACAGGTTGTTTCAGTCGCTATGTTTCAGAAACTCAACACTTTTGCTAACATAAATACCCCGAACACAAACTTTAAATATTAAGTTTTTTCAAACTGTAAATAAAGTGTTGTGTCTGGTTCTTTAGTTGTATTAGGACGTTTTAAGACCTATTTGGTGTCAATTGTTCACTCAACCTGGAAGCTATTGAAGAAAATAACATTACACTACACAACATTAGACCTTCAGGAGAGAGCCTTTGGCAGCGATGTATCTGCTCCATGAGCGCAGCTGTCGGCGAGACATTGGAGGGAATCTCCGCTTTAATGAAACGAATGTATGTCGAATATCCAACTTATAACTAACTTCACCCTGGATGGCGTCCGGTTTCAAAGGGCAAGTAAATATTGCACATTCGAGATGTGCAATGTTGACTGAGAATTATCTAAAAAAGCATCAGTGCTGTAATAATACAGTGTTTACACAATGTAGTTTAAGGGCGTGCACACCTATCCAACTACATTTTCTCCAAAATATATATTTAGGTCCATCTCTCCTGTGGAATTGTGTTGTGTACTGGTTACATTAAAGTAAAAAAAAAAAATAAAAAAAAATAAAACTGAAATAATTTTTTCTTGATTTTATGTTTTTAACATGAAATAGCCAGACAGGCTGTTCAATTTATTTTAATGTGCTATAATCATCAATATAAATGTAAAAACAGACAAGCAAACTACTAATCTCCTAGTTTTAATTGGAAAATTTCACATAAATCAATCTCAATGTTTAAACTTCTTGAGTAAAAAAAAATGATCAAAAGGTTCAGTGCATATCATACTAGTCTTAACTACAGACCAAACATTTAAAATAAAGCCACGCTAAAGTTAATAGACTTGTGCTAGATTAGCTAAATTAATGTGTTCGTGGTAGTTAAATGAACTGAACTTATATAGCGCTTTTCTAACCATACTGAACACTCAAAGCGCTTTACATTGAAGCCACATCCAAACACAGATAGCCAACATGGCTCAGTAGGACGATGTAGAATTTTTGGGGTTAAGTGCTTTGCAACTGTTGCATGCGTTGTCTTAAAGACACAAATGAAGCATCGATGACTTGAGAAGCATTTTACAAGGCATAAGGAGAGAGACTAATTGTTGCTCACTAGTTCAGCGTCCCCATAAGGAAAGCTAATATAATCTGTCTCAGTGAAGTTTCCGCACTTCATGATAATTTGGCGAGCCATGTCATCTGCAGGTTTTGGTCCAACATGCTTCATCATATCCAAAGTCTGCACAGCTTCATACAAGGAAGTTTTATGTTCAATGTTTGCGATCCAACTTTATATACTTGTACAACCCTCCAACAAGTAGAGATTTGACTGAAAAAAAAAAAAAAAAACTACATTTTCCATAAACAGTTACATTTTTTATCCAGTCCTCTTTGTGTATGAGAAGCAGCTCCTGATATAAACAAACAAACTCAGCTCACCCATTTTAATTGCAGTCTAATTCCAAAGGAAATTAGAGAATAAATTATGTGACCAGTCAAATGTCGAAACAAAACTCCTTTCTTAAAAAGAAGGGGGTTTACATGTCTAGATCTCTGACTACTACACAAGATTTTAAGGGCATGAGTGTATACTTGGGTTTCTGAAAATAAAATATGTAAAACCACAACAATTACAACAACAAAAAAATCGATTGTTTGAGCAAAATGACAAAGATTTTAATAATATGGCAAATAAACAGAGATACTTTCATGTCTTCAATCCAATAGGCACTGCAGTTTTGTTCAAGTACATAGAACTCTGTTAAAATTTGCAAGCCTTACCAACAACAAACTCACTCCGAGGAAGGCTTTACCCAGATTTAGATGACAGCAGCAGATCTTTGTCACATTTAGCAGGCCAAACTCCCATCTGTGATAAATCAAGTCCATTATCTTATCCCACCCTCAATATTTAAATGAACTTTA
Organism: Apricaphanius iberus; assembly: GCA_028564705.1. Lineage (NCBI taxonomy): Eukaryota > Metazoa > Chordata > Actinopteri > Cyprinodontiformes > Aphaniidae > Apricaphanius > Apricaphanius iberus. The sequence goes on along the minus strand of JAPXFQ010000494.1, from coordinate 3,158,849 downwards.
GGACAAAAGGTAAATTCATGATCTTTGAATAACAAAGACTGATTTCCAAGTCATATCTAAAACACAAGTCTCTTCATCTTCTGTCCAACAATCTAAATGAGTCTTTTTTTTGCCAGAACAAGCACTTCTATGTGTCTGTATCAATCCTGTGAGCTGCAATAAAAGAAGAGAGAAATTAATTGGCACAAACAATTTTCAGCTAAGATTGTTGAGTATATTTTATGAAGACTTCAACACTCCTATAAAACAATTTTCATAAACTCATAGCAAACTTTGACTACACTCCGACTGTTCCATAAAAAACCTATTTATACACTAGGATGTCCACATGTTACATGACAACCACAAACTTCAATAGGATTTATTGGGATTTTATATAATAAACCAACAGCTATTAGATTATATTTGTGAAGTAGAAGGTAACCAATTCATGGTATTTAAAATGTTTTAATAAAACGCAAAACAAAGTGAGGTGTGCATTTGTATTCAACCGCTTCATATATTTTTACATTTCAAAAGTCAATTAAGTTCAAATAAACAATGTATAATCTAACCTTAGTATAATTACAAGTGTTCTATGAGGGCCTCCAAAGTAGTTTTAGACAATCTTACCGAATAAAACATAACCATAAAGAATGAGGTAAAGAATGAAGATTTAGCAGAGATCTAACATTGCACATAACCCCAACAATATTTCTCTCAGCAGTGGCAGCATCTTATTGTTGGGATGTTCCTCGTTAACTGGTAAGAGTTAATGTAGAAATGGATGTATCGAAATCCAGGATTAACCTTAAAGAAAACTTTTTAGGGGCTGCAAAAGACTTGAGACTAGGGTAGAGGTTATTTTTTTTGGAGAACAATCACTGTAGACCATAAGCCATAAATATTATGGAATGGTTTAGATCCATGTTTTGTGCTTACTTTCCAAGGGTAAGTAAGCAACACCTAATGCCTGATAGCTGGACGTGTCCAAGTAGCATTGTTGTGCGGCGGCTCAATTTTTTCGGACACCCTAAACAGCATCTATTACTTAACGCGCCACTTACGTATCTGATGGAAAGAAGGGGTTAGAATGGCCCAGTCAAAGTCCAGACCCAAGTCCAACTAAGAATTTGTAATAAGATTCAGTTTCAAGATGTGCTAAGCGAGTACAAACATACCCATATAGACTTGCATCTTTAACAGCAGTGATAGAAGGTTCTAAAACCCAGTTTATGCTTCTCCGACCGCAAATCTGCACTCAGACGCTGATTTACAGTGATTATAGAGCCACATGCTGGTGATGAGATCTCTGGCTGTTACTAAAACAGAGCAATCAGATGAATACGCTCTCCGTCGACAGATAGTTAAAATTTGGGCCTCTACTCCGTGCGTCCTTGCGTAGGTAATGGAGAGCCCTTGCGTTGACGGATAATGGCGTTGTGTTAATCCGTCTCCGTCAAAACGCAGGAGCATAAACTATGCTTAAGTAGTATTTACTCAGGGGCTGTACACATAATTGTGCCACACAAATGTATAATTTGTTTCCCATTTCACAGTCATGCTCTACTTTGTGTTGGTCTATCATATAAAACTATATTAGAGTTTGTGATTGTTACATGGTAGACTGTTAATGGGTATGAATACTTGTGTTGTGATAAATTACATTGCTTTGGTATCCTGAGTGGTTCTGTGTCTCCTGACAGGACTTGATGCATTACTCCACGGAACTGATACAGCACCTTCAGGCTCTTCTCCTCCCCCACACAGGGGTCATAGAAGCCAGGGAGTCCGGACTGAACAGAAAAATCAAAGTAATGAACCATCGTCTGTAGCAGTGAGTACTAGAGTACTGCTTGTTGAACCTACTCGGCAGGCTTTGGGTGTGAACACAGTTCTTACCTTTGAAGCCTCCGTGAGAATGAGTTTGGAGTCTTTCACCAGACATTGAAGTGGAACTGTCACATCAATGACCTTTGCCCTCTCGTGCTTTCTGCTGTTGTCTGTCACAAATTTGCCATACCAAGCGTTGAGGATGATGAGACCTGATGAAGAAATAGAAATAACATTATGTGTTATTGCATGATGCTAGCACAGAATATTATAAATGAATTCTGTTTGCAAATTGTTCAGAGACAGTCAAAACGTTTTTTAGCTTTGACTTGAGTCTTTCAAAAAATTATTTGATCTAGAACAATGAAAACAATTTTAAAAGTTCATCTCTACTTTTCCAGACGTTTAACTGTTGAGAATTCTGCACCAACAACTGACCGAAAAATTTACGTCATCATCTCTCCAGAGTTTTACCTACGTTGGAGACAACATAAACATCAGCTGGAGAGTTTAGCCCTGGCTTTAGACTGTAGCAGGAGCTGAGCCTGGAAAAAATAGATCCTTTTCTGATTCTTTAGTTCAGACCGTTTGTCAATGAAGCAGTAAATCTGAGGATGATTGTCACCAAATAAAATCTTTAATGGCAATAAGACGGAATGGCACAAAAATCAGCCTTATGGTTGATGGTAACAATCCATGTTATCTGACCTCTAGTGAAAACATTTAGACAGCCAAATTTAAGGTAAAGATGGGACATAAGCTGATTAAAACTTTGTAATGTAAATTTAGCATCACTCGTTGGGAAAAAATAACTTAAAATGTAAACTGACAGCTGAATACTGGATAATAAGTTGAGTCTTATGATAAATTCAAAGTTTGGCTTTACGATCCAACCCTGCTTTAAATTTCCCCACAACTTTATCCGACATGTGTGGTATGTGGATCCTATTCACTACTTAATACCTCTTTTCCATTTGGGCTGGAACGGTACGGAATAGATAGGTTTGAAACGGTTCCGGCGTTTTTCTATTACCAATATTGTGTCCGGTCTAAGCCAACCCTTTTTTCGGACCACCTCTGCCTTGGTTTAAGCGTGCCGAAGACACCCAACACGCCCACCGGTGTTGGGCGTGTAGGTGGGCGTGTTGGGTGTCTTCGGCACGCTTAAACCAAGGCAGACTGATGGTCCGGTAATGTGAAATCCCTCTCACTCCTACCTACCAGCGGTAGCCACTGATTGGCCGCACAGTGTTTGTTTGAAGTGAGTCTCAGAATGGGGAAGCATGGCTTCCAGCGAGTTCAAAACATTGCTGGGGAAAGAGAGTGGGCGTGTTACCGGCTGCAGCTTTAGCATTTGGGACGTCAGAAAACTGTTAATGGCTGATTTTTATCAAGCCGCCAAGAGGAATGGAACTGCGACCGGAACAGTTATAGCCTTCCACAGGGGTTGGAGCAGACTCCGGTCGGGTAGCAGTAGAGCAGGCGAAGTCGCCGTGTGATAGTACAGAGAAGGCGCGGCGAGCCCACGGTGTTGGGGAAGAAGACGGCCGATAGCTTGTAGCAGCAGAGAAGCAGGAGGTCTCCGCAGTGATCAGAGAGAGGGAGCAAGAGTCGGCTGGATCGGGCTGGAAGGCTGCAGAGTCGGACTCAACAGACTGGCTGATCACTGGTTAGATCAGTACTGGCATGAAGAACACAGATCAGGAGATGGAGGCATGTATGGATCGATATCTGAGAGATGTGTGGGGAGTCAAAAGTCTTAACTTTTGAGAGGATCGGTCTTGTCATGATGACTTTGTGACAGATTTTTGTTTGAGCTTTTAATCTATGCCCACCACTGTCCTCGCCTACTACCTTTCTTCTGGTATCGTAATGGAAACAGCCATTCCGTTCTAGGCCGTGCTGATACATTCGGGTCTAACCCTGCCCTAGTGGAAAAGTGGAATAGGTAACTTTTAAAGACAATAAGGTGGATTTTATTTTAGTGTATCAGAGTAAATGTGAATGACTACAAATGCAAATCACACTCCTCACATTTCTTTTGGAAAAAGAAAAAGTCATTTGACTTCACAATTATAAGCTACATTATGTGCATAAAATCCCATCAAAATGTATTACATTTTTTGACTTGCATGAGAAAAAAGGAATCACAGTATTAAGTATTTTGCTTAGCATTTTAGGAAAAATAAATAAATAAAATCAGTGTTTAGGTTCTGGTAATAGTGGGCGATATATAATGTACAGGTGCTGGCCAGTAAATTAGAATATCATCAAAAAGTTGAATTATTTCAGTAATTCCATTCAAAACGTGAAACTTGTACATTATATTCATGCAATGCACACAGACCAATGTATTTCGAATGTTTATTTCTTTTAATTTTGATATTTATAAGTGACAACTATGAAAACTCCAAATTTGGTATCTCAAAAAATTAGAATATTTTAAAGGCCAATGAAAAAATATGTTTTTTTTTTAAATGTTAGCCAACTGAAAAGAATGAACATGAAAAGAATGTGCATGTATAGCACTCAATACTTAGTCGGGGCTCCTTTTGCCCCAATCACTGCAGTAATGCGGCGTGGCATGGACTCGATCAGTCTGTGGCACTGCTCAGGTGTTATGAGAGCCCAGGTTGCTCTGATAGTCGTCTTTAGCTCCTCTGCATTGTTGGGTCTAGCGTATTGCATCTTCCGCTTCACAATACCCCATAGATTTTCTATGGGGTTAAGGTCAGGCGAGTTTGCTGGCCAATCAAGGACAGGGATACCATGGTCCTTGAACCAGGTACTGGTGGTTTTGGCACTGTGTGCAGGTGCCAAGTCCTGTTGAAAAGTGAAGTCTGCATCCCCATAAAGTTGGTCAGCAGCAGGAAGCATGAAGTGCTCTAAAACTTCCTGGTAGATGGCTGCATTGACCTTGGACCTCAGGAAACAGAGTGGGCCAACACCGGCAGATGACATGGCACCCCACACCATCACTGAGGGTGGAAACTTTACACTGGACCTCATGCAACATGGATTCTGTGCTTCTCCACTCTTCCTCCAGACTCTGGGTCCTTGATTTCCAAAGGAAATGCAAAAATTGCTTTCATCAGAAAACATAACTTTGGACCACTCAGCAGCAGTCCAGTCCTTTTTGTCCTTGGCCCAGGCGAGACGCTTCTTACGCTGTTTCTTGTTCAAGAGTGGCTTGACACACGGAATGCGACAGCTGAATCCCATGTCTTTCATGAGTCTCTTCGTGGTGGTTCTTGAAGCGCTGACTCCAGCTGCAGTCCACTCTTTGTGGATCTCCCCCACATTTTTGAATGGGTTTGTCGTCACAATTCTCTGCAGGGTGCGGTTATCCCTAGAGCTTGTACACTTTTTTCTACCACATTTTTTCCGTCCCTTCGCCTGTCTGTTAATGTGCTTGGACACAGAGCTCTGCGAACAGCCAGCTTCTTTAGCAATCACCTTTTGTGTCTTGCCCTCCTTGTACAAGGTGTCAATGGTCGTCTTTTGGACAGCTGTTAAGTCAGAAGTCTTCCCCATGATTGTGGAGCCTTCAGAACAAGACTGAGGGACCTTTTAAAGGCCTTTGCAGGTGTTTTGAGTTAATCAGCTGATTAGAGTGGCACCAGGTGTCTTCTATATTGAGCCTTTTCAGAATATTCTAATTTTCTGAGATACTGAATTTGGTGTTTTCATTAGCTGTCAGTTGTAATAATAAAAATGAAAATTAATAAACACTTGAAATATATCACTATGTGTGGAAGGAAAGTATACAGTATACAAGTTTCACGTTTTGAATGGAATTACTGAAATAATTCAACTTTTTGATTATATTCTAATTTACTGGCCAGCACCTGTATAAGGTAGAAATTAGGGCTGGGTGATGTGACCTAAAATCTATATTGCGATACAATCTAAAGCATGTGTGGTAACGATATCTCTTGGGATATCTTTTTTCTTTTCTTTATATGTCAGAATTACATTCTCACTTTCTAGATACACTGCAGCAGAACAACTTCCAAAAGGTTTAAAATGCAATTGAAAGATAATTTATTATACAAAATGCATTTAAAAACAAAGTGTTTTTCCAAAATAATGAAACACAAATATTCACACAACATAAGTAAGATGAAGATATTTTAAATTAAATAAACGCTAACTGTTATGAAAATAAAGTTCAAACTTTCCGGCCTACTTATTTATAGGTTTAATATCACAAGCAAAGAAACCTGTACATATTTAAATTACAAATTCTTCAAAGTTCGACAAGTTTCTTTTACGTTAAATGAAAAACTACACATTTTAAACTTGCAAAATGTGTAAAGACAATCACTGGACATCGGTATTTATCTTCTATGCGTACCTGGCACAAAGTATGTAAGCCTAGCTTGATGACATCATCAAAATGCGAAATTGCAGTATTGCTGTATAGTCAAAATCTGTACCTTTGGCTGAACTGATATCATTTCTACCTTATACCTCTAATATTGCCCAATGCTAACAGAAATTATATAAACGTAGCCAGAGGTAGAGATTTTGACTGTACCAGCCTACTGCAATTGCACATTTCTATGTCATCGACCTGTGCCTATGTACTTTGTACACTCCACTTGGTCTGCAAGGCAACGTCTCCTTTAGCAGCGTTTTTCAAACTGGAAATGTAGCTGGCAGAATACTCTGGAAGGGGTGTGAGTTACTCTTTCACCACGGAATACTGCATTCGAGGTACTTTTTCCAAAACATGAGAATTGTAAATATGACTACTTCTAATAATTGATGAGGGCATCTCCAACTGAAGTTGTGAAAAAAGTATAACATATTACTGAGCCACTTTAGCAAATTTGCATCATATGCATCAGCTATTTGAAAAGTTGTGATACAAAGCATTTGCAGCTAAGCAAATGTCATACCAAAGCAAATAAAGTGTAACTGAAAATTCAACATTATTCTAGAATTACTGCTTAAAGAGGAATGTTCTTACCCATTCTAGACTCTTCTGCTTCAATGATTCTGCGGACAGACTCCTGCATGAGCTGAACCTTCAGAGACGGGAAGAAGCGCAGGCCAGAAGTCAGACACCAAGATATGTTACACCATATGGATCCAGCCAATGAATTTCATTACTTTTTTTGAATGTTATCCAATTCAATCACAGCCTTTCATCTAACTTTTTGATAGGTAAAATATTTCTCAACAGTCAAGACACTTTTATCGTCATCTCTAATCTCAAACTCCAACATGATGGTGGACTGGCACCCCAACTACATATAAATCTGTCAACTACTCACAGCAGCCTCTGCTTCCTGTTTCTTCTTGGCTATATTAGAAGCGGAGCTCTCTCTCTGCTTCTCCAATTCTCTAAATAAAAAAAATAAATAAAAAAAATGAAGAGATAAAACAAGGTCATAAAATCTAGCCAAAATAATAAGGGAGATAGTCATTTCAAATAAGATTGCTTGTCTGAAGCAGCTACAACAGATGGAAAGGTTTCTTACTGTTCCTTCTGGGCCAGCACATAAGGTCGAATGATGAGCTGTTGGATAGCGAGGTAGAAAACCAGAGGTCCAACTGTGGCGTAGAACACTGCACTTGGCAGGAGTTGGTCAGTAAGGTGAATAGGGAAGAAATACGTCTGGCTGGCTCTGTTCAGCCTGAAGTTAGAGAAATTATTATTGTTTGTTTACATAGAGGACTAGTTGCAAAAAGAAAAATTGAAATTGGTAATCCTAGGCTGTTCTGCAATGCTCAGTGAAATTCAAATGTAGATCCTTTGGAAAACATAAATCAGACAAATGGTGGGTTTACACCGCACGCTTTGTCAGCGTCCAAGAACGTTCGCAAAGCAACTAGTTTGACGCCTATACATTTTTAGGCTGAAGCTTGCAAAGCACGTGGGCTGGCCTTTCTCTGCTGAATGTTTTAAAAACTAGCGGATTATGGTTGGCCAGACAACGTTGACCTCAGGCGACCTCACTACAGTGAGATGCTCTGATTGGTTTAAGAGCTGCGTCAAGAGCATTAAGAGCATCAAAACCACAGTCAGCTTATGCATTGCTGGCTTTTGGCGCTTTGAAGCTTGAAACGCAGGAAAAGCGTGAAAAATTGACACAACCAACATACACAAAGCACAGCAGAGACTCTTGTCGCCCCTCTGAGGGCCTCGACCAAAGATTTTGCATGTAATCTTGCCGCTCTTGATGTTGATGTTTGGGGCAGTGTGAACGGACCATTAATCTATCATGGCAACTCCCAGTGCAGGCAGGAATAGAAAGGGTTAGGAAATGTCTACATGCTTTCACTGACAGAATTTTGATTTTACTATTTCAGCTGCCATGGTACCAACTTGGAGGAAAGAAAAAAAACACATTTAGAAAAACACAACAGGTCGGGGGAAAAATGGAGAAGTGGAGCAGGGTTTTGCACTCACTTGATCTTGAGGGAGACGCCCTGCGGCATTCCAACGCTGACGGTTGCCCCCACCACACTGTGCCGACTGATCTTCCTCTCAGCACCGTACTCTATAACAGTCCCAAAGAAACCTGATCTGTCAAATTACAACAGAGTTACTCATTACCACAGGGGTTTTGGGTAAAACATTTAACTCAAAGTTGAAATGAGGAAGAAATAACTAATGAACAAAGGGGGACATAGTGTATATTTTTGATGAGTGAGGCAACAAATGTCCGTTTATTCTCTACCCACTTGTTAATGCACTGTGCTAAGAATGACAAAAAAAGACAACGAAGATTATTTTTTTTACATCTGTCAATAACAGAAGCAATTCAAGACGGACTTTCATTGAGGTCATGTAAAACTTTAATCCACTTGTTTGTCATAAGCAGTTCTCAAAAGTTTCAGATTTCTGGTGATATGCTGATTGTAGTGTGGACCAAGTGCTGAATAAACAGCGAGCTATTGTGTCATATATTCTCACACTATGTCTTGCCACATAGAATATAAAAACACAGTTAAATCAACAAGAATTAATAATCCCAACAGACCAGTGATCTGCAACATTTACAATCCAAATAACCAATTTTGCTCTTAGTCCAGCTAAGCAAAATGATTCCAGAGCTGTAAAAGATGAATGACCTTATGAGAATTAAAAAAAAATATATATATATATATATCAAAAGGTAATGTGTTATTTACAACACAAAAACTAAACATTCAATTTCAATGTTTTAAAATAAAGAAAAGCATAAAACCATACAAAAAGAGAATACATACATATTCTTCAACGAGATGTTGATATTTGTCCAAAATTAAGCAGTAAAAATAAGAAGGCATAGTTTCCAAACAAACAGTCGTATTTTACAGCTATTCTATTGGGGAAATTCAGTCCACTTATGCAATGAAAAAACCCCGCAGATCTGCATTTGTTATTCAATTTTAATAATAATCATCATTAGTTGATGATCTATCATTTTATAGCGAAAGTTATTAATAGCCATTCTGAGAGGCCAAAAAAGCCACTCGCAACTCTTAAACTGCATAAATGACTAAATAAATGAAGGAACTTTATTAAGCGCCACCTCATGGTGTCCTGCACAGTGAGTGCTGAACTTTTGTTTTTGTTTATTACCTAACATTTTACATACAGTTAAGGTTAAAATAACAGCAAAACCTCTGCTACTTTTTTCATATTGTTGATACATATTTTTTTCTGAAAACTTAAACTAGTTCAACTTTAATATTTTTTGTGAAGTGTGTAAGGTGGTTACATTTTCAGCTTGAACTATTAGAAAAAAATATTTGGAAGAATTTGTTTCTTTATACAGAAAAAAAACGGGAACCTAAGGGTGAAAAGAACTGTGGCAAACCCCATGAGCGACCACAGCTTTTTATACTGAAGTATCAAACTGAAATGTATATTAGCAGCATAATGATGCCAACCACACAGCTTCTGCAGCTGCAAAAATCTCGTGCAGAGAAGGTACCAGAGAGGTACAATACTACCTCTATAAAACAAAAATGACTCCGGTGTCAGTTTCATCTGTTGGGACCTGATCATGAGGCCCTGAAAGTAATTTTCCATCCTTTCATATGAATTTATGGCTGCATTACATCACCTGTACTGAGTTCTGACAACATACTTTACTGAGCCCTTAATCTTTGTCTGGTCTTCATCCTGAAACTTGTACTGATAGCTCATCATCATAAAGGTGTGAGGAATGCCAAGCTGTAGAGAGAGAAGAAAAAAAGAACATTCTCATTTAGGTACAACTTTGAAGGAAATGGTTTCTTTTGGTGGGATACAATGGAAATAAAAAGTTTACACCCTTCTGTTAAGATACCTGGTTGTTGATTTAAAAAATAATAAAAAATAAAAAAATAATAAAAAAATCACAGAAACAATCTGTAAAAATCAACTGAAAATAAAAAAAAGGAAAGGTTTTAGGAGGAAAACTCTAGAATATTATGCCTGCATAAGTGTACCACCCTGTTATAACAGAAATGGTAGGTGTGTTCAGAATTAAACACCACATTAAAATTCAAGTTAAATAGTAGTCATTACACACCTGCCATGATTTAAAGTGTCTCAGACTAATGCCAAATAAAGTTCAGCTGCTCCAGTAGGTTTTAATTAACATTTTCTCCAATCATATTACAGCTTCAGTTTGCAGAGCTTCTACAGTATCAGAGGGATTTAATTGTCATCAGTATGGAAAAGGGTTTCCTAGGTGATGGATATACCATGAAACTCAGCGAAGACGGCCATCCAGAAAGAGAGAAAATACGGCAAAACGGTAACATCGCCAAGAACCGGATGGCCTTCCAAAATTAATGAATAGACTAGAAAGAATTGGCCTGAATGAAATTCAAGAAGCTGGAGGTATTTTCTGGTAAGTGTTTGTTGTGCAGCACATAAAACAACAATCTTACAAATTCTTTGTATTTTGTAGGTTAAGGTGGCAAGATGGAACACTTTTCTAACATAGACCAAAATCCAGGCATGGCTAAATTTTGCAAAAGCATATTTTACGTCTTAAAATATTATGCAAAACAATGTGTTATAGTCTCATGTCAGCAAGGTGGAAGTTTTTCTCTGTAAATCCCAAAGATCTGATTGGTGCAAAAACAACACTGCACATCACCAAAATTAATTCCACATTTAAGCATGGTGGTGGCAGCATCATGCTTTGAAGACCCCCCCCCCCCCCCCATTTGAAAACTGATGCCTCAATCAAGCCTAATTCATACCTCTTAGATGACTCCACATTCTGCTCTACTTAATGATCATTAGGGTCTCTGCACAAAGCCACATTAAGCCCAGATTTTTGTGCAAGAATGCTGGTAGGACAACAATAACCCTAGCCAGAAGATGGCGCCAAACTTAAAGCAGAGCAAGAAACTATTGGTCTGACTATGAGAAGACCAAACACAACAACCAAACTTGCTTTACAGAAATTCACTACAAAAGTTCTGCTGTTATCCCAGGGTGGGTAAATTATCCGCCTTGATATTCTGGGAAGTAATCAGTTTCTTACTTCTTCTTTACTTGTGGGAAGAGAACTTGAGACATTTGCTGGAAAGCTGAAGATGAAGAAGTAGAACATTCAAACAAGTAACACAATTGCTTCACCACAGGAAGAATAAAGTTTGGAAAAGCCCAACCAGAGCCCAGAACTGAATCTGATTAAGGATCTGTAAGGGGATCAGAAGAGGGCTGGGCACAGAAGCTTCACAATCTGATAGATTGGAAGAAGAGAGGGCAAATGTTGCAGTCAGGATCCGCCATGCTGATAAACTCACTGAATAACAAAAAAAGAGTGCTCTAACAGAATCAAAAAACGGCTTCAACCAAGATGAACGAAGTGCATTCTTGTGCAACCAAAATATGTTAATTTTTTCCAGTTTGCTTTTAAATGAAGTTTAAGTTTTAGGAATTATTCATTTCTTAAAAAAAACACAAAAAATGTATTTCAACACTCATGCACAGACTTTTTTAGCTTTTGTTTTTACATAAATAAAACTGCTTGTTAATTACCTGAAATGCGAGGGTAAAATGGCTGCTCTTTGTGTCCCTCACGATGCTGGTGTTCATAGAGGACTGGATACCCCATCGCCACTGCAGATAGCCCATAGTGTTCTTGTCAAGGTGGCGTGCCAGCACCGTCGTCACCCCAGGACGCACGCCCCGTGACGAAAACTGAAGCCCACACTGAGCTGTTACAAAGCTGCAGCAAAACAAAGCAACATGCTGCTCTGATTGAACTCAAAGTCGGGATTTGATTTGCTGCGTTACTAAACATACCATCGAGGCGTTAAATTCCGAAAAATCTTCATTCCAAAGAGAGGTCCATGAGTGTCTCCGGCGCCTAACTCTATCTGCGTAAAACAGACCACGAAAGACACTCGTCATCTTGAAACGTCAGAATACTTTCTACAACACGGGCGGAAAACTGTTTTGTGACAAACATGACCAGTAACAGTAAGAATGAAGCCTACCTCACCCCACCCTTTAGCTGAGGTGACTCTTCTCAAAGCCAAGTTAATGGTGCCTCCTCCATTGCCGTTGTGGGTTGACAAGGAACCAGACAAAATGGCTGTGTCTTTTGTAGTGAGAGGAGCCTGCAGAGGATCGCAGAAAACGAGAACTAGATCAAACACCTTCCCAACAACAATGGACAGACAACATATATGCCAATCATGTACCTCTATAGATTGTGATATTTGCATCCTGTTGATTTCTATGTGCGGGATGCCTCCAACCGCATCTTCGTAGTCCTCTTCATACCGGTCAAAGAGGTCTGTGGCATCGATGCCCACACTTATCGTTCCCTGTGAAGTGATTATAGATCAGCGGTGCACAAAAACGTACCTACAACAGCTAAAGTCAGGCTTTTCATCTTATACTAAACATACCTTTGGATTGGTCCGCTGCTGAAGCCTTCTCTCCTCTCGCTCCCTTTGAAGGCGCTCATACTCCTCCCGAATCTCGGCAGGGCTTCTTCTCCTCTCCACCACCTGGAGGAAGAGAACAGGAGCTGAATACAAAGCGAGTGTGCACAATAATTAGGTGTTAACTAACTCAAAGTAAAAATTATTCAAGGTCACATCATTCAATTTAAAGTTTTCGTTCTAATAACAATATCTTGGCATGGATTATTAATAAATATAAAGACATCAAGATTTTAAAAACCTGCAACAGAAAGCACATAACCTGTTAATAATTATGCTGCCTTAATCTTGCTGAAAGGTAGTTATCCTTGCTTGTAATGCAAACCAACTTCTGTGGGCAATTTAGTTAAAGTAAAACTACATTTTGCAATGTTTTTAAACTTTTATATTACTGGATTTCAGACGTTTTCATGAAAAAAAACAATACAATTTTAGATGCAAGCTTGACAAGTGTAAATCTGAAATCTTACAAAAAATATTTTCTGTTGGGTGGCAAACAATATACATATAACATTTAAAATTAAACTTATCATGCAGTGTTTTTTAAAAAAATTAAGAAGATATGTAAAAGAGTTTTCATAGTGATCTCAGGGGGCTTCTCCTGCCTGTAGTGTGGCTAAAACAAGCACGGTTTCTAGAGAAATTTCTAATCCTTTCGGGGAATTGCCGCCACTACAGTAATTGTAATATTTACCTCCCATCCTTCCACATCAAGTCCCCGCTTGCCATAGATGTCGTAGATAGCTCGTGCCTGTGGGTCACTGAGCACTAGGAAGAGATCAATGAAGAACCGAAAATCAGTGAGCATTTCTGCATAATAAATGGTCTATCGAAACATAGTCAAATTTGCATCACTCATCTGTTTAGACTAAACTGGAGTTAAGAGACTACTTTGAAGGGTTACTTACCTTCATAAGCTTCGTGTACAAGGTTAAAAAGCGTCTCAGCCTGTCGCTTTAGCTCAGGATCGCGGTGTTTGTCTGGGTGATACAGCATGCACAGCCGTCTGTATGCTGCTTTCAGCTCCTCCTGGGTAGCCTAGAGCAGACAATAGAATGTAAAACATAATGAGAAAACAACAGCAACAAACATTACACTGCTTTTAATTTAATTAACATCAATATGTAGCCTTTTCAAACATTTTCCACAACTTTCTTGTATTAAATGTATTAGAAGCAGTTCACAAAATGCATGATTTCTTTTTCTCTTTTTACCAAGGCAAAATCCCAGGATTTCTTCCTCCATTAAAATATAAAATAAAAGCCCTTGAGCATCCACCTTTTTCAAGGTGATCAGTTCAATAAGATATTTGGTGCTTTCAGAGAATTTAAAGGAAACTCAGTCTAATTAGTCAATTAGTAAATCTGATATACACAACTCAAACAAAGGAATGTAATACAAACTACTACAGGGGATCCTTCCAGCATCTATAACTACTACTTGAAGAACCTTGAATAACATGAGTTGCAACAATATTTAATTCAGGTTTGGGATTTTATGCATGCCTTGGCTGGTTTGTATCACATGCATTTACTTAGCAACCCATCACTAATGTAAAATCGCATAGTTTGATACCGATTTTGTGTATTTATTAACTTTCCCAAAATACTTTGCTTTTGAAAATAATACTCTTTGTATAAAATCCTTTGTGTACAAGATCAAAAATGTTCTCAGTAAGCAATGTGTAACAATAACGTACATAAATAGTTATGGCACTAACATGTTTTGTTTTTTAAACAAACTTTTCAGCTATTATCCATAATTTAGATATAAAGAAACACATGAATTTTGTCTTTTGGTTTTCATAAGACAGACTGTACCATTGAACCTGCATGTAATTGAAGTTTGGCCCACAAATAAACATTCATACCATTAAAACTCTTTGTATGGAAAAAACAATGCCAGGAAAGTTGATAATTTTTACTTGAAAATTAGCTTTAATTCAGTACTGAATTTACAGCAGTCTGCTCATGCTGCCCTTCCTGAAAATAAACATGTAAAGTGAACTATTAGTTTTGTGTCGTGAACAAGCACATGTACATGGACTACATTAACCATATGTGATATCGAAATCAAGATTTGTCAGAATAAAAATAAATCGCTGTAATATAAACAAATAAAGTAGCAAGAACGAACGCTTTCTGACTTCACGGATCACATCCACGGTGCAAGTTTATGAACTGCCTGTTGGAGCTTAAAGTTTGACTTGTAGCACTAGCCAGTTAGCACATTCCATGACAAATGAGATTACTTAATCAATTTTCTCCCGGATTAGCAATTGCAACACTAAATTCTTCTACCTCACTTCCACAAAACACGATTTACGGTAGCCAAAATTTGCCCCAACAGCCCACGGAGAGTCTTTCTCGGCTTCCAACTCAAGTGTCAGTGCACACTAATCAATGTCGTGGGTCATAAGCTAGCTTACCTTGTCAGATACACCTCATTACACGAGCAACCGTTGCCCATCAGCTGTAGAACAACCTAACGCATGCATCAGTACAAATAATTATTCACGTCGGCTTTGTATTCCGTACCTCTCTGCGAACATTTAGAAGCGAATAGTAATCATCATTGCAGATCTCATCATCGTCCAAGGCAGACGCCATGTTTACGCCCGGTCATTTCTACTTCGTGCCGTCCCTCTCGCAGAAAAAGCTTCATTGTGCTCTCTGTCGCCCTCTGGTGTTAAGCAGGAGCAGCGAAATAAATACAAGAGGAAAATAAGTTAACACACACAAGCAAAACTAATTTTTCCACGCTTCCGTCAATCGTTCGTTATCAGCAAACTGGAAAGTCCTCCACTGTAGTACCAGATATTTTTGAATAGATAAAAAAAAACAGAAAATATTTTTATATATCTTCAGTATTCAATGCGTTTTTTATTTTATTTGTAACATTTAAAAAATATAGTAACAGGGGAGGTTTATATCCCACAAAATCCTTTATGTTGGGTGAATAGTATTATTGGTTATTCATGAATTGGTTTTAGATTAAAGTCTGTCTTGAGGTGCGTGTGGACTGCGAGCAGCTAGGGAGCTGTTCTTTCAGAACTACAACTTAAGACGGCATACTTGCGGATGTCCAGTTATGACTCCACTTTACTTATACTTGGAATAAACAGAGGCATACAAAGCAATGACATAATTACATGAGATTTTCTAAATTGTTAATTGATATAGCCCAGTAAAACGCCTATATACTTCTGATTAATAAAACTGATTAAACTTTAATTTATTGCTTTGACGCATAGAAATAGGACAATGTAGTCTCATTCTAATGTCTGACCGAGAGAACGTGTAACTATTGTGTTTCAATTGTACAGATTGTTTTCATATTGTCTCCCCTCTGTTAGTTCATTACATTAACAAGTTTGGTGTCACTTTGTTATGACAACCTCAAACTAAAGCATGCGCAACTAGTTTGGGGTCAAAAGGATGTTCAAGAAACATCGGATATACTTTTATATTTATTTTTGTTTTACCCCCAGTTTTAGTAAAAGCATCTTGATTCTGAGTTACCTAGAAATGAATCAGGAAAAGAAAGTGTGGGGGGGAAATCCCAGCTGGAGGTGACAAGGTGAGGAGAGATGTTGTTTTTCATCTCGGAGCCCCTCCGTCACTCACCGCCTACCAGCCAATAGTAAGTTCGCCTCGGTCGGACCGACTCGCCGCGTGCCGCTCCGGTCCCTCCTCGTGCTGTCCTCGCCGTGCACGCGCGTGGTACCCACGGTCGTGAGGAAGGAGGAGGATGTTGCGCGTGAAGGGGAAATGGCTGCCGAAAACAAGCCGGAAGGTAAGAAAAAATATAATAGGATTAAATTTACCAGTGTGACCGCAGTGTGGTGTGGGGGTATTTTTTACGGAGCGGTCGCAACTCCGCGCGGGGATGTCGCGAGTGTGAGGACGAGTGGGGAGAAACATTTTTCGGCGGAGAACGGCGCCGCTGTTTTCCTCCGAACACACAGAGGCAGCTGAAACGTGGAGACATCACTAGCCAGCTAATATTAGCTCTCATTGAAGCCAGCCGCTGTATTCCCAGCATAGCCCACATTGAAAAAAAGAAAAAGAAAAAAAAAAAAACCCGCCACGGGGATAAATTGCCAACGTGGTTAAAAGTACCGCGTGTACCGTTCACTGTGCTCCTGATTCTTGTCAAAAGACGTTCAAGTGCAAGTTGTTCCCAACAAGGCTAAGTTAATGACAACATGTCATCGGCATCCACCAACTTCTTCCATTATTCCAGAGCTGTGTTCTTTTAGTTTACCTTTTTTTCCAACCGCTTGTTTTGGCTGCCCTGAAATAATAATTAAGGCACGCCTGTTTTTAAATATGTAAGTTGGAGAAGGTCGTTCAGTTCCCCTTGAAGCGCAGGAATTTTATTTGGCATTCAGCGAACTGTGATCTTATTTTGAATAATGTTTTTTCAAATACTTTTTTTTCTTCCCCACATTCGGTCTGTAACGAGAGTATGAAACCATTGTGTTGCCTTGAGATGCCCTATCGCGCTTGAAAATGCCATCACACCAGAAGATGAAGAGCGAGGATTGAGAGTAGGATTTCCAGCAGCCTGCCCATTACATTACTTTACACATAGGACAGAATGATGACTTTCCTCCCCTTTCTCAGCTGATTTCACACGCTTCGCTCACTAAGAACGAGCTGCACCAGGCTTAATTATTTCCTTTTTAGTGGAATATTTTATTACAACTCATATGCATGAGAGATCTGTACCCATTCAGAAAGGCCCATGGATTTTTTGGGTGAGTAATTAAATTACGCCTGCATGAAAATAAAGGGAAAGATTGACTAAAACGCAGCTTTTGCTTCGTAATTGTATTTAGACTTGATTGAGTTAGGCTACCTAATTGCTTTCTCAGTGCTAAACATTTTAATATGTTAAAAGTGTATTCTTTAAATTACCTGACATTATTGCCGTATTGAATAGGATTTATTATTATTATTATTATTATCATTTACGACAGTTTACCTTTATTGCATGTGAATATCTGCCATTACAAACTTTTTGTTAGTGAGTGCAATAATGCTGCGCTGAAACACCATGGTCTTTTTGATACGATAAACTTGTTTTTATGTGTATTTATTTTAATAGCCTAAGGGTGGAGGAAAAGGGAGAAACTATACTTTAAAAACTGGCTGCATAATCTAAGATGTTTTTTATTCCTCCACATAAATTGTTGAATTAATCTGTTTCTAATCTGTCCTTAATGTTTTGTTGTGTATTTGGCAATAAAAAAACAACAACGCTGTCAGTAACTTCAAAGGTAAATCCTTTTTATGCATAATGACCAATAGTGATGAAACACTGAGGTTTTTAGTTGGTTTGGATGTCAGTGTGCCAACCACCAAAGGGAGTCCCACCAGGGGGTGCTATTGACCTAAGGAGGCTCACATATCTTTGGACACTGTCTGGGGCTTGGACAAAAAAAGAAGGAAGACATCTGTTTTGTGATAGTAATGACTCTACCATGTTGTCCCAGATCTATTCCTAACATTACACAAATTTAACACGTAGGCTGAATCTGAGAATAAAAGTGAAGCCTCTTCAACACAAGGAGGTTTTCACTGAAAACCCAGGCTTGAAAGTCCCATTGCTGAGCCGGTCAAGTTATTTTCAGTGCTCCTGAGAGGCCGGTCAGTGGAAGAAGAAGGAGGAGGGCGTAGAGCGTAGGGAGAGAGAGAGATTACTTATCACCTTTATGTAAATGTCGTCTCATGCAGACTTGATCTTCACAGCTTTTATATAGAGCTGTCAGAAGTCTTTGCTCCCACTTTTTCTTCATTTTGGCTCTTTGTTAATGTAGAACAGGAGTTTCACCACAGTTTTTGTGTCACATGCATTTTTATGCAGCTACTGAAATCAATATTCCCCCCTCAACCTTTTGTCCTTGTGGCATGTGGGCAGTGCTGATGCCTCACACTTGTTTGGCAGGTCTCACAAAAGGTCCATAACAAGTGAGGGGCAATGACCTGGACTCACTCTGTGGTGTAATGTTTACATCCTGGTGTATTTCTCTCAAGTCTTGGGGCCCTTGGGGGTATTTTTACTCTCCTTCACAGTCCTAAATATCTCAGTGTGTGCGTTACTTTAAGCAGGAGGCTAGGAGGGCACTGAAAGGACAGGCTTGATATGCCTCACAATGACACTGCTCTTAAAAAAAAAGCTACACCCTGCGGTAAAAAAAATAAAATCTGACATTGCAAAGCTTTATGCAAATATTTCAGTCCAAGAGTCAAATGTGAGAGTTGAAACAAGAGGATTTGTAGAGGCAAGCCTGAGGTTTTTATTTTGTAGTTAAAGTTGAATCTTTATACCATCTGGTTTCTCTTTTTAAGGCGAAAATTTGTATACTTAAACCAAATCAAAATAGGAGAAAATGGAGAATTTGTTTATTGAACCTTTGATAAAAAAAGGCATCAAAGGAGGGCAATTTAAAGCAGTCATTATTTTGTTGTTTTGAAGCAGTGCAGTTTTTATAGTTTCTTGATGTTATCAGAATGCAGCGTGAAGCGGCAGCAAAATATCAAACACGCACACAGTCAGCCTTCAACTTCCAAAAATGCTTGTGCAGCAATGATATAAAATAATCTATGCTGCTTTTGTAAAAAAAAGAGGCACACATTTTTGAACCTCTTGGTGATGGACAGACTTGTGTGCTCTCCTGGTTTCGTGTTGAATCACTGAATCAGGTTCTAGGCTTTCCTCTCTGCCTTTTAATTGGATCAGTGAGGTATGGATGGATGCTACTCGGGCAGTGTCTGTGGTTGCTGAGACGCATCGCTCCTGATTCCTGCACGTAGCAGACCTTTATGTACTGCTTTGCACGGCTTCCACTCGTTGATTGTATTGAATCGTTCAGTTTACCACTTAAACAATAAGAAACGTTGCAGTCTGTATCAAACAGGGTCACAGCCATTGACCCTTGCTTCTTATTTATTTCCTTGTAGGGATACAACACATTCTTGATGGTAATTAGGGGAATAAAAATGTGATTTGTGTATTTTTAATTTAGTTCTCTAGGAAATTGTTTGCTTCCATAACAAAGAAGTGTAACAATCTCTATAATAAACTATTATTTCATTGCATAAGTATATCTTATCTTAGAAAATATAGAAAGAAATTAAACTTTACTTTGAGTACATTTATATACTGGGGATAGAAATCAGATGCTAAGTTATTCTTGTTTTTACCTAAATTTGATGCCACAATTATTGATACCCTTGCCTATACTTTGTAAACTGCATGGCACAAATTCTTCTGATGTAATCTTTCAAAAGGTTCTTGTTTTTATGTTTGTAGAGTCCTTTCCATAGGATTTAGGTCTTTAGACTCTGTTGGGTATGGAGTGTTTATTTTATCTCAGGTAAAACTGTTTCTGTGTTGGTTTGATCATCATCCAGAATGAACTGGCATTTCATAAAGTTCATAATAGCTTGACTTTAACAAGATTTCCTGTGTATCTAGAACGAAAAAAGACCCACATTATCACAGATCCTCTACCATACTTAACAATGAGCATGAGATGCTTTCTCAAATATTTTTTTATTATACCAGACTCACCTGGAGCATATGTTGTAGACAGGTTTAACTGAAGTCTCATCTGACCACATGGTTTCAGTTAAAGTCTTAGTATAGTGAAAGAATCTGACATGTCTACATTAGCAATGGTTAGAGTTAAAAGTTTTCCCCTCACATGGCTCTCAAACGTCTGATTGGCATGTAGACAGAGTCTTTTAGCATTAATTGAGATTTGGTGACCATATGATGTCACTTATTGCTACAGTTCCTCTTACTGTGAACTTGAGAGGTTTTTCTTCTTTACTTTGCTCGGCTGTGCAGGGTGACAAGATAAATATGGCTCCCCGTCTAGCCTTTGGGCTAACGGCTAAAAGAAATAAGCCTCTGTGTGAACTCACATCTATCTTTATTAATTACTCATTAGAAATTCCTAGAAACTCTCATCTACTTTAAAATGGGTAAAATATACATAATGAAAAAAAAAACCTTTTGTTCCATTTATTGTAGTTGTGGCACTGCTGATTTTGGTATATATATAAAAAAACAATTTCACAACGTAGGTAGGATTTTTTTCAAACTGAATAAGTGTTCTCAATATAAAAGGTTGAATGTTTCTCAAAAACTTTAGCATACCATTATACTGCTGCAATAATAATAATAAAAACACCTTCCTTTTAAGCCTTTTCTCAGATTACTATCTGAGATGCAAACAGTTTTTTTGGTCTGTATGTATTTAAATATTCTGTGTTGTTTCTGTGTTTTACTTGCATGGGGATTGTGCTTAGTTGTCACAGGTTGGAAAAATGCTTCTTTTCCTCGATCTTTCTCAACTTTTCTCTTTGCCTCCTAAAGGACTGAAGAAAGTTCGTAATCCGGATCGAATGTACAGATCAGCAGTGTGTTATGCTGGCCATGGTCCACCTAAGAGTATCAGTGATGACACAGAGACGAACAGTAAGAGTCAGTTATTAATACTGCATTCCTGCTGCAAGTTGCCACTAGCTTGGCAATCTATTATTCATTCATCAATTCATTTATTTACCTCTTGATTTCATCCATCCCCATGTCCCCTCCCTTGTTTTCTTCTCCTCCAACACAACACCTCCTGCGGCTGCTCTGTTGATTGAAGTGTCTGCTTTACAGGATCATGCTGTCAATAGCTGAAGTGTTGTCGTTAACTAAGAGCGATTGTTTCAGGTTGAGGCCACGGGATCAGGACCTGAGCAGACCCTCAGAGAGAAAGCTTGAGCCCTGAGCCATCAATTATGACTCTGCCTTTGCCTTTTGTCTGCTTTTCTCAAAGCTGCTTTTGACGAAGAGGAAATAACAGTATAGGTTAAACAGTGTAGGGCTAAAATATTCATGCATTTCTTAAAAGTTAATATTCTGTGATATTCAAATTGAATGTAATAGTTGTCTCTGTCTTCCTCTCATTATATTTGTGCTGTGTGGAAACTGCAGACCAGGGGGCAAGGAACAAAGATGGGGAGGTGGGGGGGAGGGAGGCGTCACAGAGGATTTTTATGACTTGTAAAAACCAGCTTCTGAGGGAACTGCTTCACTGCACTCACAGTCCTGCACCAAGGCGCTTTATTTCGTCACGACCAAAACAAATCAGTCAGAAATGTAGGCCAGAGTGTTGATTTTATTTTGGATGACTCTCTCCTTGTTCCTCTTTAGAGGATCCGTCTGATCTCTTTCAGCCCTCTGTCTTCTTCCACATAGAAACTGTCCCCCTCTGTGAGGCCGATTGTTTCTCAGCAGAAAGGAGTCCCTTTTCCTCTTAATGAATACACCATCCCCTTCACTGCTGGAAGACTGTGTTGATCTAGACTAGAGACTACGTAATTAAGTGTGCTCATGTATTGTCATTTCTAAATAGAGAGCATGAAATCACCCCAACCCCTTGTTAGGCTCTGTGCTTCACCAGCGATAACTGCCACTGGAAGAGCTCCACAACACCACATTGTTTTGGTCTCTTTAACCGAGAATGTCTTAGAGATTTAATGGCAGGGGAGCGCTTGTGCAGATCTATGAAACAGGGTTCTAGACTGTAACAGATACTTTGCTGATACACTTTTGTGTTTCCCCCTCATGTGTGACAGCTCTGACTGACAATATGTTTTGCCCGTTTTGCTATTTTCTCTCATGTTATTGCGTGATATTACACTATCCTGTCCCCCATGTCACACACTCTGTTTAATGTGTTCAGCCTGGAGGTTTTTCTGCCTACTGGGGGGGGGGGGGGTAGTCTGAATGCAGGCAGGCAAACCATTGATCTGAGTAATCGTCTGAGTAATTGTGGGAGTAGTTATGATACAGAAAGAAGGAGCTCTTTTGTAAGCAAGAGGGAAGAAGAGTGGAAAACGGAACAAGAGGAAGAGTCAGAGAGAGGTGGAGAAAAAGAGAGACCTCACCTCTGCTCTCCTTGAGATGGGATTTTTATGGATGGGTGAGCTCACTGAGGGCTGAGAACACATAAAGAGTCATTTTCAGTTTGTTGCAGGCAGTTAACCATGTGTGCATGTTTGCTGAACTTCCAGTAATAGGCCAAGGCATTTTTTTTAAATGTTTTTTATTTCTTTATTTATTTTTAGCTGTTTGACTTTTTTGACATTCTTTCCTTATTATGCCACACAAACCCACAGTGTGCCCCATGTTCCCCCATGTGAAGCATTAAAAGTGCAGCTGTAAACGACATCCAAAAAGAAAAACAAAGCTGCAATACTTCTGCACATCTTGCTTTTTGTCTAGTTGCAGTGCAAATAAGAAATGATGTCCATCGAGATTTTCAGAAATTTCTATATTGCATGTATCCAGTGGTGAAAAAAAAAGCCTCCCTTCACATCTTTTCCAACAGCTGTTGTGTACATTACAGGTCAAACACTCATCCTAGATGCTATCTCCAGAGGCCATGAACTGCTCTCTTTGTTTTGGTTTGCTTTGTAACATCACGGCATGAAGGTTTATGTCTCTGAGACTTTTTTTTCTCTCTCTTAAACTCGTGGGTGGTGAGTAATTTCACTGTATGTAAGGGTGTTATCAAACAGACCACGGGCCAAATGATAAATATAATTGGTTTCCCAGTCGTACACTAATGCATGGCTATTTTAAATCCAAGTCTCCTCAGTCTTCTCCTTGTTCCTATCAACAGCCATCAGGACCATGGACAGTGCAGCAAAGGAATTCAGACATTGCTTAAATCAGGGCTGTCCAAAGTGCGGCCCGAGAGCCATTTATGGCCCTTGGATTGATTTTGCACGGCCCTTGACCATTATTTAAGATTGGTACATTTTGCAATTAGCAACACAACATAAATGATTGATGCAGGTGGAGACTTTTTTTATAAGGGCATCATTTTGTTGACAAATTAAAAGGATAAAAAAATTATCCATGGCACAAAAACAATTATTCGTCTTTTAATAATCATATTTTTTGCTTTCTTTATTAATTGTGTAAACAACTATCGCAAAGCAGACATAGACAACCAAACATAGCTAAAAATAACATATTTCCTAAGCCCTATTCTTTCTGCTGACAAAAAAAAATTTTTTTAGCCCCTCTTAAATATTTGAATAAAAAAAAAAATCATGGCTTTTAAAAAGGCTAACCTTAAATGCCCTGTTTTTTCGAATCTACAATTCTTTAATAAATCCCTTTTCTACAAGAATTCCTACTTTTGTGTTTCATTAAAATGTTGCATGTTTAATTTATTTTTAAGATGATAAAAAGCCAGTAATCTTTTCCGTTAAAAAAAAATGGTATGTTTGTGTCCCGTGGACACTTTAGACTTGATGATTTTGGCCCTTGTAGCAAAACGTTTGGACATCTCTTGCTTAATGCTGCTGTGTGTTTTTAAACCCTTGATACAAAAGAAAGTCATGAGAAGTACACATAGGAATGTTTTTAGAGTTAGTCGGTGATTTTTGATCCCATTACAAAAAGCGCGTTAACAAGAATGGTGAAGGTCAAAATGAT
Source organism: Apricaphanius iberus (assembly GCA_028564705.1). Taxonomy (NCBI): domain Eukaryota; kingdom Metazoa; phylum Chordata; class Actinopteri; order Cyprinodontiformes; family Aphaniidae; genus Apricaphanius; species Apricaphanius iberus. The sequence continues at coordinate 3,134,621 of JAPXFQ010000494.1, read as the reverse complement.
GTCTGAGGAAAACAAACCATTTTGAGAAAACTCCTCATTGGATGGATAGAGATGCTAACTGAAACTTGCATTAAATTGCAAAAAAGCCTTCCAGAGAAGTGAGCAGAACCTGACACTGTATTGAACTTTCCCCTGAGTAAATATGCCTATGAACACCTGACATGCAGAGAGAAAAACTTGCTCAGCTTGGAAAATGTTGGCGTTACTTTTAAGCTAAAGGATTTTGACAAAATTTGAGCAAAATGTAACATCTTAAATTAAATGACTGCCTCCCCATCTCCAATTATTCAGTTATAGAAATTTAGAGATAAGACTATTTCTTATTCTTCTTTCTTTTAAATCAACCACTAAACAACAATTGTATATCTGTCAAAAGTTTGTGGTAGAGAGGAAGATGACTTCTACAGCTGCAAAACTCCTAAAACAAATATCAAAGTCGATAATCGAGCACCTCAAGAAGCGGAAGCTGAAGGTTTGGCCTTACCCCTCACAATACCCTGACCTAAACATAATTGAAAATCAATGAGCAGACTTCAAAAGAGCAGTGCAAGCAAGATGGCATCACAATGCCACAGCAAGCATTTTGCAAGCGTAATACAAAAGTAAAGAAAAAAAAAACGAAAACAAAGTGGTTACATGCTGTGGCACTTTCATAGAGATGCTGTTACAAATTACGGCCGGCAGGGTGACATTTTTTTTTGTTTTGAAGCCATATAATGTGATTATAAAGAGTGAAGAATTGCCTTGTTATTGTTTTGGTTTGTGATGAAAATCAAGTTAATTGCAATTGTCTAGTTTTATCTCTTGTAAGGTAATTAGTAGGGATGCATCGATACCGATACTGGTATCGGGTATCGGCCCCGATACTGCCTAATGTACTGGTATCGGTATCGGTTAAACTTAACCGATACCATGAACCGATACTCAAAACGGGGAAAAACCTCAACAAATTTACCAAAAAAGATTAATTTTTCACTTGACATTTTATTTTTTGTGGTAATTTTATATTTTACATCTGTTATTTTGTCTCAGTAATGTTTAGTTTGTAAAGTCTGGTGCCTTTAATCCCTGTGACCAAGCAGCCAGGCCACATGATCTATCAGAGCCATAGTGACAGGACCTCCACACTTTCACAAATAGTATCGGTATCGGGTATCGACAGATACACAAAATCCAGCCATCGGTATTGGTATCGGACTGAAAAAGTCGAATCGGTACATCCCTAGTAATTAGTACCCACCTTTCCAAAACTTTTAGAGCTTCTGACAGAGATATGTGGAATGCACAGATTCAGAAGAAACAATCAAAGATGATTGCACTCAAAGCTAATATCCTGTAAAAGCCACATTCTACAAGTGCAAACCTCCTCTTTACACTTCCTCCTCATTCTTTCATGTCTTGCTTTCAGATTTATTGCTTTTAGAATGCAGCATGTCACCAGCTGACCATTTCTCCTTGGTTGTCTGCGTTCATCTCTTCTTTGACATTTTCAGTGTGTTTTTTCCTTCTGCCAACAACTTGTTACTGCTTTATGCCTCTTTACCCATGTTCTGATCTTTCAACTGCAGTTTTGACATCCAGCCTGCTGTACAACAGCTCTTATAGAGGAAAATTTCAACTTTCTTTCATTGAACATTGTCATAAATGCTTTTATATTTGAGCATTTCATTGATTATATTTTAGACATTGCAGATGCATGTGAAAAAAACCTGTCAAATATATTTCTTTGATTGTACATTTGCATAATAATACATAATATTACAGTTTATGTGTGGGTGCCTTCGTAAAACCCAAGGTAACTTTACTGAGAAAACAACAGAGAAAAATACCAATAATACATAGACAAACAATCAGCAAAATAATTAATCAAATGTCAAATCAGTAGATAGGATAACAACCAAAATCACTGTCTAAAGTGAATAAGTAAACATATTTCTGTTTTGTAATTATCTTCACAGCATTAAAACTGATATGTCTGGAAGGCTTTTTAAACTAACCTTTAAACTAACTTTTAAAAGGCAGTTTGGTCCCTTTTAGGTTAAACTGACACGATGTCATATTGTAAATGGTTTGTATTCTGTTTGAGTGATTGATGGATTTTTATGCAGTTTATACTCCTTTAAAATCTCTTGGGTTACCCTTAAACAAAAAAACCAGCACCTCTATGTTACTGTTACCTTTCAGTGAAAACAGTACCTTGCAAAAATATTTCTTACATTAAATTGACCACATTCATCGTGTGGCAAAAAAACAACAAAACAAAAATATGTTTTGCTGGGATTTTATGTGGTACACCAAAACAAACTGGATCATAACTGCGAGGTAGAAAGAAATTAATACATGATTTCCATATTTATTTACAAATAAATGGGAGCTAAGTTGGTCTGCTTGTCGAATCACCTTTTGCTGCTGGTACAGCTGCAGGCGTCTCAGGGTGCCCAGCTTTGCCTCTAACAGTTTGGCACAAACAGAGATAAAATGTTTTGTTCATTATTCTCCGCAAAATAGCTCAAACCCAATCAGAATATATAAAGAGTCTCTAAGATTATTTCTCAAGTTTTGCTATGTATTGACAGTTGAATTTAGCTCTGAGTGTTGATTGGGTTGTTTTAAGGAACGAATTAGCCTTAATCTAGTTTAGATTGTCCTCTTGGAAGGTCAAATTCCTCTTCTCGTATCAACAGATTTTCCTCCAAAATTTATCTGTCCTTGCTGAAGAAAAGAATGTCCACCACAGTATGACGCTGCCACCACCATTTGTCCCTGTAGGCCTTGGAACGAGGGATGTGCACTGTTAACTTTCCCCCTATACATATAGTTTTACATGTTAACTAGGAAATTCAGTTTTGGTCTCATCTGATCAGAGCACCCTCTTCCACATGTTTCCTTGTGATACATTATTAAAAGGACTTCTAGGCTTTCTTATAAAGCAGGTTTCTTTTCAGTCATTTTTCTATAAGGGCTCTGTCATAGTTAATGGCGGCCTTTTGACATTTTCTCGGATTATTTCAATTTTTGTCTGGTCTGTCAGTTGGACAACCATGGTAGGCTTTCTGTTTTAGATTTCCATTTTTCAATGGTGTTTTATGATTAATGTGAAAAAAATCCTTTAAAAAAAGACGAAATATCTTTACTAAAGTGTAATTAATCAATTAATGAACAAGGCACTTCACCCGCCATGCCTACTGGTGGTGGTCGGAGGGTCCGGTGCTGCCAGTGTTTTCAGCAGCCTTGTTTATGTCTGTGTGTCCCAGAACAGCTGTGGCTACTGAGTGGCTTACCATCACCAGTGCATGAATGGCTGAATGACTGAATATAGTGTGAAGTGGTTTGTAGTTATCAAGACCAAATAAAGTGCCAAACAAATACAGGCCATTTACCATTTAAATCTAATTACTTTGATATTTTCCCGTTACAATGACCCAAACTTTCTTTTGACCTTTCCACAAGTCTTTAACCTGCCTGGTCTTTTCCTTGGTCTTCGTGATCCTATTTTTGATAAATATTCTAATAAGTTGATGTTGTCTGCTAAGACCAGCTAGATTTTATGGTTACATTGCAAACAAGTGGACCTTATTTATCTGAAGATAATTTAATTACACTACATTTATTTACGGTTATAAAGCGGTCTGAATAGAAATTTGTGCCACACTTTTCACATTTGATCTGACAATAAAAATCCAAATTATTCATATTTTTTTTCCACTACTATCTGTTGGTCTATCACACACGTTCTCAACTAAATTATATCAACATTAGTAGTTGTAATGTGAAAAAAAGGGGTATGAATACTTTTTTAAAGCGCTGTCGTGTGAAATACCAGATTTATAAATTTATAGAAATTAAAGAATATTTCCATATATGTAACAATATCTGCATTGTAATTTATTTCTGATGTGGTCCAGGGCGAATCACAGTTACCATGCTCTTCACATCTATAGGCCATATTAGCCTTTGTGGAAAGTGTTTGCATTCAAACAGTGGCTTTAGATATGCACCGCCACCGGCAATTTGTTGAGTGATCTATAGCCAAAACATTAGCTTGCAATTTCTCCACAATGCAGGCACAGATTAAAAAGAAAAACTGTCACTCCCAGAGCGCTCCCAGACAGAGACAGAAGAGAGAGGGTTTTGCGTTCAGGGTTTAGATATTGATTAAAGATTTGTTTTCGTCAGCCTTTCCAGTCTCATGACCCTCGCTCTCATCTCTAGGGTGGGGCTGGAGCAAGCGAGCATGACAAATATCCTTAAATTCAGCCCAAGTGTTTGCTTAGCAGCCAGGATCAGTGATAATCCAAACATCAGCAGAGCAAAATATATCTTTATAGCCAGGGTGATGTAAATTATGGAGCAGCATGTGCAGGCGACTGATGTTTGGCACAAACACGGCCTGTTATTGTGACATAAAAGCTGAAAACTGCTAACCTTTGTACTGAAAAGAGTTTCTATCTCTTGTTTAGATTTTTGTATGTGAGCTTGCTCATCAAAACCTGGAAAGTAATTGGCTGCAGTGTGCCAGCTCAGCTCAGCACATCCACTCATGTAACAAGCCCTCATATCAGCCTGTCTTGTACTTTAATGTTACTACAAAATAGTTTTTTTTTCTCTTCAGCTTAAAGCATTTATTAAGCCTGCTGTTTAATCTAAGTTCCATCTTAAAGCTTAAAGGGAAATTTATATGCAAAATCCAGAGCAGGAGCGATATTTTAGTGTACTATTAGCTTATTGTAACGCTTGTGTTTTTTCTTTACACACTCATCGGATCATGCAATTTGATTTGGGAACTCTGCTCTATATTAAGTATATTCTAAATGTGTCTTCTAAGGTACTCTCCCTGGGGTTGTTTGCAGCTGATGCATGAGTCGCAGTAGTTTTCATTTCACAGTAGGCAGATCTTTAATTAATAAGCAATTCTTTGTTGGAAGTTCCGTCTTCACAAGTGGAAATGCCCAGTGGAAAAAAACGAAGACATACAGCTGCTCAGATATTATTAGTGTGGATAAATAGATGTGAAAGAATATTTTAAAAAAAGCTTTGAGAGTGCATTGCTATGAAAAGAAAGCCCTCCTCTACGTTGAGCTCCTGCTTACGAGCTTTGAGAGCTTCGTTAGAACTGTGCCTGTGTAAAAAAAAAACAAGCTCCCTTTTTAAAGTTAGACAAGGACTTCTGTATTAGAGAACACCAGCTCTGTTGATCTGAAGTGCCACATCTAAAACACGTGTCGTATTTAACGGCAAAAAGACACCACACCATTTGAAACACAGCAACTTCAGCTAGGAATAGACTGATATATAAGAGGCATACAGTAAACACACATGCACTGCCATTAGATTAGAGAGTAGGAATGGTTAAAATGTAGACATCACAGTTAATTTGATTTATGTTAAATATTTGGTTGCAGCCTGTGCTGTTGCCTCGATCATGTTATTTATGATCCTCACACTACAACAGATACTTGGCATGGTCTCCAGTGATGCTCTGCCAGGCCTGTGCTGCAGCCACCCTCATATCTTTCTTGTTTTGAAGGCTTTTTGCCCTCAGTCTGGTCTACAGCAAGTGAAACACATGCTCACTTGGATTGAGGTCAGCTGACTGACTTTGCTATTCAGGAGCATTGCACAGAGTATCAAAATACTGAAAGTCAGCATTTTGAATCCCCACAGTTTGTTTTTCATATGATTTGCAGTTTACTGCCGGCACTGTAGATATAGTCAATCGTAAAAGTATATTTTCACGGTATACAGCAGAGTTGTCTAAAGAAATTAAAATTATACTTCAAATTATAACTGGTTGCTGTAAAAAGAACATTTGGATATAGTTTGATGAGCAGAGAATACCTTTATGACATAGAGTGGGAGTTTTGACACCTGGGTAATCAACATGTGGATCAGTAATCTATTATTTCCCAAAACTGAAACACAGCCCAACTTTATCTTGCTTTGTACGGTAAAATGGTCAGTAATTAAAGAGAGTAGGTTTGCAAAAAACATTTTAACACTGATCTATTGCAAGAAAAATATAACAGTAATTTGAAAAATAATTTAAATTGGGATTATTTAGTTTATCATTGAATAAGTAAAAGGGGGGGGTATGGCTCAGGAGCGCTGTATGGAGTCTGTATGGAGCGCGATACAAATACAGGCCATTTACCAAATAAAAAATTAATGACTAAATATTAAAGTAATTCTTAAATATTGATATGTCACCTGCGTTACTATTGCATAAAAAGACAATCTTAAGGAGGGTAGATATGATATGAATGATGTAATGACTCTTGGCAAATAGGCAGTCAAAGGAAGTGTTAACTTTTTTGCAACTTTTTCATCAACATATTTGGTATCTCTGTTTTGTGTTTTATCTATATTCTGTTGAGAAGTGTGTAACATAAAATAAAGCGAAGACAAATCATATGTATCTTTTGCTTAAGACTTGCTCAGTAGGTTTGAAAATCAGAAATGTTAATATGTTGATTTGTCCTGCCTGTAAAAATGTTTAAGTATTATGTTTAATGGTCTAACTTATGTGCAGTCTTTAACTGCAAAGTATTTTGGAGGTGAAACTGATTTGCGTAGCCAGTAGTTTGCACATATAGGAGCAAAATGCTTTTTGAATAAAAGTAAAGAAATTATCACAGCAATATTTTTAACTATCTTAAAATTGTTTTTGTTTTGTTCCTATTTTAAATATTTAGAAGAGTTGACACATCTTTCATAGACAAATCTGTTTGTGGATGTTGTGCTAAGCTTTTTTTTTGAGTGTGAATCCTCTACGTGATTCAGCCTAATACTGACTGTCTTACATCAGTGTGCCAATTGGAAGCAATGAATCCTGAATATTTTCGTAGTAACGTAGATAATTGTGTAATGAAAGCAGAGGATTCAAAGATTTTTTTATAAACAATATTTCTTAAAACTCTAGTGTGCAATTAGCCTTGTTCACTTTACTTAAACCAACTGCCTTCACGCTCAAAAATAAACTTGTTGGGTGAACATAATAAAATTATGTAAATCATTTCCATCTGACTGATTTCAGTTGATTTAGTAATAATGAATTTCGTTGAGTGAACTACATTTAGATTGCTATAGGGTACAAAAATAAACAGCAGGGGATGGACTCAAACTCAGGAAAGGGCCTCTGTTTAAGCACTGACCACTTTGCTGCACAATCACTCAGAAACTTTGTATATAATAATATATATGACTTAATTTCCAGTGTTAACTAAAAATTATTATAATATTATAAAGACCTGCCAATTCTTTTTTTTTTCCGTGAAAAACCTGAAGGAATTGTATGACTGAAATGACTATAATCATGTTTCGTTAACACTGGAAATGAAGTCATATGTATTATTATATACAAGTTTTCTGAATAATTGTGTAGCAAAGTGGTTAGTGCAGCTGCTTAAAAAACAGAGGCCCTTTTCTGAGTGTGAGTTCCATCCCCTGCTGTTTATTTTTGTGCCTTATACCAACCCAAATGTATTAAGTTGACCCAACATGTTTACATTTACTTCACTCAACAAAATTAATTCTTGCTAAATCAACCCAAATCAATAGGGTGAAAATGATTTACATAATTTCATTATGTTCACCCAACAAGTTTTTTTTTTTAATTGCAGAGGTTACCTAATTACTAAATAGAGTTAACCTCTTTGTATTTAATTCTACTGTTTTGTGAATACCTCACATGATCAAACAAATAGCATCCTGAAGAACAACAAGCCCAACCAAAATATCAGAGACAAAGTTGTAGAAAAGTTTAAAGCATGGCGAGTTTATAAAACAATTTACCAATATTTGACCATGTCAAAGAGCACTGTTCAAACCATTGTCCAAAATGGAGATCTGGCTCTTACAAGCGTAAGTTAGAGAAGTAGACAATAGGCACATGGTAACACTGCATGAATTGCAGATTCCCTACCTAGCTGAAATGTCTCTTGGAAAAACACTGCATATTAAAGTAAAAACAGACATGATGGTGGAAGCATCACAACAGGGGAAGGGCTTTCTTTTAAGGACAAGGACTTTAGTCTGAGTTGATGTAAAGATGGATTGAGCAAAATACAGGGCAATCCTGTAAGAAAGGCTGTTAGTTGGTGCAGAATACATGAGACTGGGGATAAGTTCAGTTTCCAGCAAGACAAAACCCCTAAACATACAATAGGATGGTTTAGATCAAAGCATGCAGACCCATTCAATAATTTAGAATACTACTGAAAAGTTCATTTATTTCAGTAACTCCACCAGCAGACAGCTCACATAAATTTAGAATAGTTACACAGAGAATGATAAAAAAAAAAAAAAATCTTTTAACGATGATGATTTTCCACTTACAGAGAATGGATATTAGATTTTATACCAATAAAGAATATCTTAGTACAGAAATGTGAGCTTAATGAAAAGCATGTTTAATACCTCATAAAAGGTAATTGTTTTACATGCGCACTTCTGTGCATATGACTGTAGTCATTGTTAAAACAGGCCTCTTAAAGAACAGAGCAAACTCGAACTGAGAATCTTGGTTTAAAGATTGCTTTAAAGATTGCTGTCATAGACACTCACCATCCAATCTGACAGAGCTTGAGCTGCATCACAAAGAAGAATGGGTGAAAGCTTTAGTCTCTGCATATACAAAGCTGAGAGAGACATACCCCCAAATACTAACAGCTCTATTTGGACCTAAAGATAATTCTACAAGGAATTAGACATGCACAGCAGACTTTCTGTTTTTTTCTGTTTGTTAGAAAAAATAAATATCTGCTGGTGCGGTTTCTTTTCTTCACCTTCTTCCTTTCTTCCTTCTTTTCTCGGTTTCGTGTCCATGATTTCAGGAAATTGAACCCTCAGTAATTACTAATAAAGATTATTTAATACATATACATCAAGTGGAGTGTTACAGCAAAGATGTAATACTCTGCTTGGGAAGGTAAATCTGTTGGGCTTTTACTTGGTACTCAGACACCAATTCAAAAAAAAAAAGAAAGAAAAAAATAAATACATAAATATCAACACCACATACTATTTCATTTTTCACCTTGTTCACACATTTTTAATGTTGATATATCACAATAACATTTGAGGAATGTGCAAAAAGTTTAATTGGTAAGAATATTTATATTACCGACAAGTTAATTTTCAGACAGCTCCAAGTTTACACCTTACTGACATACTAAATGTGTTATTACCTTAGTAAGCTAAATGTGTTTTTTCCTCTACAAAGAGGTTATCATACATTAAAAGAAAATCTAGATTTGTCATAAGTTATATATATCTTGAAGTAGCTTTAATATACATTTTTAAAGATAATAATCTTTTTGTTTGCTGATAAACTGTATAAAAATTTGTCTTGAAACTATACTGCACTTGAAGTTGAATCAGGCATTGCTGTTCCATCTGTGTTGATGGCTGACGACAGCCAACGCATGTGGAGTATAAAACGAGCAGAGTCTTCGTCCAAACCTCCTCCACAGAACCTCCCTCCTTTTCCTTTCTTTACTCTGGTGAAGGAGGTGAAGAGAAATTTTCCATCTCAGACAGATCGCTCTGTGACAAAGGAGCTCATGATGCACTCCACTGCAGGAGCACTGCTTTCAACATGTCAGTCACAGCCCAGACCACGCCCTGCCCTCTCCCCCTCAAACATTCACTGGTCCGCCAAGCAACAACTCCTAATGTTCACGGGAAACGTGGACAGAGTTAGACTCTGGTAGAGGGCAAATTCGCTCTTTAAACCGGAAATTCCACCAAGTTTTAATCTTAGTGTGAGATCATGTTGCTTATTTGATCCAATTTCAAACCCCTGGTGTTTGTTGTACAGTCTGCACATAAAGGCAGCTATTCTTCTCTTCCTTTCCTTTACCTTGTAGCATTCAGCTACAGCGGGTTCTCCAGGTTTGATGATAAAACCACTCTGCCGGTACCTCAGAACAGATGCTGGATGTGATTCTTAATTGGGCTAAGGCAATGATTACGTGTGCAGCTCATAAAAAAACTGAGTCTACATGTAGTTTTACAGGGACAGACAGATGTAGCAGGTTTTGCAAATCTACTTCGGCACTCCTTTGGGTATAGTGATGTTGTACCTTGCACACTACACCCAGAGGCTCTATGCCAGCTCTATCTCTATGGATGAACTGGGTTGAAATTTTCCATATGGATGTTCAGGGGCACTGACACTGTACTCTATTTGTGTGATAGGCAGCAGGCAAGCCACATAGCCTCTATCGTTATGATTACATTTTGAAAACTTTTTCTTTAAGTCAACCATTGATATCCCAAGAGATTCATACTCAGCCCTGACATCTAGTCTGTTTTCTTTCTCTCACTTTGTTGCTCATTTTCTTCCATTCTACTCATAAAAATGTAAAAGAAGCCGTTTCATTTTCAGGTATTTGTTTTCTTCTAGAAATCTATTTTTTAATCTTTATTGCATTACAAATAAATTGAGTAATTTGCATTATACTAAGTAAATGTATTTATATTCAGTTTGTGGTGCAGATATTACAATGGAAAAATATATTAATTTTCACATAGATTAAATAGGTCTACAAAGAAAATGCATTGTTATTCTGTTTTTTAATCATTATAAATCTTTTTCCGATCCTGTTAAAAATTTTAAATTTGCAGTCAGTGAACAGGAATAATACCAAATCATCTGTCAAGTAAAACATTTAGATCACCCTGCATTTTGTCTTTTTTATGCTAAAATACTTCCTGAGTAAAACAGTCTGATGCAATTCTTTACATTATATCAATCATAAAAGCTAAAAAATAGAGCATAGACCCACCGCGTAGGTGGAAAAATCTGTTAACATGACAGCTATTAGTTGTATGTTCTACAAATCTGGAAGGATGACAGGAGAGAAGCCATAAAACGTCCCTTTACATTTTTCACAAGCAAAAGGTCGATTGGTCAGATTTGCACAAAATTAAACTTTTTGGCTTATATTCAAATGCAGTGCATAGAAGAAAACGAATGCTGAACCTCACCCTGACCACACCTGCACATGGATAAAATATGGTAGAAGATGATTTTCTTCATTAGGAACCAGACAAGATAAATACATAGGGGAATCTTAGAGAAAGGTCTGTTAGATGACAGCAATAAAATATTTGGGTAGAAAAATACTTAACCCTTTAACCCATATGTATTGCTTTATAGTGCGACATTATGGAAAGATTAAAAGATATCAAGCCAGTCTTACAGACAGGCAATTTCCCTAAGGCTTGAACTGTTAAAACAATTATATGCAAGTATAAACACCTTACTGTTCAGAACGAAAACAGGTTCTATGTCCCTAAGATAAACTTGATTGGGGAAGATTATCTGCATCAACCCAAAAACAAAAGCAGACTTGAGTGTCATTATCAATTATGAAACGAGTCTTGTGCTCAAATGCTGTTACACTTGAAAATCTATGGAAACTCTTGTGAATTGTTAGTCATAAGACTTTACATTAAGTCTGATTCAGGTAGACATTATTGACTACACAAAGAATTGAATCATACAAATGCAGAACCCCCTTTGGAGATTTTTTTGTCATTAAAATATTGAAGACCATATATCATATACAGTATATCTCCCACTTCACAATAATGCACTTCTGTAGATTGGTTTTGCACATAAAATCTCATTTTATGTGCAACATTTTTATGTAAAACATTTGTTGTTGTAAAATAACAATTCAAGATGTATACATACTTTTGCATGACACTGCATATTAAATAAAAGCTATTAAATTTAACAAGACAATAGAAATTGACTGTTTTATGCCTAAACCAAAATACAGTCATATTCAATAGTTTTGAATTTGCATTGTAATTAGGTTATTTTTTTTGCTCTGATGTACTATTCTAACCTTAAATGTTGTGGTTTAATTGGCTTTAAGTAGAAAAACAATGAATTCTAACAGAAATTAGTGCTTGGAAACATCTGTGTGTAGATTATTAATTAATTTAATATTTAAAATAGTGAACTGAGTTACTGAAATATATGAACATTTTGATAATATTTAAGTGTATTGAATGTTACTAAAATTGTTTGCATATTTTACAAGAGGAGATCAATAATAAGAAATGCACACTTAAAGGCGTCACTTTGAACGTTTGTCTGTACATTTCACCATTGTATAATTCTTGTAAATTATAGATTTAAATACATACATTATGATTGAAGCACTAGAACTAGTAATTGCAATTATTTCCTTGAATAATACCCCATTCTTAAAGGCAGCACACAGATTCCCTTACTAAATCTCCAAACACTATAAAATCACTCAGGGGTGTTTATTGTGTCTAAATAATGAATAGACACAGCCTTTCCGAGTTGACAGTGAAAAATTCCTGGTGAACTCCGCTGACAGATTGCATTACACAGTAAAATAATTTAGCCGACGACAAACTAAAATGTATGCATTATGCTGTTCTTAAATTAATTTCCTAATTCAGCTGGGGATAGTTACTTTAAATTCGATGTTTTACAGCTGAGAGACTGATAGACTGATAAGAAGGGAAGACGTGTGAGTCCATAAGATGTGAAGGCCGCGTTTAATATTCCTTTCTGTCTCGCTCTCGTTGTAGATGAACATGGACATTTGAAAATATACCTACCCAAGAAGCTGCTTGAATGTCTACCAAAATGCACGTCGCTGCCGAAGGAGAGGCACCGGTGGAACACTAATGAGGTAAGGACGCCGCTGCTTATTAGTCCTGCTTCTACTAAATCCATCTCTGCGCAGAGATATCCTTCCAGCAAACACGCTGCTTTCAGAGGCCATTTCTAAACAGATTTGTAAGTCATGTGAACTCAGTTCAGAAAAAAGTCAAAGCAGTCTTTTAGGATCCCCAATCTAACAAATTGTCCTTAAACAGTGGAGACTGAAAATCAGCGATATGTGAAACTGTTGGATATAATAACAGTGACTTTGTGATGATTTTTATATCTGTTTTTCCGTTTCTGAGTTTCTGTTTTCAGTATTTTAATAATAAAATTATTATATCATTTAGTATAACTAAAGTGCATCTTAAAAAGCCAGTTCATTACTTTGCGAAGGTGTCCACTTGGTTTAACTCATACAAGTCAGGTTGAATGTTGTAAAAATGCACGGAACATTCCTCTATACTTAGTTTAAATCCAGGACATTGTAAAACTTCATTTTTTTGGTTTCATAATACACTCATCAGGGTTTTTTCTTTCTTTAAAGAAGCACCATTTTGTATAACACATTAGTTAAATATGCTTATCTTTTGTCAGGTGACAAATATTAAATTCTTTATTTTAATTTAAATCAAAACATTTCAAATAAATGTTGTGGTTATTTAACACACAGATAATAACAAAAAAAACAGCATTTTACAAAGAGGAATTTGTGTCTTGCTGAAAACTGCACATACATCATGTTGTATGATTAATTGTATATAAAGATTTAGACAGCAGTTTTTTAGGTTTTTTTAAGTAATTGGAATTTCTTCAAAGTGCAGCAATAAAACAAAAGTTTAAGTTTAAGAGTTTAAGTAATCAATCAGCGAGGTTACAAGGTTCTACGACAGTTCTATTCAAATAATTCATCAAATTTAAGAACTCCTATCATTTACAATCTGTGAATGCATCTGCCAACAGTATGTGCCTTGATGCACGTTAAGGCACAAATACTTTTATGCATGAATGAGGATAATCTTTTAATACCTTTATTTTTCTGTTAAATTCAAAAGTATTACTTCTGTATGAGAAAGTGTGATACATTTTTTAATCCGTAGAAGAAAAAAATCTAAATATGCAGGTCTGATCCTAAAGAATTGGTCTGTAAAAGTCAGATTGGCGAAACTCTAGAAAAACACTGAGATATATTAGCTCTCTAAAGTCTACAAATAATAATAAAAAATTTGAAAAATCCCAATATGTTCCTGGCAGGTCCTTGAGGTATTTACATACTCCCAGACTGTAAAACTCTCTTTGTTTGGACTTGAGGTCTGTAGACTCTGGTCTCTTTTAAAAGCCAGCTAAAACATATGTTTTTAAATCACATTTTCCTAATTTGTTGGCTCTTGTGAAACACTTCGTGATTTTATATCTTGAAAAGTGAAGTATATGTACATTTTACTATGAAAAAAGGGTGGACCTATTGAAAATAATAAATAGTCCATAACCAGATTTAATAAACGTTTTTGAACAATAAACTGTACAGAAAATATGTTAGGTAATCTGAAGAGGGTCATAGACAACTAATCTGAGAGACCTTGTGTACTTGTACTTCTTGATTAAAATGTGCAAGTCAAAATTTGGCATGCTGATTTACCACTACCTTCCAAAGACTGAATGATGAAATTAAATCAAAAGCTACTTTAATAGAGTATTAGTTAAAATGTTTGCACTGTCATGCAACTGGATTTTTACACCTTCTAACAGATTTGTTTGTTTTTAAGTAACAAGCTACATGTCATATGTGCAAAAAGATTTAGAAAGGATTTAGCTTTGCCTCTTTTTTACATCAAAAGAAACTGAAAGTTTAACAATGATTTGTATCCTTGACATACAAAGTAAAATATGTTACGATTTAGGGAATAGTTTCTAACAGTTTTTATGATGAATTATTCACTTAGTAACATGTATTTCCTCAGACTGTTAGAGCCTAGAAGAAAGTAGACATAAGTCTGAAACATCTTATACTGTAATTCCCAAACAGGGACTTGTATTGCTTCATTTGCCTCAGAACTCATTTGTCAGTCTGCTCTCCTTCTCAGGGGATAGGTTGATGAATTTATTGCTTTCATTTCCACTATTGATGGATGAAAATCTTCTTCTTCTTTTCAGAGAAAAACTGGTAGTAATTAGACCTAAATATACTCGATGACAAATCTTAAGGCGGATGCGCAGAAATCAACCATCCGTGCTGTGGGGATTAACAAATTGCAGCCATATAAATACAGTCATCTGCAGTGATGAAAGTTAATTGACTGAAAAACAACCGAATGATAAGGCACCAGATAGGGGTTGTTTTTATTAAACAGGATATTCAACAAGATGGTCTGTCAGTTACAGGGTGTAAATATTTGTTTCACATTGATTTTCTATTGTCCTTATATTTATAATAAAAAAACAATTTGGAAAAACATAAACTTCTCTATTGTTTAGAAAACAAAATCACAGTCTTCATCACCACAGAAGGGAGTTTGCCTCACTTCTTATAATTTACATCACTTGCAGTCTCCATCCTCTCTAACTTTCCATCTGTCATGTCTGGGCTCACACTAGACCTGCCCTAGTTATGAAGAAAATGTAAGAGCTTGTGTGTTTCTAATTGGCTGATGTTGTAACTTGTTTGCCCTGTTTGACCTGCATTGTGCTGCCAGCAGTCTAAATTAATTAACATGGTTTTGAAATTGATCTCAAAATGTAAGTCTAAGCATTTGCTGGGAAATGCTGTCGGCCACAGTTGTTAGCATGCACTGTTGTCTGTTACCAAACGAAATCATCTCTGTGTTTTGTCACTGGGCTGCAGATTGTTTTGTGGACGTTTAGCCTGCTGACGGGAGAACGCAGTAAGATTGACCGAAATAGGTGGCTTTCTTGGTGTCACGTTATGCATGACAATAATGTTTGCCAATGCCGAGGAGAGCGGGGTAACCTTTCCTAAAACCAAGGACATTTCGTTTTTGTGCAAACCATGCAGATCTGAGTGTTTGTGCCTAACTGGTGGCAGGCAGGTTGGAGGGGAGGGATCAGAGAGGTTCTTGTCAGTGCAATTGTGTGACTGTTACTGAAAGTTACACCTCATCAATTTTGTGCATATTTCTGGCACTAGCTCAGCGGGCTTTATGCTCTAATTTCCCGCTTTTGGTATTTGAGGAACCTGAGTGGTCTGGTGCGTTATTGTATGTTATATATCATAATTATTTCTCTTCTGTATTACTACTATATGGTATAGAATCTTTTTTTACTGCGTCAGTCTTTATTAAATGTGTCTGACGCCCACAGGTTAAATACCAGTGTGAGATATTTTAAGATTCTACGATGTATCAATTAATCCTCTGATTGAGATTAATCGGGAGCTATCTTGATGATTGATTCATTTGTGTGAGCATTTTTTATTTAGTTAAAATCCGTTTGGATTCATTTATTTAGAACTTCCTTGTTTGGAAAGATTCATTTTTTTTTTTTTTCTAAATATGTCCAGGTCACATTCATTCCAAGGCTATTTACACAACAATTCCAACTCAAATCTAGAAGTTTATGATCAAATCATATAAACAGATTTAAATGTAATTGCATACATTTCAATTCGATCCTGATTATTATCCAGTGCAATCGATTTCAGTTTAGAATGCCATCTGGTTAAAGTTATCTTTGTAATGAAGCCCAGTTGAGTTGAGTTGTTGATTTTTGTCTAGAGAGCCTTTTGTTTGTCAAATAAATCTTTCTGGTGGGTTGTTCAACAGGCAAAGCAACAATGACTTTGTTGAATCAGTGTGCAAAGTAGTATTGTGGTCAAGACCAGCACACTCTAAATTAAGTCAAGACCTTTAGCAAGATCGAGAGAAAACCAAGACTCTGAGGAAGGTGAGACCATTTTCTAAGAGTATTGCTGTAATGATAATAATGTAGTTGTTGCCAAGAATATGTAACAAAAATCTGCCGGCAGGGAGAGTGAGTGAAGCCGACAAGTTCAAGTTTACAGTCCAACAGCCATAAATTTGTACTAGAAAATGCTTCTCCCTCTTGTAAACTAATTTCTATGTTCTTCTTATTCTCAGCACATACAAGCACATGTGGCAAAGGTCTGTGTGAACAAAATCTCCAATTCAGCATATTCAAAACATGACCAAGATGTTAAAAATCTGTGAAATATTTGTACACAACTTTGACTAATCCTTTAATGGCACATCTTCTAATTCATTTTCAACACAGAATGTTCCTGGGCTTTACTCCTACCATCAATTGTGTTGAACGTAATTAACCTGAAATAAAGTATAATGATCCTAATTGGATTTTCCTTGCTTCTACACATTTGCATCCTTTAGCTAAATCCATAGTTTGCGGAGCAGAAGAGCCAGGAGATGACAACAAAAAAGTTCCACAACAAATATTTACACATAATGGCACAGTTAGTCATCAGCAAATGTAGAAAGAAAACAACAACACCAAAAAACAACAACATTGAAATGACATGATAGAAACCAGCGAGGAAGGACAGACATGCTGAAAGAGCTACAACTATTTTTTTATAGATTCATTGTGTTATGAATGTGGCAACAATCCCCCATATTCCCTATATGCTTTGGCCAATGATTGAGTTTATGAGAAGTCTTTTATTACAAATAAAACATCCAGGCCTCCCTTCAGCCTTACAGATCTTATTCAAGGATTTGGGACTGTCTTATGGTGTGTCAGAGATCTTTCTTGTGCCAAAGCTATGTGTAGGACACAACAAGCATAACCAAAATAAAACTATTCCGACGGTGAAACATGGTGGTGGCAGTTTCACTATCTTGGGTTACTTTTCTTCAGATGGAGCTGAGGTTTTTGTCAAGGTAGCACAAATACCAGTAAGTTTTGACCCAAGCCTGGAGGTTTCTGCTATAAAGCTGAAGATAAAGATTGATTTTATTTTTATAGCATCCCAGGAATCCAAACATACATCTAAATCATAATAAGAAACCCTGAAAGGAAAAGTAAAGTTCACACCTAAAAGAGGGGTGTTAGGCTAATGTTTCTACAGAACATCATAAGAATAACATTTCTAAGAAAAACCTAGACTGACAAAATAACATGCATTGCCTAAAAAACTGTATCGGAAAATGTTCACACATAACAGGCTTTGGTTGGCTCCTTTTTCAGTTCAAAATGCAGCTGATTGATATTCTAAAAGGTTAGCTCAGCTATCAAGGTGAAATCACCAAAAACAAGGACCAGAAGTTGAATTTAGTCAGGAACTTGGATATTTATCGTTTAATAATGCTCGGGGATTTTGATCAAGACATCCCTAATTTTCCTTGTTGCTATATATTTTTTTAGTTAGAGTTGATTTTTAGTGCTGGTGAACTACAAATAAAGAATTCCTGACATGAGAGAAAAACTGCCTAAAAGTTGTATGAAGGAATATTCATAAAACATTTATTGTTTCTCTGTACTGATGTCCACTTTTCACTGCAGTCGCTTCATGTTCAAATCTGGAGTAGTTTTGTTTTTTATAACACTTACACAGTACTTTTTGAAGGTGACTGAGTCTGGGGTTTTGCTGTTATTGGTGACCTGAAGTAAAGCTGAAACAGAGCTATTAATTTCCACCCACCTCATGTCTCCCCTGTGTGGTTTGATTTGAAGGAGGTGCTCAGGAATACATTTTCAGCATTTACTGGAAAATTAGATAAACCAATCGAATCAAAATTCAGGGGAGAGGTTGAATGGCATCTCGCCACTGAGTCACGAGAGGCATGCAAGGTAGGGATATGCAGGAAGCCTTCAAATTATCAGAGGGACAGAATTACCTGGCAGTCCTTGATACACAAGGCAAGACAAGCAAGCCTCCACTATAAGAAACAAAAAAAAGAAGGGGAAGCTTGAAGCATCTTTTTTTTTGCTAGTCCCGATATTTCTGGGTTTTCTTCTCTGTCAATATGTAACAAGACAACATATAGTAAGCAAGTTGCCATAGCAAACAGCAACTCTTTCAGGCAGTCTGTATTTACCTTGTTTGCTGTTACTGCTCTTTCAGCTGTCGATGTCATCATGACTCTCAGGTGAGACACATACAAACGAACCTTCACAGCATTCCCCCCAGGCCTGAAGCCAACTGTCTGCTTGGTGCTCCAGCACAACAGCCTCTATTTTGCCAGACGTTTCAGCTAAGATTAAAATCTTTTATAGGAGGACATCTCACACAGGACAGGCTTTACGTCTGAATCCCTTTCAGGATCAAACGTAGTAGGCTTAATGTTTGGTTTGGCTAGAATGCAGGACAGTAGTTGCTCTCAAGAATTACAATTTCACCCTACAACTGCTTTTAAGATGGCATCCTTTATCTATATGGCTCACCTTGGATTAGCATGGCTCAAACCTTTTATGGTACTTAAAGATAGTGTCTTTTGTGAACTGTGAATTAATCTTTTTCCGCTCCAGGAATTAAAAAAGTATTTACCCTGGAAATTGAGCTCATTTTGTCATTTTACTTATTTAAAGGTTGAATATGGAATATGGCCACCAATCTAGTGTGTTGACTCTATAGTTCCGATAACAAAGTGCCGTCTGGATGACAGTTCTTACACTGTAACCAGCCAGCGTCATGTCCAGCGATGAATCTTACAGGGTAAGGGCTCTTTTGTACCAAAAAGTTTAAAACACTGATCGAAAAGTAATTATAACAAAATATGGGTCAAAGGCAACAGCACGTTTTCGTACCTGTCCTCTCTGAGCCTTGTCGGTAGCTAAGTGGTATCCTCCACTCCTCTTGGTGATTTCCTCTATAAAAGTCATAATTTATACTTAAAAATGTACATAAACATCCGACAGATTTCACAGCGTGCGTATTTGGTGTATGGTCAGAGAGCTGTGTCAATACAGAAAGCAGAGCAGGAGGAAACCGCTTCATTTTCTTTCATTTACTCAGTGTGGAGGTTGATGCTCTCATATCTATGAACAACGTCATATACTCAGGTATTGAAATCGGTTTTACCGACAGCTAATTTTAGCCATTAGCAAGCTTTCCTACCTGTCTCCATGAGAAACTTTGCCGTTGCCGCGCACATTTTGATGCCGTGAAAGTTTTTTCATTTGTGTTCATCTGCTGTAGGCTTCACCTAAACTAACTCTAGTTTTAGATATTTTAAGGTCGCTCCTCTTCTGAGAAAGATTATTAAATCTCTGGGGCTTAGATGCAGCAGCTAAACTAACCGAGTGCTCCATTTTCTACAGTAAATAGTATTTGGCAACCTACAATGCTGCGCCGCGGTTGGCAGGAACACGTAAATATAACCACAGTGCGGTCTTCGGAAAAAGTTATAATTTTTAATGGTTTTAGGTTAAATATAACATTTAAAGGACAGGGTGCACTTTCATTGTTCACACCTCTAAACTCCCCTTTGAAATATTTGAAGTACTTATGAATGTGCTATGGCAGCATAGTGGTGCAGGAATATTGCAGCATTCGTGCCGGCAAGCTTGATAGTGAAATTACTGCAATATTCCTGCAATGATTATGTATGGAATGTGTGCTGTGCCCTGGCCGACAACAATATTTAAAATACAAAATATTTTAAATACAAGTAAACATTGTAAACAAAAAAAACACAAAAAAAAACTGATCATGCTTCATTGCCGCCACGGGCAGATCACTTATGAATGACCAAAATGCTCACAGATGTTGGCATTGTCTTTTGAAACAGGCTATGGACGGATATACATACTGAAGAAAAACTTGAGACTATAGCAGAGGTTTACCTTCAAACAAGACAGTGGCCTGACACAATATGAGCTACAAACTATTAACATAGATCCAAGTATTTTCATGTGTTAGAAAGGTTTAGTTCATGCCTACATCAAACAAAAAAACATGTCAAGACTTGGAAACCGATGACTACAGACAATACCCATCCAATCTGAGTAAACTTGAACTATTTTTTTTATGATAAATGAAAAACAGTTGTCCTACAATAATTGTAACTGTAATTGCACTTTCTACATTTTTATTTGCTAAAAAGTTTGTAAACCATGTTTCATTTTTTATCCACATCACAATTATGTGCTACTTGTGTTGACGTATCACAGAACATCTCAATACAGCTGTGAAAAGGCAAGATGTGAAAAATGTTTAAGGGGTATGAATACAATTCCGAGGCACTTTTAACTATTTTACTGCCCAGTTTCAATATCCAGCTCCTTTCAGTGCAGTGTTTGAATCATAACATTTCTGTTTTGCTGCTTGAGTTCTGGATTCTATATTGAATCATTAGCTGTAAACGTATAGGCTTGTAACAGGAGATTTAACTAGGACAAACAGAAAAGTCTTCAGTTGTCGCAAGGTGACTGCATTCCAAGGCACTCTGGTTTTGAAGCAGAGTAGTAAAGCATGAAGCCTTGGTCGAAGGAGGACACTGGGTCTAAGCTAGTGTGACACCCTCAGCCTTTAATAAACGGCACAACGCTCTGAGTACTGTGAGCCTCCTCTCGGCTCAGATGGAACTGCTTCTGAACTGGTGTTGAACCAAAACAGACAAGAGAGCATCAGCTCAGACCTCCACTGGCCTGCTACACATTTAATGCCCTTGTCGTCAGGAATAATCCTCTCTGCCTCACGTTGCTGCCAGCAGCAGCACCGCATGGTGCCTACATGCAATATGCCACCGCTCTGGACAGAGCAGGAGAGCCAGTAGAAACACTCTGTGGACTCACCAGGCAGTGGGTGTAACAGGCGGGTGTGGCAGTGATCAAAAAGCACAACAAATTAAATTAAGGATAATATCAGATAGATTCACAGTGTGACTGTAAGAAGGTAGGTGCAATAATGACAAATACTACTGGATGCAGTGCAGTGCAATCATTCACTCCTTATCTCTGACTGAAACATAATTTGTGTTAACCGCTTCCATGCCACTTTCCTATCTTGGGCCCCGATGTTTTCATTTTACACATCTATCATTTCTGTGAATGCAACGAGTCAGGAGAATATCTTATCATTTTCTCTTAAATGCAACTGTTCCTTGGATAAAGAATTATATCCTTTTGTTTCATTTTTTTTTACATTTTAATTTTGAACTACAAAGCTGCCGCTGCAAAAGCTCTTCATCTGACATGATAGATCTGGTTCCCACTTAGCAAAGGAGCAGTTCTTATCTGTAGAAAAGCTCTACTTACAGCAACCCAGTGAATTTTCTTATATCCTAAAACTGCACATAATTTATATATATATATATAGTTTGTTTATGTTTTTGTGGACTGGAGGTCAAGCATAATGGCCAAAGCAAAAGATAAACACAACAGAAAATGTTTTGGTTTTCACGTGGCAATCATGTTTCAATATCTGATGCAAATGTTAAGTGTCTAATGCCTTGGTAGTGTTTGCATATGTTAACCCTTTGGGATGCACTTCTGTCTGTGCTATGTTTGTAATTGCAGAAGGAAATTAACTGGTAGAGTGCCTAAAAAGTCTCCATATCCCATGAACCTCTTCACATTGTGTCAAATTAAATCCCCTGTCTTAAATTTATTTTATTTTAACTGTCTGAGATAGAACAACACAAAGTTGAACATAAATGTATAGTCAAGGGAAAACAATGAAAACTTTGTATTAAGAAATCAAAATAGAAATGGATGTCTTCTGGATTTACTGTTCTGGTAAACAGAGTTGGTCTATTCACAGCTCTGTTAAAAAAAAAACTCAAAATAACTATTAGTCACGGACTCAACAAATTAGACTTTTATTGAGAGGGTCAAGAAGTCATTGTGAAAATAAAGCTAAAATTAGTCATGTTTGAATATTTTCACAAGCCATGTAGAGGACAGCAAACAATTGAATAAAGGTGTTCTGAGCACTAAAAAATGAACTAAAAAATGTGTTTTTATTTACTTGCAGAACTAAGGCCTTGTCCACACATAGCCGGGTACAAAGCAATTTTTCTCCCCCTTATTAAAATGCAGATTTATGACATCAAAAATAATACTTTCAAAAACTCTGAACTCTGAAGTGAAGAAGTGCAAATTCTCCATTTTAAGTGTTTGTATGTGGACAGCAAAAAAAACAGGGTTTTAGGTTTTTGTCACTGTCCGCAACAAAAATGCTGTGACATCTCATGCAACCTGTACATTGGTGTAAATTCTCAGTCATCCATAAAATGAAATCAACTGGACTTTCCTTGTTTTGAAAAGTTTCATCTATCATCCAAGAGGCTTCTTTAGTTCTGGAAACATACTGGGAGTATCATATTTATAAGTCTAATGGGCCCGACACAAGGGGAGCGACAAGCGACAACGACAGGCGAAACTTGACGGCACCCAGGTAAAAATGAACACATGGGACGCGATAAACAGCAGCGATTGCGGCATCGCGCTCTCGGATCGCTTGTCTCCAAGAAATCCTATTGGTTATTAAATTAGCGGCAATTCTGACATTTTTAAAAGCAATCCGTGACAGACAAAGCATCAAAGATGAAGATTAAGAACATTTTGCTGGAATTGACAGAAATGTTGCTGTTGACGTTACTTAAGAAAAGAAAAAGGCAACTCTGGGTTCATCCAATATTAGAAACAACCCTTCTTAAACAGATCTCTGTAATCATTTCGTGAATAATCATAAAGTATAGGAAAATCGGACACAGCTAAAATGATCTGTTCTGTCATGTCGAAGCGGTTGCAATTTGAAGTACCATGCTCTCAGCTAATTGGTTGTAGCGCCATGCGACGCCGACAAAAGTTGAACATTTTTCTACTTTCTTGTGTCGCATCGCAACGTCTACGAGAACGAGCACTGAATCTCACGGGCACGAATGTCGCCCGTCGCTTGGCTGTAGGAGGGCAGGCGATTTTCGCCTCATCGCGCAAGTTCCATAGAAAACGAATGGAGAAGGAGCGATGTCGCTCCCAGTGTGTCGAGCCCATAAGTTGGTGTCGTTAAAGCTCGCTAATGAGGCTTTAGTTATTACTAATGAGTCTATCAAGGTTATGTTAGCTCTAAGCACTAAGCAATCTTGGTAACATTGGTCTCGTTAACGGTGAGGTGACCCTAATTATGTAACTATGGGCTGTTTTGTTCACATACCTCAAAGAGTGGGTCTCTGTGAAACTTCCTAGGTAGACAACTCAAGGCTGTCCTCTATGTGTTGGAAAGGGGGAAACTGAGGCCACGTCCTCTGTTCAAGGCTGGTTTTATATATTTTACATAGATGGCTTCTTTCACTCCTCTCTTCATCGCCCCATGTAAAATTAGGTTTAACTCTGAAAACGAAAAGGCTGTTTTCATAGTGTAAGTTGAGGACTTGAAAGCGGAGAGAAAAATTGTCAATCTAAAAATACAAAACAGCAGTTTTAACAAATAAACAGGAAAAAGGAAAAGGATTACATGAATACAACCTATATTTTATATTCTAATTTCTATATTTGATTTTTCCCCCTTGGTAACGGTTTTAAATTTATAGTTTCTTTTTAATTCAAGTTTTCAATATTTTTTCTCAAAATTACAGTGTCTCTTTTTGAGTTCAGTCTATTTTTTCAATCACATTGAGTGGTCCTGTTTCTCTTTGAAACCTATAAATAGATAATTTCTGTAGTTATTTTCAATTCTGTATCGGATACCAGCTCAGTTTTTAACAATGAAACAAACCATATGTAGTGTGTTTTAGGCGTTTGGTTTGACAGTTTTTGTGTAGAAGTTGGTGCATCCCCTTTAGAATATCCTGACCTCATTAAAACTCAGGATTGATGAAAGCTTTCTTTAATGGATTAGAATGGCTTTGCATTAGAAACATCCAGCTCCCCAAATAAGCTGATAGTTGACATTTTGTTGCCCATTCTGTTACATTTTGGTCATTACACGGCAAAACTTAAACTGACAGTCTTGTTTTTATGGACATTTACCTAATCGAATGCAAGGTCATGCTTGATTAAATGTTTATCTTCATTTGAGCTCCTTGCCATGCACGACTTTCTCTGAGGAGAGTAATTAAAATAACTCCCACCATTTGCAAAGGTTTACAGAAGCGTTCATTAACTTCTCTGAGGCAATCAGCGCAAATTAAAGGTCATGTTTGTCCATCCTTCGGTTTATTTGTAAGCTCTTGTTTATTTTTTATTTTCTTTTAAATTTTCAAGGTTAGATGTTTTCCATGAATAGGTGCTGAAAACCTGAATTGTGTGGGTCTAGGTCAGAATCTACAAAGGATGTTTTAGGCCAAATTCAGGGTTTTATTTTCATCTATCATATTTTCAGCAAGTTACAGAAACTGTAGGAATTGATGGGGAAATGCCAATATGTCTTCTTTCTGCAAAAACACAGTTCTTCATATTGCTGACTTTTCAAAAACAGACAGGCTAACTTACAAATGTGTTGACATACTCTAGACTAAGCTTTAAACAGTTGTAGTTTCCAGCCAATTACAGTTTACTAAGTGATACAATTCAATTTTTTTATGCTGCAAGACAGAGAATTAAGGAAGTGGTAGAGTTTCTATGGATGACTGACTCCATAGTGGCGTCCTGTGAGCTTGATAGCTTTACTGATTGCTAGTGTTGTAGCGTACTGTGAAGTGTCAATTGCGAGGCTAGTGTAGTGAGGCAGCTGTAATGGGAACCCACCAGTCAGGTCATTCGGGGGGTTCTGCATGCTGCAAGGACCTTTTTTCTTTTTCCCTTGGATGTACACATCGAGGCAGGGGTCCTGAGTATCCTCTGAAGACAGGGGTATCCACTCAAAATTGCATGACCTCTATTGTAGCGAATACAGGTCACTCCACCTCCTGTGGGAAGCCTCTAAATTGAACCCAGCTTGTGTCTTCGATTTCTTCCCCATCTCTCACTTCCTCTAGTTTCCCTCCTTTCCCTTATCTTCCGTCTCTTTCCCTTTTCCCTCATGTGTTCACTGAGCTGCAAAGCTATTCAGGTATAAATGGAAAGATCTGTGCCTTTCTCTCTCTCTGAATTGCTTGGTCAGGATTTTTCTTTGCAGGACCATTTTTGTAATGGAGTTTAACTTTATTTACAAGATAAAGGAAAATGAATTCTGCATTTGATGTGTGCATCTACGCTTCAATAAACGGTTATATTGTTCCATATAGTAGACGTCCACGTGAATGAATACCTGCGTGTCAGCCACAAGAAAAGTTGAATTGCAGTATTATCATATCCTCTACCTTGATACCGTTCTGAATGTATCTAATAATTGAACTTTGCAATTCATCACTATGTGCTGAAATTTTCTTTTTAATATGTACCAAATCTGTTTGTGTTAAAGAAAGCATGTGTTTTTCCTTCTGTTATCTCTGGAGTGCTTTCAGATGTTTCACCTCTTTACTAGAAGAGAGAGTTATCAACGTTTTTACCTTGTTGATTATATTCTGCTGTGACAATTAAATAAATAGCAGGAAACCTCTATCAGAATCATTAAGCCATTTTAAGCAATATTAATGTTTCAATATTTAAGAAAAATGGTATAACATACACTAAATGGATGGATTCCTCCAAAGGTCAAGTCAAAACACTTTTGAAGTGAGCTGGAGAAAAGTATGCAAAAGGACACATTTGGAGTGTTAATGAGCACCACATTATAATTATTTACACAAAGGAGAAGTGACACAAAACTGAAAAAAAAATCAGACTTATTCTTCTGCTTAAAGATGAGGTACATCCAAGAAAAAAATTAAAAGCATACTTAATCAAAAAGGAAAGACTCAAATAAGATGCATAGAGACTAACAGTCAACAAAATTAAAAGCAGCTTTTGCCTTTAGTCATATTTACCCCGTGGAATACAAAGAAGTGGTTTAACGTTCTGTTACAAATGCATCTGGAAATTGCTGCATACAAGAGGGGCTATGCTAGAATACTGAAGCATAAAATTACTATAGTCTGAATTATGCATATGGCTTCAGATCAAAAGTATTGTTCATGACCAGTGCTTTATTGTTCAGTGAGTGTACGTAACGTTTTGGGAATAACATCTGAACAATAAGGTTTTACAAGCTTACATCCAGGAAAATGTCAGGAGAAAATAATTATATTTGCTGTGTGTCAGACAAGGTCAATGCTCGACAGACAAAACTTTCTGCACTAATGCTAACTTTTAAGGCATGAAAAGATTTAAAAATTATAAATATTCATATTAGACATAATGCTTTTTTTTTATTGAAACAATTCTTGCATCAGGTATGCTTCATGCTTGCTAGGATAAAACAAACTTTAAAATGTGAACAGTGTTGTCAGTCGTATAGTTTAATATAAAAAACAGATCAATCAATCAATCAGTCAAAGATACTTTATTGATCCCCGAGGGGAAATTTCAGTTTACAGTACAACCTGTCCATCCAGGTCACTGAAGGGCTTGCAACCGCCAGAGCAGCGCTACCATGTATATAAATGCATTAGAATTAGGAATATATTTACATTTTCTCATAGAAGTTTACATACATTCATTATAGCAAGATAGTTGAATTTATTTTGGACTTCTAAATACTCATTTACGTTGTTCTTTTTCAGGGTGAAATAACAAATTGATCAATTTTTGCCAGAATTGGTAAAAGTAATTTAAATTGGCTTGTTTCCTTGCACTGTTACAACTTTCAAGCATAGTCCACACATTTTAAAGGTCATGACATCCCAGAAAACCTAATGTCAGCCTGCTTTTCCCATTCCAACACCAATTTTGATTTGGGCTTATACTTCTCAGTTTCATTGACTGAGATGGTTCCAACCAAGACAAAATGCATTGCTCTAAAATACATATTTCAAGCATGACGGAAATATGCAACTGCCCATATTAACAAGCCAAATGCCTACTTGATAAAAAAATTATCAGTGTTTTTTTTTATTTGAACTTTTTGGTCATGATAGCATGAAGCATCTTTGGGGGAGTCTAAGTGAAACTTTAAATCTTAACAGCACTGAGCCAATTCACAAGCTTGGTGGTAGCATCATGCTTAGTGTCTGTTTCACTACCATTGTTTCTTCATCACCTCAAAAAAAGTAGCTGAGGTTTGAAACTTTTGATGGATCACTTTTTTTGCTGTTATAGGACAACGATCCCCGCCACACATCAAAATTGATTAAATTAAACTTAATGCATGAAGCAGATTGATGTTTTCTACTCTGTAAAAATGTATTCATTATGATCAAAAGCAACATAATTATAAACATATCGAATAGGAACAGTTATCATAAAGACCTATATACAAGTAAACTGGAGAGCTTTAACATAAAAGGAATAAAAAGCAAGAGTTTAATAAATTCAGGAATTACATTATATTTGGATTTAACCTCTTTAGCCATTTTTGGGGGCACGTCTCCTAGAGTAACGTTTAACTTTCAACTTTTAATGATTTGTTATTATAGAAGCCAAAAGTTGGTCTAAAGTAAATAAGCGTGAGTCGTTACTATTTATGATGTTTATTTGCTTCTTTACAATGAAAACAAGCTGCTCAGGTATCGATAATGTTTTGTTTTTTTCTTGTCTTTCAACCTCAATTACTCATGCCCACTATGATTTTCTTGAGAATTTTCACATTCACAGTATCCCCATAGACCACAGGTGCCAGAATGAAGGCCTGTGGGCCAAATCCGGCCTGCCATAGCCATTAATGTGGCCCTCTTAACTCTAGAAGATCATATAGAACCTTTACGTTATATATATATATATATATGCACCTACTATTTTATCAGTCAATTCAGGTTTCATTTGAATAGTCCTAAATCACTTCTTTGTGAAATTTTTCAAAGTATTATTTAATTTTTATTTAATTAAAAGTAATTGTCAAACTTGAATAAGTACTTCTTGAGACAGGTAATAATATTTTAGTCATTTATTAAAGATAA
The DNA here is from genome assembly GCA_028564705.1 of Apricaphanius iberus. NCBI lineage: Eukaryota > Metazoa > Chordata > Actinopteri > Cyprinodontiformes > Aphaniidae > Apricaphanius > Apricaphanius iberus. Next base: position 3,106,118 of record JAPXFQ010000494.1, on the reverse strand, counting down.
TTTTATCAATACTCTCTACCACACCCGGCCCTTAAAGGACATTCATTATTGTGATGTGGTCCAAAATGGAAATGTTTTTTGACAGCCTTGCCATAGACCTTTTAAAAACTGTAAAAAGCCTTCCAAAGTTTAGGTATGCCATATTTGGAAAAATCTAAAATTCTACTTGTTCTACTTATTCTATTCTATTTTATTCTATTCTATTGTAATTGTATAAAGTAATTTGCTTTTAGGGATTTTGTCTTGTTTGAAGTGATATATCAGTTGAGTTCATCAAGTGTAAATAATGTATCATTTTAGAAATGTTTTGCCACAATATAGTGTCGCGTGAAGCTGATTTGGATTCAGACTTGTTTTTTCTCTACTTGACATTTGATATGTATTCATATAGATAACAATGAAATGGACTGTGTGAACTTACTGGCAGGCTTGGGCTGAAAGCCAAATATTAATGGACCAACTTTTAAATAAGCAATTTCACACATAAAATACTGTTTGATCATTTGGGTTGTCATGTTCATGTGGAAACAAAAAAAAAATAGATAAAAATAAAATGTAAGCCATATTAATAATAGCGAAGCCAGAATATTGAACTTTAATTCAAGTACCCAGTATGCCACTGTAGTTTTCTTTAAGGTTAGAATGATAACTTGATTGAATTATATTTGAAATGATACAGTACAGGATGTAGTACTTGTTTCAAAATGTTGACTGTGTGATATTTCCGGTATTTTATCCGTCACCTGCAGTTTCTGACCACATCCATTTTTAGACACTCTGTTCTGATTGAGCACATCCATCAACACTAACTCCTTGTGGGGATCTCCAATACATTTGTGCCTTAGCTCGGCTGAGTTCGTGTTTCGGAGCCTTTTCCTTTCAGCTGTATTTTTGTTGTCCATTTTTAGATGTTCTTTGTTTTTTGTAATGCTCCATGAAGCTCCGTATTTGTTCAGCTCTATTGCTTGTCCCATTTTGTATTTCGCTGAGGTTAAACAACAGAAGCACATCGTGTTTCTTTTTATTTTTGTTGAGAGAGTGAAAGCATAGCTTCGACTATTCCTTAGAGGAAAGAGGATCTTTTTTAGAGTATCAAAGAAGCAGATTGTTTCCACTCTACAAACTATAACATGTTCGGATGGAGCTGAGATCGGAAGATGCTTCATCTGGCTCCGGATGGAGGGAAGCTGCCCTGACTCAAGAGTTTATGTTTTACAGACGTTCTCCAGGAAATCCCTTTGACTGTTCTTTGGACTCAGTAGGAGGCCTAATCAGTGGAGGGCCACATGGGTTCTTCTGATTCATGGCATCCTTCCTGCTTTCCTTACTCACTCTCTTTGGTCTATCTTTCTGTATCCTCATCTCAGTCATACTGTCTCTCCTGTTGTGTGTTGGTCTTTGATCTTTAAAGATCCTTGAGAATGAGGAGCCAGCAACAACAGCAGGCTGGGACTCTCTGTGGGCCCGTTTGGATCCTAGCCCATCATGCCCTTTTCTATCTGATGGACAGTTCCAGGCATGCTTGTGCCTCAACACCCCAGCTACATCAGGCATTCATCTAAATTAACCACCTCACTCTCAGAGAACTTGAGCACAGGCTAATGTTGACCTTGTTTTTAGCAGCAGGACTAAACAACAAAATGCAAGCTTTTTCTTGCATTGATCAATCATTTACAGTAATCTATAAAGTTTTTTACTGATAAAGTTGCTAAGTTGATGCTTGCAGTTTTGTCAGGTTTTGCAGAAAAAAATGTTTGAATAGTGACATATTTTGTCCATGTTGATTTTTTATTTTTAGCTCTCGAACTGCATATGTTAGACATCTTTAAAACTTGGAGACAAGGGACGTGACTATTTGGCACACTCTCATTTCTGTATGTGCTCAGCTGGATGCGCTGTTATATTCTCCCCCAATACAATTTTTTTTTTATAAATCAGAAAGCAATAGGGAGTGTCAAAACCGGTACTTTCATAATATAAAAATCCACTCGCGAATCCATTAATAAGAATCTCAGTCAAATTCCATCTTTTTGGAAATCAAAAATGCTTTACTTTAACTGATATATGAGGAAATGCCAACATTCTTGAATTATTAATGTTTTTTTCTTCAAGTATACATGGGTCCATCTGCAGTCCCACAAAACCACTTCTATACTCAGTTTCTAGGATATATATGTATATATATATATATATTTGTGTATATATATATATATATTTGTAACATAACTCCTGCCTGGGTCACACTGACCTTTTGGATAGTATATTTGTCTTTCAGTATCAAAGGTTATCCTCCTGTAAGTTCATTGTTTGTTTTTTCTTATCAAAGCCGCCCATTCAGATATCCTGGTCCAGAGAGATTCCTTGTACTGGAGGTCCTTGGTTCATGTGAAGTCCATGTCCTCTTTAAGATGTTTACACATCAATAAAAATAGTTAGAATTTGAAGAAAAAAAAAATCGACAAGGAGGTAATGATCTGTCCCAGAGGGACAAGAAATCAGAACTGAGCAGGTTCTTAAAACCCTTTTTAGCCAAAAAAGATTGAAAGAAGGAGGCTTTCACTGGGGTTTACTTCTGAAGCCTTTGTTAGAAATTCAACCTGTGTTGTTTCTAATTATCTTTTCTTTTAAAAGTCACACATAGGACAGGCGTGACTCAATCTACTTTGTGCTTTTGCTCTGTTGTGCCATAGGCACCTGATTGCCACAAAGCAGCATAGCTTCTTTGCAGGACTCTTTTTTCACATCTCAATTTTGTCCAAAAAATGAGTTTTATTTGTTTTTTTTCTGTTCTCCACTTTGTTTTTGGTTTGTATATGTGCATATATCGGCTTTCCACAACTGATCTGTGCAACTTATTTAAAAAACTGACTGCAAAGCTTATGCAGTCTCTACAGGGGAGATGCTTGTGAGCAACACTCACAAGAAACTTCGTCATACCTCACTGCAGAATATTGATTCTGTTGCTTTAAGACTGTGAATGATGTGAACACGTTTTAATTAAACAAAGTACAAAGATATGATTTCTACTTTCAACATTTTCAGTGCTGTATTTTCAGATACCCAGCTTGTTTAATCCCTTGTATGTCAGAGCTTGTAAAGCACTGAACCTGAAATGTATTGGAATGAATGTACATTACAGATAGCTAAAATGTCTACCCCAGCACTCTGACTCTCTCACACTTAGTGGAGGTTGTTAGTACTTTCTTTAAACCGTCTTTAAACCGTTAAAAGTCTGAGTTTTTGTCTTTTATTTGCTTTGGCAGGACTTTTATTTGGCATAACAAAACCTCTTTTCTTGTTTTTGGTCATATTGTGTTGATCACAACAGTTGGAGCTTCTTTAGGTATACAGTTGTTTGAGCTTAGTGTTTGCAGTCCAGGTTCAGGCTAAAACATTGATGTGTTGAGTATTGCTATAGAGTCTTTAATAACCTGTCCTCTTCCACTTCCATTTTCCCCACCCCCCTAGCCTGTCCTTTAGTAGAACCTTGAAGCACCATTGAAATTCTGCACTGCCTTTTGAAATCTCTGTTGATGAGGCAACATGGACCCTCAGTGGCTCGGCTGTTCTCCCACTGCAGGGTATTTTTCAAAGTCATGTTTATAGACTATAAGTAGAAAGGAGTAAAAGTGCTTTGATGGTATCTAACAATGAAAATGCTTAGAAATCTCCCCTGGACCTGAGGCATGAATGCTTGTTTCCCTTATGCAGTTTCTCAATAGGGTACGCTCTTGATTTTGTGCATTTTATGCACTAACTCTTACATTTTGCTATACATCTGCAATGGTGTGTGACGCACAGCAAGAATATATACAAATGTATATTTTTTTTGTAATGTGAAGATGTGTTGTATTCTGCTATGCAAAACATTATATGATTTTTTTTTTTTTACTACAGCCACAGACTTTAACGTATTTCATTGGGAATTATTGTGATACTAAGTAGCACACAATGATAGAGATAAAGGGAACGATACAACAAATGTCCAAAATGAATCTGGAAAGCTTGGTGTGCATTTGTTTTTAACCAGTTTACTCTGATTTCCCTAAATAAATTCCTGTTAAAAAAATCCAATAAAGATCTTGTTTGAAGGAAAACTTTGGAAATGATGTTCACAGCCATTCTATCCAGTCTGGCTAAGCTTGTCCAGCAAATAACATAAAAGGTGATTATACAAAATCTTAACTTGGGAAAGCTAAACACACCTATACTATATAATATTTATTTAAATACAATGTAAGATTTATTTTTAAAGCATATTAGACACCTCTTTGAGGACAAAATAAATGGTTTACTTTTAAGATATTTTCTGTCTATTGATTTTCTAGTTATCATTCATATTTTGAAAATTGATTATAACTGGAACAGAGCTGTTCCAGTAAGACTTTCTGCAGAAATGTGTATGTGTGTGTGTGGGTGTGTGTGTGTGTGTGTGTGAGTTAAGGTATGCCTCTATTGCCATTCATGTAGTGTTGGGGTTAGGTCAATATTATATTAGCACTGCCATTGCATTTTCCACAGCTCCATGAATAATGTAAAAGTGAGATATCCCTTCATACAAATACAGCCCATTATCGTTCTGAATCCCTGGTAGACGTGAGACCATTTATAGTTTCTTCCCACAAATTTGATTAAACTTATTGCACAGAATCACCAAATGAGTCTAAAGTTTTGTTGCCACAGGAGATAGACCTTTCCATTTGAAAAAGAGTCCTTATTGTGACCTTGTTCGAGACAATCAATGGCCTTTATCTCTGCCTATGCATGATAAATGCTATAGAAGGGCTGTTCCACACATGCCTGTAATGTATTGAGCTACAACAAATCATTTATCAACTGGACTTGGTGGCTTAATAATTTAGCTTTTAATCTGCAACGGTACTCAGTCAGTGGCATCCAAACAAGTTCGGTCCACCAAGTTAGATTGATGTGTTCCACAGAGAGTGAAGAAAATGCGGGAATAGACCTTTACTCACTGTATTAAACTGAGAAAGTGGAGTGGAACTTTTCATTTCTCCTTGCTACACTCAAAATACTGAAAAGGTCAAACTGGGGGGTCAGGAACAGCGTTTCTTTGTAGTTTGACTCTGCCTCACAGAGTGTACAGCTAATAAAACACCTGCATGTGTAGGTTGGAAAACAGAATCAATCTTCCGGCTTTCAGGAAACACACAAACAACTTTGCTTGAAGGCAAGGACACAATCATATTTAGTGGAATGTCTTATACTTCACTGATTTTCTAAACTGTACAATAATTTATGTCATGCACAGTTGTTAACTGTTTTATCAGTGCCTCAGGACACAGCTTTCTGAACCGACACAACAGCACAAACTACTATTATTGGCAGAAGAAAACTGCTCTAATTTACAAGAGCAGACTATAGATTTTTACCCAGATAAAGATGGGAAGAGGATCTGAGATCTTGCCCTAGATCTGAAATAATTTGAATAAAATAAAATTAAATTAAAACTTATATCCTCTTCTTTTGTCTGACAGTTTTAGGAGTCTTGAACTTGTTTTGATGATATTAATAATAGTAAAAGCTAGGCTTGCAGTCATTCATTTGTCAGACCTTTTAAGATAAACTTCTGAAATAGCAGTAGACATACCTTTAAGGAAGACAAAAACAACTTTAATTTCTCAGAAAATACAAAAGCGGAATTCTGAAGACTGACTTTTAAATGAATGGAAATGGCAAGTATAAAGTAATACTTGCTCCTGGTATCTTTTTGCTACTTGTTTTTATAACTTATTGTATTTCTGTCTTTTGTTCCTATTTCCTTTGCTGTGTTGTTGGATATTTTGCTCTGTATTAATGAGAATTTAATGTTACTGATGATTTTTATTAAAGCAACACTAGATTATTATGCAGACCATGGATATTAAACTAAAGAAAGGGGGTGCTGAACCTTGATCCTAAATCTCCCTTTAAACAAATTAGATTCTGCAAGATGAAAGAGGGAATAGTTGTGATGTGGCAGATCAAACTCCTCTATAAAGGAACACCTGGAAAGCTAATGGGGAATTCTGTTGAAGCAGCGAGGCCAGTTGGTGATATATTGGATATTTGTACACGAAGTTTATGTAAACCTTTGCTTGAGACTCTTATCTCTTATCTTTGAATTATTTATCTAATTGACATCCTTCCTTATGCTTGTTTGGCATGTCTTATTATTTTGTTTTAGTATATCTATGAATACAAAAACATCCAAATTTATCCAGAATTCCTTTTTTTTTGTGTGACAATTGATTTTTCCTGAATTTATTAATCTATTTGTGGATGTTTTCTCCAGAATTCTCAGTACACTATTTTGTTATATTAACCTTAAGATATTTATTGTAAAAGTATGCATGTGAAATGAACTGCAGGTGAGATTTGAGAATCTTAATGCAATTTTTTTCATGACCATTCAAAGTAAACTGAAATGCAATGGTTTCTGAAATGCAAAGGTTTAAGTACACAGTTAGGGGGGGTTGGATTAGAAATATCAATAGGGGTATGGATATGCAAAGGGTTGAACCAAACCCCCCACCTGCATGGTCAGGACATGCAGCCTCCACACAGAATAGCCAGGATTCAAAGCCAGGACACTCTTCCTACCATGGCTACAATATACAATATATATATATACAATACAAATCTAACATGAATGCTGTCATACAGATGAATCATGCTCTACGTGTAGAGGTTATCGATCTCCTACTTTATAAGTAGTGGATGAGCACAAGGCTCTTACTCATTTATTAACACTCTCAAAGACATATCTGAAATTGTTTTGATTTAATGTAAACTGAGGGTGAGGCCCAGTGCACAGGCTCAGAGGTGTTTTTCAAGATTGCATCATTTTGTGTGAGCCAATAGCTGCACTTGTATTCTGATGGAAGCAAAGTGTTTGTTTTTATCTGGTGTGAAAAATAACATAAAAATATAATGACATTTTCAGACACTGTCTGGCTGATGTGCAATAACACATTAAAGAAAAAACAAAAGGGTATTGTCACTGATATAATGAAGTGTACTGGGTTCCCTGATGCAAACCCCAAACCTGTTAGCACAACATGCAATCCTCTGCCAGTTTGCTGACATGATGGCTTTTCCAGTGAGTGAGCAGGTCTGCCAA